>JABJVO010000034.1:3405381-3415677 GCA_026770805.1 Boulengeromyrus knoepffleri
TTCACACCTGGATTTGGGGATCCTCTGCCATTCCTCCTTGCAGATCCTCTCCAGTTCTGTCAGGTTGGATGGTAAACAAGAGAAGTTTTAAAGTAAAACCAACAATCATTTCAAGTACTAGTAAAGTGAAACCCAAATTATAGTTTTAAAAGGGCTTTTCTAAGTTAAGTTCATTGACAAGCATCATTGGATGCTTTATAAAAACACCCAACACTGGCCTTTAGTTTCCCTTTGGGAGCCAATGACTACACTTGCAATGAATAGCAAAACGGCAAGAACTCAACTGAATGAGTCACTCAAAAAATTATGACACTTAAAAAGAACTGTAATCTACCATTCTGTACTGGAAGATATGTGCAGTTAAACATTGCTTGTCAACGGACTTTTGTTATGAAACCAGTAAATTTTGCAACATTATTACTGAATTAAGCAAAGCCTCCCAACACTTTTTGTGAGCAGTATATGTTCCATTATGTATTTATATCAAGCTGAAGTAGTTACTACGCACTACTGTACCAATAGTAATGTAAAGATACAATGAACATTTTATTCATTACAAGCTAAGTTATTTTCTACATGAATAATACAGTAATAATGATACATTTCATTTACATAGCGCTTTCAAAAATTCTAAGACACCTAGGTCAAATCTTAAAATTTTTAAAGAAACTGGACGCCCAGGCAACAGGTTGACATTTGCAAACGACGTATCCACGGTCACTCTGCTGCTTTGCTTTGCATTTGACATTAATGCAGGGATATCAGTGACATCATGCAGGCGTCCCGCCCTCAGAGTTCAGGGCTGATAAAGTATCAGCAAGTCGAGGTGATGTAATCACTGAAGTCCCTGCCAGACAGCAGTCGTGTAAAGTCACGCCGGTATCCATTCACGACTTCAAACGACATAATCACAAGCAATAAAGCTGCTAAGAAGGACCTTTAGGATACAGGGATGTTATTCTGTTAATTTACGTTTATGTGACACACCAGTGTTGAAGCCACAGCTTTTGATAGATTTGACAATGTGGTCAGTTTTTTTCATTTTTTCCCAGCCACCGCTATCACATTAATTATGAGGATCAGCATAGCTCAGTGCTGTCACTGATGGCTGCTTTTCTAGGTGAATGGAAAGAGAAAGGGCATGTGGAAACACGGGAGAAAATGAAAAAAATCAGAAGATGAACGTTCACAATAAGTCCCTGGAAACTCTATGCAAAAAATCATCAATGTGAAGAGCTGCTTTGATCAGATACCAAGAGAATCTTGCAGACATAAATGGATGAATTTTTGCACTCAATAGGGTGGGGGTTGAGAAAAAAGACTTCAGACATTCTGTTTCACCACTTTAGTACTTAAGCCATAGTCATGAAACCAAACGTCACCGTTTTGCATTAATTTAGCATTGGTCTGTTAAACTTAGAATGAAATATGTCATATGCACCAAAATCTTGTGCAGCTGCCTCATATTAAAATATCCTTTTATAATAATCTTCCACTTGTCTGTTTCTTATTGCTTTCATATCTGCTCATTGGTACTATTTCATGTTGAAGAAACATTTACTCAGAAAAACTTCCATTACACTTCCTTTCTGTGCTACTGCTAAGGGCAGTGGAGCACAAAATCCATTGATGCTGTCTAAAAGCCCACATTCCCCGTGTTGCTAGGAGATGATGATTTGGACAATAACGTCGATATCTCCTAATTGAGTTGAATAGCTTATCATTCCAAGCACTCTTTTCTCAAAGGCCACTCCAGACTTGTTTATTTAAATGTCTTTTCACTACAGCTCTCTTCCTACATTGGAGTCTGTGTTTCTCTGTCTCGTTTAGACCAACAGAGAATGATTCATTATATCCAGCACAATGCCAGCGGCTATCAGCTGTGACCCAGAAATCGTATCAATTATACCCATTGATCTACTTTGATTTCATAGTTCATTCAAACGTACGAGGTGGGTGGGTATTATTTGACAATTTTACATTTGCATAATTAAAGTATAAATTTAAAGAATCATTTTAAAAATGTACCAGTCAGTTACTTTCAGTTAAAAAGAAAGCAATTAAAACAATCAGATTTCTGTAATAAATTTAAAGAATTTTTAATTATATGTTGTACTAAGTGTGATTGCTAGTTATAATTAATACACAGACAAAGGAGAAAAGTGTTTTCTTCAAGTTATATTGTTTAATAAATATAGAGATCTAAAAGTTATGGCAGATGAGAAACCTGTTATTCCTCTAAATTAAAAAGATGGTGTTGCCCAGTTAACTTAAATGGTAGATTAATAATTTGTAAAAAACTAAACATTACCCACTTCCAGTAGTTTCTGCTTGATAGCCTACAGAATTACAGATCTGCAATGTAATACTGTACATAGACAGGCCTTCATAATTAATGATCCCCCTAACATTTACTAGCGATCAAGTGTTTTCAGACACTCACTTGCATGTGAGAAAATAAGAAAAGAAGATCACGAGTGAAGGATGATCAAATAAGGAAAAAGTATGAGGCTTTCTTTAAAGTTCACGCCATTCCCAGATCAAACAGTACTAAGCTGTCAGTCAGCTTCAGTTCACGTGCAAATACGTGCAAATACTGTACGTGCATCGATGCTCCAATGAGTTTGTGAAAAAAATAAATATGCTGGAATAAAATCTCTTCAAAATTAGACTAATACTCCCCAGAAGCCAAGGGACGAGACAAATCACATGTAATGCCAACGTACCCTGACTTAGAAATCACATGGAGGCTAAATATTCCATTTTTTACGAATTTATATTTTCTAGCTTCATGTCACCCCAATTTAGACGGGAAAACATAAAGTCAACATTTTGACAAATTCTGAAAAAGAAATTAAGGGCCTGATTCAATTAAGAAAAAAAAAAAAACACAACCCGATTAATCTTACCCACTGAAAGAGAAGTATATTTCGTTCTGAAAATGGTAACGCCTGTTGGTTTGAAATCATTAGAAAACTAAACACAAAACAAACGGTGTGGCAGTTTGATTGAATCTCCGTCTAAATCAATCGGCCATTAAATATGGGCTGTCAACAACTGAAATACTCAAGCTGTTATCTAACTAGCTAAACGAAAACTAATAAGCAGCTTTTTAGGCTAAATACAGTCACATCAATTTTAATCATTGTCAGTCGCTGCCTTAAGAAATGAATTATAATTATGCACATATTTAATAAGCCTAGGGACAGCACAGAAGTAGCAGTTAACGCCCCTCTTCAATAGAGACTATTTTGCTGTAAGCACCTCAAAAACAGCTTGATTGTCGTATACAAGTGGCGATCTGCAGAGCTGGCTCCCCCAGCATGGCTAACCGGCTGCGGAGAGCCTCGGTGATCGAAGTCAGAGCAGACAAACTGATGACCTAACAATGCTGTGCTGCAATGAATTGGGCTTATGATGTAATTCCCGCCCAGCATCCAACACACCTGAACTAAACAATCAACACTGAATACCTGATACAGGTATTTTTGGGAGCTGGGAGGGAGGAAATGGGGACTGACTGGAGGTCCCTGAGGTCTGGGTTAATAAACACTGATTTAAAGAAACAGGTGACTCGATTTTTCTCTGAAAAGTCCCATTAAGCGTGATCTTAATAGGTAATAATTAGCAATCATCAGGGTTTGTTCTGCATATAGTTAATACTTTCACACTTCAGATCTCGCCCATAGCATCTTATTTTTAAACCGAATGATAGAATAAAGTGCTAAAATTGTGTTTTTCCGTCTTGCAATAGAAAGAAAAAGGCAATTAGGTAACTCTACATTTCCCCACCTGCCATTCAGACAGATGAAATTATTAAATAACGAAGACAGATTTAAAGAGCAAGACATATGGCTAGTGATCTAAAAAGAGACTGACATTGTGTTGTGACAGTAATTATCAGTGTTTTTGTCTTCATGAAATGCTTCTCAATCTGGGCATGAATCAACTGATGAAGAATATCTCAAGATATTTACTTTCAAGTTGTTTACTTTCAAGAATATTTCAAGTTATTTGTTTTAACACGTACATCTAAACCTCACATGCAGGCACATGCATTGAAAATGTGCAGCTATAAAGAAATAACTTTCAAGTAGAGCCGCTGTTGTTAGGACTTGCGATGCACATGTAGTAATGTTTTTAAGGATACAACACAGGTTTGAAATTTAAAGTCAGGAGGCCTATTTTCAGAACTGAGTAAGCCGTTTGCCAAAAAGTACTGCAGTTGTAATTCATAGCAAGATATTGAGGTAGGGAATGAACCTCAAACAGAACACAGACAGCAAGTCCATAATTTATACCAGAAAAAATCCTACAAAACTCAATAGCCGTCTACATGAAACATAAAGGTCACTTGGACATTCGCTAAATCTTCCCCAACAGAAAAACCAAAATATTTTATTGCACAGAAACACTGAAAAGTTTCAAAGATATTGAGGTCATTACAATAGAAGAAAGTCAACCTGACATCCTGCCATTCTTTTGCATTTATCCTTTCATGATCAGACATTTGCATGAGTCTTATTCTTACAAATAAAACAATTAACACTGTGGTCATCATGGTACCATGTGATGTAGTTCCTCAGCCTTGTGACATCAAAAAAGACTTTTACAACTGCTGTTACTTTTACAAATGTTAGAGAATAAAAATGTGGACGTGTGCGTTCCTATTGCCGGCTGAAAAGTCAGTGAAGTCTACTCTCTGCCTGCTTTGACTTCGACCAATGGAGCCTTCTTTGGTATTCAATATAAGGTTCCAAGGTTCCCAAGCGCTGACATTGTTTCCCAGACCTGATAACTTCTCTAGCCCCATAAAGATTAGCTTCAATAATATCCGCACTCGGTCCTGCGATTAACGGGAGGAGGCTACACGATCAAAGCTGCTGATTAAAATGCTGCACAGGTGCTTTTATGACTTCTGCTCTCCCTGCACTGAAATGGGATTGAGAAAAATAAAAAATCTGGGAATGACCTTCTGAACTTACGCTCTGAAGCATCCCTTAGCCATTTATCCAGTATATGGTTTCAGGGGGCTAGGAGTCCTGGCTCTTACCCAGGCCAGCCCGGCATCCCGTGGATGGGGGACACACACTGCACCATAAATCTCATTTTTCCCAAACGACTGCAAGTTTCACGTTGCTGTCAACGGAGAGAAACGAGAAAACATTTTGAAAATTAAAGATTATGTGCAGAGAATACATAGCACTGTTTATCTCAGGGAGGCGAGCTTTGATAATGCATGTAATTATGTTTTCAGTGAAATGATGACAGGAAATGAATTTGCTGCATATTTACCTTCAGAAAAGCTGACATGAAATAAATCAACAAGTCAACAAATGAACACATTTTGACAGACAAAGCTGGGACGATGATGAAGGGTCGACGGGTTCTGATTAGCTACCTTCGGTTTCATGCTCAAACTTGCACCCACATGAAACCACACCAGAGGCTTTCAAGTGGCGCAGTGGCGGTTAAACAATCACTACTGCTGTCAAACTTAATTTTACACATAATAAATGATTTACATCACGTGCTTCTAGCAGCTCTTCAACTTATTTAACTGAAAAAATTAAGCAACAATCGAAAAATGTTTGACGTAATGTAAATGAGGAGTAGTGTTACTCGATTCATCCTGATAAACCTGTTTTGATATTTTGACATAAATCAAAGCATAAGACATTCTATTGTTTTATTAAGAGAAATGTAATGTGTAAATATGCCATGTAAAATAGTGCAGTGATACAACGAAATGCTGTGAAATGAGGGCCGACAATTACAGCTCTAATGAAAGAAGGTCTATCTGACAAAACGGACAACAGCTGGTGAATCGCACCCGTGCATCCGGGTCTCAAGCCGAACGAGGTCGTTAAATAACAGAAAAGACATGCAGTTATGAGTCTTCATAGATATACCATTCCAGTTGTGTCTGTTTCGATCAAAGTTCATTAATGTCAAATGATATGTAAAAGTATGGTAGAAATGTACAGATGAG
Organism: Boulengeromyrus knoepffleri; assembly: GCA_026770805.1. Classification (NCBI taxonomy): domain Eukaryota; kingdom Metazoa; phylum Chordata; class Actinopteri; order Osteoglossiformes; family Mormyridae; genus Boulengeromyrus; species Boulengeromyrus knoepffleri. The sequence continues at coordinate 3,411,374 of JABJVO010000034.1, forward strand.
ACTTCAAAGCCTTATTTCTTTGAACCCATGCTAGACAATTTCCCATTGTGGAATAGCCATGATTTATTACCAGGCAGTGCCAGACAGAGCAGTGAGCTCATGGGAATTCATCCAAAGTTGTTCTGAGGGCAGAACAAGAAAAATGATTGGTTCAGAGAAATAACCAATAAGATTATAGAGGAGGTGGGTCCAAGCATATAGAGGAGGCTGAACCAACTAACCATATGTCCTCTACCATCTGATTGGTTATCTCTCTGAACCAATCATTTTTTGTTCTGCCCTAAGAAGAAATTTACGTGAGTAAAACTCCCAAGAGCAAGCAGTACACCATAGTGGAATCCTTACAGTAAGTAACTCAATTAAAACAACATGAGCCATGTGAAATTTGAGTCATTTGAACGGGATAATTGGTGGCTAATAGCTATGTGTGGTCCCAAAAGGTTCTTCTCTCCCTCAGTATTACTAAGCATGAGTAAGTAAGAAGGCAAGATGTTTTGTCTTTTTCCTATAGAGGAGCTTAATGGAGAGTGAAATATAACCAGGTTCTAGGGGAGTGACACAAAAAGCTGTTGTTTCAGAGCAGAGATAATACACCATTTCACCACAGACCTGTTCAGATTTTTTATATGTCTAGTGTTAATGTGAATGCGTGTCAGACCATTGCATCATAATGTTGTAAAAGGGTGTTTAGCCAAGGGCAATCTATGTATTAGGACTAAAACAAATTCTATAGAAGAGCATGGGTCTCATGGATGAAATCTGGTAGATATTTCTCAATCCAAAAGCCAACAGAACAGCACACTGAGTCATACTATTTTCTCACTAATAAACACTTCACTGTGTCAAGCACAGTCCATCTTCAAAAGACGGTGGCCTTAATCTGCTGTGTGAATTATCACGGTCTGCAATTTATGAACAGAACCCTAACCCCATGATAATCAGACAACAGACTCTCTCATGAGTGCTGACAGACACTACAGGAAAAAAGTAACTGGATATCTGAGATCAAAGGGAGTGAAAGGGAGCATCACATGGTAAAAGAAGCCTATTACCTGATGTTTAATCCGACGTGGCATGTACAGCGAAGTAGTGGTGCGTGACGTTGAAGGGGGATAGAAGGAAGATTAAAATTAATATCTAACAATAATATATGGAATGAGTTACCATGCTTCAAAAAACAATGTCTGAGGCAGAACACTGATGATGGACTGCTTCTGGGATGGACCAGTGTCCCCCTCTGGAGGCAAGAATGGGACATTACAGAAAATTAGCCAGTCCACCTCATTGTTATTAACGCCTCCAGAATAATAATGAGCGTCACCTGACCTTAAAAGCCGGTTCTCTTACAGCTCGGCAGCTCTACAGCTGAATGCCTGCCAGCCAAGTCCTCTGTTTCTGTCCTTTATTTACTACACGTAGCTACTTTGGTTTCCAGCATAGGAACCCCCACTAGAACTCGGAACAGACTTAACCCTGGAAATTGCCCTATAAGGTTTGTTTGTTTTTCTACTCAACTTAGCATGTGGCCTTATGTTGTAATGCCTAAGCCTGAGAGGCAAAAACTGTCTTCCTTATTCTCTATGATAAAAAACAAAGAACGCCTGTACTAACTGATTTAAGGGCCCACAAATCAGACCAGGTTCCGGGTTACAGATTGTGATTTTTTTTTCTGTAATCACAGCATAGCAATGGTTAAGTCACTGTGTCCACAAGCCAGCAAGCAGAGACTGAACCCGGGGAAAACCTAACCCTCCACACAGACCATAAATAAACAGCACTAATGCAACACAGCATTAACATTTCCATTAGAAGTACAGCAAAGGCGAGTCGATACTTATAAAGATTTGCTGGCTAGATGATCAGACGGCCGCTGGAAGGATGGGTGGATCCTGGCTTTGAATGTCATTAGCTGCTGCTGAATTACTTCATTTTGTTTTTCTTCATCCAAAGGAGTAAAAATCTAAGGCTCTAAGACTACAGTATAATAAAAATAATAATCCTGGGATTTTCCCTACCTTACGTCCATAGGACCAGGATAGGCTGTGGACCCCACAACCCAGCATAGGACAAACGGGTAGAGAAAATGGATGGATGGATGGATGGATGGATGATGATTATAAGAATACTCTTTAAATGAAACATATTAAAACTTGTAAACATGGAACACTATGATCTGCATACCTATAATGCAACTGAAGACGGTACCAGATTAATATGATAATTCATTTTAAAATCATGACATTTTAAAACCCTTGAAGAACAGCATCGGCACTGTTCGTTTAGGTAACGTCCTCGGTCCTGAAACCATGATATCATTGTCTCATTTCCAAAGAGGCTTCCTCAGGTCCATCGTGACTTTCCTGACAGTGATCACACACAGCCCTCCTCCACACAGGCTGTGCTGCCCAACATTCCAGCCACAGCAGACAAGCCTCCCTCCCGAGGAAGAGTCACTCACGCCGTGACAGACTAGCTGGCTGACAGCCCCCCAGCTTCCACACCAGGCATCGCGTCCACGCTAACAGCCTCAAAACACCATGAAAAATCTCAGCGCCGGCTCAGAACATCATTTTTAGGCCTTACACCGTACACTGGGCATTTCCAGACCTCGCAGACCTGATGATGTACTGTTCTTCCAATAATATTAAATTGAAATAGTGCTAGGAATATTTGTAATGATAAAAATATACGTAAAACATCCATCCATCTGTCCATCTCATCAGGGACAAGGTCATCACAAGCTTCTTGTGTTCTAAGAAGCACAAAGAAAGAGAACAGCCTGAATGGGAGACCATTCCATTGTACGGCAAAATACAAGTACAGATTTTCAAAATATTTAGCTCCTTACAATTAATGTTACAATTAGCGTTCATCTATTCACTTATTAGGCCAAATGGCCATCTATTGCAAAAGTAATTGAAGATTTATATAAATGATTTGACATGTTCCATCATTCCAGGTCTTCTGACCTCTGTGACCAACAGTCCCAACGCTACTGGAATTAAAAAACGTTTAGGCTATAGGTTACACACTATTGCACGCTGCACATCTGATCAGGACTGCATGATTCTGGGTAAAATATGAATCACGATAATTATCACTCAGAATCAAGATCACGATTTTCTTTCACAATTCATTATAATTATTATGTTGTATTACATACTGTCTTCGTGAAGGTGGAACAAACAATATGTAGAGATGCACAATATGTCGGTTAAAATATCGGTTATCAACATTCAAAGTTAGCACCACTAGAGCTGCTACAGAAATAATGGTGGTGATTGCATTGTAGGATCAGCATTTTCCGGAGTGGAGGACAAGGGTTTTTGCTGGTTCAGTTACCACTTACAAGAGGTCTAAAAGTACTGGCCCTGGAAATGTTTATAATTCATTATAAAATCTAGCCCACCGGTCGATCTTTCATTTTCCACAGAATAAAAAAATCATTTAACTAATCTGTGCCACTTTTTCTAAATAAAAAGAAAATGCCCACTTATCCCCTTTCAAATCAGTCTTTCTTATCGTGATGCACTGTAACTTGAAATACTCTATTCAAATATGTCTTGACTAAATTTAAAAGGATAAGTTGCTTTTTGTAAGATCGATAGAGCTCAATGTATCGTACTTTTTACTTTTGATACTTTAAGTTCTTTTCAAACCAGGTATTGTTTTTCTTTTACATAAATAGTTTTTATACTTTTACTTAAGTAACATTTTTGGGTAGCATTTGTAATTTTACTTAAGTATGAGAATTGAGTACTTTTTCCTCCACTGGACAGGGCACCAGCAGAATAGCAGACCAGCTGTGGAACGCCAGCTACTAAACCAGAAACTGGCTAACAGGAACCATTAGTCACCCAAAGCACCAAGCCAGTACCTGCTGACAACTGACAGGCACAGAGAAAATAGACCTACTCTAGTTCCTATAAAACAGATCTGTGACAGAGAACCAACTGAACCCTCTGCTCCCAGAGCAATAGGCTGTAACTGCCAGCAGCCCAGAACAGGCAGAGTTACCTGGTTTACTAATCAGGGACTGGTGTCAGCAACAGGTTGGCGCCCTGTCCTGGGGTATCTCCTGCCCTGTTTCAATGATAGGATCCAGGCACCCACATCACTGCGCAGGACAAGTCCATCCACCCATTTTCTGAAACTGCTTATCCTGTTCAGTGTCACGGCAGGGGTGGGTCCTGGAGGCTGTTGGCACAAGGCATGAAACAACCCAGGATGGGGCACCAACCCATCGCAGGGCACAAGGCATGAAACAACCCAGGATGGGGCACCAACCCATCGCAGGGCACAAG
>JABJVO010000034.1:3415777-3432052 GCA_026770805.1 Boulengeromyrus knoepffleri
CACCAACCCATCGCAGGGCACAAGACAGGGAACAACCCAGGATGGGGCCACCAACCCATCGCAGGGCACAAGACAGGGAACAACCCAGGATGGGGCACCAACCCATCGCAGGGCACAAGACAGGGAACAACCCAGGATGGGGCCACCAACCCATCGCAGGGCACAAGACAGGGAACAACCCAGGATGGGGCACCAACCCATCGCAGGGCACAAGACAGGGAACAACCCAGGATGGGGCACCAACCCATCGCAGGGCACACTCACACACACCTATGGGCAATTTGGCAACCCCAATTAGCCTCAGCATGTTTTTGGACCATGGGGGGAAGCTGGAGAACCCGGAGGGATCCCCATGGCAACACGAGGAGAACATGCAAAGTCCGCACACATGGAACCCTTGCAGAGAAACCCAGGTTCCAGTGGTGTGGAGCAACAGTGCCGACCCCTGCACAGGATGAGTGGGTATTGAAAATGAATAAAAGAATAAAAGAATGAATCAATGAATTTAAGTATTATAGTATTATTAAATATTAGTATGTCAGTATGCAATACTACTATATCAAAAAATATTCTCATAATGCATTAGAAATCTTTATGGCATTTCAGAGATTTTTATTCCTGTACTCACCACCAGGGGCATTGCAAAATATTTTGGGCTCCATGAAAGCGTATCATATTGGGCCCCCCAGTCTAGACCAATCCAGTTATTTTCCAAATTTCTCTGTGTCCTTGGAATCGTCCTGATGTAAGGTGTGCCCTGCCGTGGACTGGCATTCCATCCAGTGTGCCCTGCCTTGTGCCCTGTTCTTTCTGAGACCCTCTATTGCAGTTATGGAAGATGGATGTTCATATTTTAATCAGCAATCTTACTGACACAATAGCCTGATGGTAGCTTCAAGCTGCAGCGTTCCACAGCCTGATATACCTGTAATGGGATTCAAATAATGGACAATCATGAAGAGTAGAGGAACAACAGAGCTATGTAGAATTCACCAAGCCGCCTTCGGTCAAACTCTCTGAATGAGATCTACTTATGTATGATCTTTGTTCACACAGATTGGGAGGACTGAAGCTTTTGATGGTAAAACTTTACTTTATGGGGCACAAATACATAGTAACAACTGACTTACTACCAAAGTACAAATCGTGAACAAATATAGTAGCTACTTATGATAAAATATGCATAATGATTCATTAATAATGAACAAACATGAGATCAGTATTTCACTTGTGTTATTCTTTATTTGTTCCTTCAGTAGTTCCAAAGGTTTACAGATATAGTAACTGCTTGAGATAAATGCATCATTAATGAACATGATATCAGTATGTAACTAGCCTTAGTACATAAGTAATGTCATAAAACTACATTATTTTTGCCCTTTAAGTGTTACCCTTTTGACTGAGTTCCTATTACTTTTTGTGCTCTTGAGAAATTCTCCACTGTAAATAAATATTGTAAAAATGAGTAGAATCTTTCCCTCTGTTGCTTGATTCTACTCTGCGGTGCTGCTGAACGCAGGCAAAGACAGCGGGGCTGCATCATGTTGGTGTCGAAAAGCAAAGATGAGACAATCAAGTCGACAATATCAGGTAAACCTTGTGTGAGTTTTTTTCCCCTACAGTTCACATTACAGTAATCAGCGTGATTAAGTTTCCAACATTAAAGGTTCTAACACTGCTGAAAGAGAGGGAAAGCACCAAGAAGATACTGTGAAACGCAAGGTTGGCATGTTTAAAAAAAATCCTGGCATCGGAAAATTTTAACTAAACGGAAAGCTTCAACAGAGCATCATGACATGTGTTACAGCATCCTGTTTGCTTACTTCATGTAACATGCAGCAGTAACATCAGAAGCGTGTTTGTAGTAGCTGAAGTTGTTTTTGTATGTTCTTGTTTAACTCTTGCCTCATTAGTGGAACACATGATTTTGTACGTTCTCCTTGGCTTTAGGGTAAAAAAATAATGCTAAAGTCAGTAACACGTTTCGAGATGACTGACGGAAAACACTGGATCCTAAACTATTTCCAGGCAAAGATCAAAAGGAGAGTCTCAGGCTCAGCAAGCATAAATTTAATACATGAATATAAAACATGAACTGTGCCTCCCTGATGTCAATAATCTTCAGAATTGAGCTGCTTTCCTGACAACATAATTATATTCACAAAAATGATTTGCTGTGGTGGGGCTGGGCGGGGGTGTGACTGTGTAGGCGAGCAATTCTAGATGCACATGCATGTATGCAGGTCATGACGTATGTCAGAACACACAGGTGTGGAACTCTGCCTCCTACAGGAGCTGCTTATAACTATCTTGTAATTGTCTGGGTTCTGCTAAAATGTTTATATTATTTACAATTTATGTAAAAGCTTAAGGAAAATATATACTTAAGTCTTAAATTACCAAGTGAATTGATAACAACAAATAAATCAACTCATAGAGTGGATCTATGAAAGTATTGCTTAACATCCTCCAGGGACATTAGAATGAGCTCATCAGAGCAGCGGGGGACATTTCAGGTTCAGAAAGTAAAAATCCAAACCAGGATTTTGTTTCAACCAACCAGCTGAGCATAAAGAGTCACATTCATAGAGTATTCAACTGGTTGGTTGAAACAAAATCCTGGTTTGGATTTTTACTTTCTGGACTTAATTTGTCCAGCTCTGCATCAGAGTTGACTTGCTTGCCTTTGTATCTGCCTACTTTCAACAAAGTACTTTTGAACAAACTACTAACTAACCACACCATCAAAAAAGCAGGTCTAACAGAGTGCCAATATATCTCTTCCAGGAAACATGATTATCTTAACCGGCACCCTTGTGTGCTTGTGTCAGTCAAGACTTCACTCATGTTTGTCGAGTGAGTCAGAGACAGTAAAGTCTGGAGTTGGTGCTAATTGAGCTCCAGCAAGAATGTAGACGGAACATTTGGAGGGTTCAGGCTCCACCCACCACTCTCTGAACAACACAGAACAAACCAACGTCTTCACCTTCCTCTTCCATACAACTGAAGCAGCATCAAAAGCAGCCAGTGCTGAAAGTGTTCGTCTTCATTATATTTCCTATTGCTCTGTTGCCAAACAGTTTTGTTGTTTTGTTTGAACACTGCTAACTGAAAATGTGACACCCCCCCCCCCCCAAAACAACTCTTAATTAATTACAGGCAAAATGAGAATTTCATGCGTTATTTCAGAGCAAGCAGGCTATAAGTGAAATTAATTATTAACACTATGGATCCGATCAGGTGCAGGTCCAGTGTCCGCATTTCAAAATGTATGCGGCATTGTCTGATATCTGACCATCAGTTCAACGCATCATAAGTGGTGCCGATCTGTACTCATTCTCCACAAAACGCCGCACAAAAGTCCAGGGCATTTGCTAAAATACTGCCATTGATGACACTTGGCTCAGCTGATTCACTAAATGTTAACGATACTTACATTAGCATTCTCTGCTATGGTAGCATGCTCTCAGATACATAAATACAGATACACATATCCTGGATTCCGTATGTGGAGCGGTTATATAGTTTGGGGGGGCCGTGAGATGATTTTCGGAGTATGATAGCATTTTTATTTTCTTCACCCCCTCCCCCCAGCAAATTTTATCAGTAGCAATAGTTTTATCATCTGGTTGTAAAATTTATTTTGGAGGAAGCCAGTGTGGGGTCTCCAGACAAAAGGTTTGGGAGCCGTTGCCGTCTAGAGGATTAAAATGACAGTGATGAAGTGATCAACAGAAGCACAAGAAGCATGCAAGGGACCCACAATCACGGAGGTGTAAGGCCACCGTGACACCCAGCGGGCCACCAAGTGAGTGCCCCCCTTCGCCATTCCCACAACTTTTAGGCCTTTGAGTCCCTGCTTGATTGCGGACCCCCCCCCCCCCCTCCATTGCCGGTACGGGAGCTTTCCATCACGCCCCCAACATTCCTTTCATGACTCTGAGGTGGACCAAGCAAAACCATTACAGCAAAATTATAAGACATAAATATTTAGCCCGCCTGCAAAGTAATTGGGTATTGATTGTAAATAATAGAATGTTCTGGATAATAATAAAGAACTCAGTGCAGCACTTACTCCTTGTTCAATCTCACACAGTGCTGAGACAGGAGACCGCAGGAGGAAGCGAAGTACAAGCAAAGGCGTCACCGTTATGCTGCTCTTGCATTACGCCCTGCAGAGAATAGCATTTGTCATATATATTGCTATATGAAGAACACAGGCCTGAACAACGGCGCCCGGCCCCCTCTATCCCTTCCCTCTATTCTTTCTTCGGCTGTGAAGCCACTTCCAGGGTAGATTATGTTGAAGCAGGCTCGCATTTACATAAGAGACGGACACACGCTGCAGATGTCCTCTCCAGCCACAGCAGACGATATTCATAATTACATAACTGCAATAAACTTTCAACATTGCCTTGCAAATGGCAAGTCTGCGTACCCTTGACGCAGACAGATGAAATTAAGGGCAAATTTAAAAGCCTGAATACCTTTCTGTTTTGTACTCGGCATTTAACCTTAAATTATTTTGCCCATTTTTGTGTACTAAAAATGTATGGTTTAATTTAGCTGAAATAAATGCATCTTCCCACAGGCCCAGGTCACTAGCAGGTTCATCTCTGTCGTTCAGCTGTACTGTAAAATTTACAATGTGTCTGTTGGTATTCAGATACCTTCATAATGCATTATAATGGTCAGTATAAGCATTAAGGATGATTTGTACTGCATTATGAAGGTATCTATAGTGCATTATAGATGAAAGCTTCATAAAGCAGTCAAAATGCATAATAAACATGATTGAAATGTGTGCCATTTTATAAATATTTACAGCCATGTTTATAATGTTTTACGAATTCATTATAATGTGTCATGAATGTGTTCATAGGTTCTTATAGACATGGCAATCATAGAAAATGTTACTGAAATTCCAGTAACACTTTACTTGAAGCCGTCATCTATGATGCATTACAGATACTTTCATAATTTATTGTAATGGTCGGTATAAGAATTAATAAAGCATTAGTGTATCATCTTTTGACAGTCATAAGGCATTATAGTGCCTGTTATGGTTCGTAAGCTTCAACAAAGCTCTCATCTATAATGCACTATAGATACCTTTGTAATGCATTACAATAGTTGGTATAAGAATGAAGGATCCGTACTGCATTATGAAGGAATCTATAGTGTATTATAGATGAGAGCTTCATAAAACATTCATAATGCATAATAAACATGGCTATGATGTGTCGTTCCATTAATTAAATTGTCATAGGCATGTTTATAATGCTTTATGAATGCATTATAATGTGTTATGAATGTGTTCATAGATTCTTATAGACATGGCATTCATTGAAAGTGTTACCGACATTTCCAGTCCATAACACTTTGTCTCTCTGCTTCCCACTGCCGCAAACCGGCCGTCATGGACCTCTGTAGGTATTACCAAGATGTGAAGATGCTTGTTCAAAACATCAGCCACAATATCCTTCACACTGCGGAGCGACCAGTCAGGTGTTTACGGCTGCTTGGGGAAGCACATGTGTGGGCAAAATGAAGAAAGGTACTAAAGCTGACTGCATCAAAGACCAAAACCGTACAGGCTTTTAGAAAAAGCTACAGGTGTTTTTTACAACCCCTCTTTCAGAAATATTTGCTATTTATCCCACAACCAAGTTCAGGATCCTTTCTATTTCTCAATAATAAGAACCATAAGCCAAAAACATAAAACCCACTGACCGTAGTTCATCAAGTACGGTATGTTGTTATGGTGAATATCATCTGGCTGTGTACATCTTATGGTAACCAATGGTAACTAAAGAAAAACAAGGAATTTTTATTGGATAAAGAAGTAATCACTGGAAAGGCCAGCGGACTTGCTCTGCCAGTACTGGGAAAAAACAGGAAGAGAAAAGGGCAGGATGAGTAAGTGTTACATTTGGGGGAATATGAAGATTAGAGGTATAAGCCTACAAATTTGGAATGAAATGCAGTGAAGGCCAATTCTCTCATTACCTCATCTGTCCACTTTTTATACAAAAATATAAAGCACACACTGCCCTCTACTGTTATGTGGCAGAACAACTGAAATCCCCCAGTTTCTCTATTATTATTTTTATTATTATTATTATTAGTAGTAGTAGTAGTAGTAGTAGTAGTAGTAGTAGTATCAGTTCTAGTAGTAGTATTGTTGTTGTTGCTATTAAAATTTTTAACGATTTTATCATAATCAAAGGCTAATGTTGGAAAGAGACAGGTGATCCCTGGAACTTGCCATTCAGGCACTATGTCAGAAATTTCCATGCATAATAAGAATTCAGAAGAGGACAGGAGAGCCACTGCTGCACTGGCCAGTCATTTTTATATAAACACCCACGGAAAAAATTAAGGACAATTTTTTGTTTCATTCAATTCTCAATTTCTGAGTGTGCGTCTGTGAATATGTGAATAATATATATGTATTTTTGCAAACTGCAGCCTGGATCCTCTCTGTTTCTCATTAATGAAGGACTTCCTTGCTTCAGTCCTGCTTCTAGGAGCCTGATACACACTGTCCTAGCAGTGCACATCACACAACTTAATGTTTCCAGTTCCTTTTCAAGGTCACTTGATGTCATCCTCCGATTCATGAGACACTGTTGGATAAGTTGCCAGTCATCTCTGCCATTAAGAAAGTCTCTTCCGCCATTTACCCGGCTGGTTTTTGGTCGTTCCCAGTTTCTCCTGCTTTACCTTATTCTTGTGTACTGCTGTGCCTTCAGCCAGCAGAACTAGCATTAAACTAAGATTAAAAACAGATTTGTTTAAAAATGTACAGTGGTGTCTTGATTTTTTTCTATATCGTCTTTATCCTTTCACATTTTATTATCTCTGTGTCCAGTAATAATGCTGCATTTATTATCAGTCCTGAGGACTGAGATGAAGCTGCTTTTTACCTTAGTATGATGTTTTGATGATCAAAGCCAAATTTTCCTACATCCTTGACCAATTTATCCTGAGCAGGGTCGCGGGTATGCTAATTTCAGGATCCTTAAATGATGTTTTGATAAAGGAGGTGCTTATGCATCACGATGGAATAATCACTGGGTAAGCAAAGGATGTGATGGGTGATGCAGGCGTCACAACGTGATGGACAGGGAGCACATCCATGGCTGTCCATGAACCTTCTTTGTCTGGAATTAATGAATTCCTACACATCACATTCCATCTAAGTAAAACTCCACATTTAGCGGATTGAGAAAGACAGCTAAAATCCCCCCCCCCCCCGCCCCCAAAGCCAGTCAACCAAATAAAATTTTCATGATAATCATGTGCACTGCCAAAATTTGACACCGTTTCACCCTCCATCAGGAGATCCCGCTGCCGTACACCTGCGGAGAGCAAATGTGCTGGAAAATGATGGACTTCTTCCAGGATGTCTCACATTAGGTGGAACGGGAAAATATCAACGATAGTCTTTCAGCTTCCGAAAGTTTTGTCTACACTTTGAACAAAGGTAGACAACTTTCTTTGCAATTTGTAGCTACAGTTCAGATATCAAAAGATACAGTTGTGAAATTATACAGAAAAACTGTTATTTTGTGCGGCGTTATTTTGGTGTAGAAGTGTGCATGACAGGGTGCAACGGTGCAGCTCCAACAATGGCTTTGGCGGGAGATGATGCAGCAATGAAAGAAATATATTAAACCCCATGCTGAATCGGGGTTCCATTGCAAAGAAATTACCTGAAAAGGTCACTAGTTGACATTTAAAGAGAAGCTGGGGAAGGCCCACAGAGTGCCAGGAAACCCCCCCGGCTCCAGGCGTCCTCACCATCACGTCTGTTTCCCTGAGAGACCTGCCCTTAAGTTCACTATTAACACGTAGCTGTTGCTCTTCGGGGACTGAGTTCCCGCCAGATCTGACTGATGCCATATAATCACTGTCCTCCACGCATTGCCCCTGTCCCCACACCACGAGTCCTGGATTCAGTCCTCACGGAATCGGCATAAATGTGACGCAATGTGACCCCCCTCACTACATATCTCCACACCCACACTCAACTTGGGGGGGGGGCTGGCAGCCGTAGTATTTCAAAGGTTTTGAACATTTCATAATAAACCCCGGAGTAGGAAAAATGCTTGTGTCCCAATGGAAGCGAGAAATTCCTTCACCTCGGTAGAATAATGAGGATATAGGATGTAGCCCACTGCAGGGGAGGTGGGGGGGGGCAGTCTATTATAGTTGCCAATCAATAAATGATGAAATACTGTAAGGAATCCTGTAAGAAATTTTGCACAAAATTAGTACTGAGAAATCTGTCCTCTCTATTGGGGACATACAGACTTGGACTGGTAGAAGTGGGTTTGATAGAACTCCTGTAGCTTAGCAAATAGAGCATGGTGCTAGCAATTCAACAGTTGTGGGTTTAAATCCCATGCTACAATTTTAACCTTTCCCTCCACTGTAAGTCACTTTGGATTGTGTGTGTGTTTTTGATTCGTAATTTCAAAGTTTTTTATTTGTCACATACAGTTGCTCTCATTCAACATACAGTGAAATGCTTGGTCTGGCAGATAAAATATCAAAAAACAGTAAGACAAAAAAAATAAAACACAACACTGTGTGAGTGGTGCAGATGAAGGCAGTGTGTGACTGGTAAAGAGGGAAGGGGAGATATACAAGGAGAGAGACAGAATTAGGGGGAATTGTGCAGCAGTACATTGTCCATTAGGTGCTGTTGTTAAGAAGTCTTACTGTTTGTGGATAAAAGCTTCTTCTGAAGCGTTCAGTCCAGGCTTTGAGGCTACATAGGCTTCAGTGACCTCAGCAGTCTGTACAGTTTATGGGCGGGCTGGGAGGAGTCACTGGTGACCCTGAGGGCTCGGCAGTCTGTACAGTTTATGGACTGGATGGGACGAGTCACTGGTGATCCTGAGGGCTTGGCAGTCTGTACAGTTTATGGACTGGGTGGGAGGAGTCACTGGTGATTCTAACACTAAAGCATAATAAATGTTTTCAGGGATGGATATGAATTCACCCAGCAGGACCCACTTGAGATATTTCTTACACATTCCTACAGTCTACACAGCGCCAATCGAAGGTGGTCTGAGGAACGGTACCACCTTGTGCGAGGTCACACTGCTGTCACCAATTCCCAGCTCACCTCCGAGCCCACGTAGAAGAGAGGGGGAGACTGTCAGAGCTGACTTGGATAACTTAATGACGACGGAGGGGGCGGGGGGAGCGGGGAAAAAAAATAGCTGGGAATCTCAATGTAAGACTGTGCACAACTCAAGAAAAAATAAATCCAGATAGGCATCTTTTAATTAGAAGACACTGCATTCTCTTCGGACGAGTTCAGGATGAGGCTGGTCAGTGGAGCATTGCGGCCAAAGGCAACCGTGCAAAGAAGGGGCAGCGATTTGCAGCTTGAAAGCATGCAGGGGGCTGGGGGGGGGGGGCACAGCGACTTAATTCCACAGCAGAACACAGGCCTTAGCCAAATGACAGCTTCCAGGAGCTATAAGCCTCTTAGGCTTATATTTTTATTTATTTATTTCGGGGCTGGTGGGGGTGGGGTGCCGGACAGAGTGTCGGAGAGAAATGTTAGCGGGGTTTAGCCAAGCGTGGTCCAGATAGCAGGTCACACATGGTGGAGCTTGGGGGAAATAACTCAAAGGGAATGTGGAAAGGGAAAGGCATAGGCTCCGATATGGTTGGAAGAACACAGGCATGCACGCCACCCAACGACCTCCACGCAGACGCGCACGCCACCCAACGACCTCCACGCAGACGCGCACGCCACCCAACGACCTCCACGCAGACGCTCACGCCACCGAAGGCCTTTTGGATACCTCACAATGGAACGGAATGGAGGAACGGAAAAATTCTGCATGTCCTGGCAGAAGCGTGAGGTTTGCTGCACCTCCTCGGACCCTTGAGATAGAGGTACAGGCCAACCAAACACCGCACTGCAATAGGCAATCACTGACCATCGAGGAGGCCCTGTCCAGACTGCCAACCCGCTCCCCCATCACTGTAAATCAAACCTCTCAAAGATTTTAAATAGGATGTGACACAATAAGTACCCCACCCCCCACCACTATTGATTAAATGCTTTCTCCCGATAATGAAATGGATAAATCTCTCTTTCTAAAAAGACACGGTATATAATCTAATAGAGGAGCTACATGCACAGTCCAGACAGTGGCTGCAAAAAAAAAGCGGCAGAATAATGGCAAGGATGGGGTGGGAGAGAACGTGGGTGACGGAGGCAGGCAGGGAGATAGGAGAGACAGCAGGGGACAGATGCTTGCATTGGCAACCCACAATGGAATTAGCAATCTGAGGGTCTGTTACTCACAAAGGCCAGCAAAGCACTCGCTGATTCAGACACACTGCATTTTATTTTAGATGTAAGACAGGCACAATACGGCTTTCGGATATTTATAAAGACTGCTAGACTGTGTACTTAAATATGCCCCCAATGATGAAAATGAAGGCTACAAGTAGCAATTTGAGCCCCTCCCCTTGCATCGTAACTCATCCAGGACTTTGAGACACTGTAAGCCAGTCTTAAATATACCATCACACCAGCAGGGTGACATACAGGTTACAGCCATTTGCAGGGGTAATAATTGATTATGGTTGGGAAAATAACTCTTGAAAAGAAATATAGAAGCATGGTGGAAGCTGTTCTGTCGTTCTGCTGTTTCCCGCCCTGGTTGCTCGCGTCATGTGACGTGACTCGACTCCTTATAGGGGAGAGTGGGGCGTGGTTAGGGTCGCGAGGGACTGACAGTGCCGTGCAACTGGAGCAGCGGCCGCTCAGGCCGACACGCCCCGTGTTTCCCACCTGTCACAGAAAGCAGATAAAAGAAGGAGGAGAGAGCAGCGGAGATGAAGGCTGCTGCGCTTAGGTACGTAGAGCACTGGAAAGGTTAAAAGGCTACACACAACTAACAAGGCCATGTGCGGTGACATGAACTTATAAACATAGAAATATTAGTGGTGGGTTCAGCTAACCGTAAAAGTTAACTTCGATAACCGGTAATCCACTAACTCCAAAGCTTAATTTGATAACGCTAAACTAACAAACCACTCAAAAATTAAGGAGAAGCTAATAATAATTTTTATTATACAAATTTAGCTTTGGTTTGGTTTTTGGCTCTGAAATGCTTAAAACATACCTAGAGAACTAAAATGCTTAACTTGTTTAATACTGAAATCCTATCTGTCAGACTAGAATGATTAACAGGACTTACCCAGTTGGGAACTGTTTGATTCTGTACAGGCTCCGGAATAATTATGCATTGAAATTTTCTTCCTGTGATATTCTGTTTGCGTAAGCATTTTTGTCGGAGAAGCCCTATTTCACGACTGGCCCATGCTGAGCCTCAGCTAAGCCGCTTGGGGACTACAAACATGGCGATGTTTAACGGGAACTAGGAAGGAGGTTCTCAGCCCTTTATTGGTCTATAGCTCTGTCAGTCAGAACCCAGGAAATACAACCAGGGCCGAGTAGCACGAAGCAGAATTTCTTGCTTAGCTGGATAACTTATTGGATTTAAGGTAGTCTGGACAAAATGTAAGCAAATGAAGATAATGTCCATTTAAAATAGGGTACCTACCTAAGCAAGAAGTCCAACTTTGTGATACGGATCTCTGTTTAATTCAGGGTACCCCAGTTTTTAGATTTTATCTTCGTTCATTTACATTTAGCCCAGACTACCTTAAATCTAACAAGTTATCAACTAATCACGTTGTTTACATGTAGTCAGCTAACAGTGCGTCAGATAAACTGTTGCAGGCATGCTCACAACAGACAGGAACAAATATGTATGATTTTAGAGTTTTTGAACGTTAAACCTTATTCACTTTACCTGCAAATAAGTTTAAACAAAATTTGTGGAAGCTACATGGTTTGTTAACGGTTTTCAAAGTTAGCGGAAATGATAAGCTGCTAACGAAAAAGTTAGCTTTGCTAATTAGCGGCTAGGGGATTAGCGAAACCCTGTCCACCACTGATGAAAATGAATGGGAACACAGCAGAAATATATGATACACATTTGACACATTTATTATAATCACACAAAATGGCCGATAATCAAATATGAGAGAGGCCCTGTTTACACCTGGTTTTAAAATGCGTCCTGGGTGATCAGATCATAAGCAGACAGCAGAGATACATGGGCATTTACACCTACATCTATCATGCCTTCCTAAAGGATCCAGCTGACCACTTGTGTTCAGATTTCATTACTGCCCCGCGCACAGTTATTGTAATGTCCTTGTCGGGGACGCATCAGAATGCATTAGCATTTACACAACAAAGCATATGTGGTCAGGTGCATCCCAGACCACCTCTGCAAGTGGATCGAGTGATTGCATCACGATGCGTCTTGGTGGTCGTTTACACCTGTATTTAGTGCCGGCTACTAATGATCTGATCACCCAAGAAGCATTTTAAAACCAAGTGTAAACAGGGTCGTGAGCATTAAGGGCACCATAATGAACAAAACACTAAGCAAACGTCTAACACAGTGGTCTTCACTGCGCGGCCCACTGCCACTGGCGGCCCCTAGAGGCCAGTGTGGCTGCTCGTGACTAAAAGAAAAAACAAGCAAATTACCCTGACCATCAGATTCATTATTATTTTAAATTATTATTCTTTTATTTTTAGATTTATTTAAATCTAGACACAACACAACTTCCCCAGTAATGTGCAGCTATGTAGTAAACTAACAATCAAGTGGAGCAGCATCAAGATACCTTTCAGCTAGCCAGCCTTAAAAAGTAAACGTTGCCCTCCTACCCTCCGCTACACTGGAAAGCGAGGCCCTCGTCTAAAATTCAGTGAGAAAAACTAACTAGTCTAATGGTTTTACTGTTTTGTTTTTTTTTCTTTGCACCTTCTTTATTTGCCTAAATCCCCCCTATAGGCAGGCTAATGATTGGGCTCTACTTGCTGTCTGCCATGTGCGCTGTTTCCTTTACACACTGTAGGTCATGTGACAGGGTTCCCACAGAGGGGTGACGCATTCCTGCATGCCGGTGCCTGGGAATTCGGAGGCGTCCGTGTGGGCGCCTGGCATGCTGTGCCAGACCTGCAACCCTCTGCTTTGATCTATATTACCCTTAAGTAGTCTAAACTATGCCATGCTGAATCACGCCGCATTATGTAAGCCATTTATAATGTATAAAATCATATCATATTTATGCTAATGGTACCGTTTGAATACCACAGAGAATGTGTCGCTAATGCATATTAGCAATATCCACTTATTCGTTTTACACATGCATTTCGAGTAATCGGTCTGTATGCTCTGTACACACACGTGCTTGGGAAAGTCAGGCGGAGTGAGCACTCGTTCAGCTCTTACACGCTGCCTGTCTGCAGTATGAATTTACACGAGTATCGGCCACTAAAGCGGGTCTCCTTCACAAAGAGAGGGTGAAAATGCTCTCAATCCAGCGCCATGCCATGGACATGTTAATGCCCCGCTGGAGGCAAGAATCCAGTGCGGCGGTAAGGAGAAAAAAAAAAAAATGCACTTTTATTTCCGCTTAAATGAGGCGGCCGCTCGCCTGGCTGCGTGTGAATGGGCGAGTCGCGTGTTTCCCGCGTGATAACATGACTTATACCATCCGAGAGGAGAAGTCCGTATCAATGAGGCTGACCTCTTTCAGCTCTGACAAAGGGAAAGCTTTTACCAGGCAGGGAGTGTGTGGACTGAGCCTGCATGTGTGGGAGGGGCCTTTCATATTGCTGTCAAAGCTGGGGCTGCAGCAATATCTTTCTGGAGTCTTTTCAGCTGGGTTTTATTGACTGCTGGGAGTCGGCGTTAGCGGACGGGGACACGTGGACATTCCATCATGATGTATCCCCTTAACCAGTCATGCCTTTGCCCCCCCTCCCCTCCAGAAAAAGAGGAGGGGTCATCAGGTGAGCGTTTGTCTGGGTGTGAGCGGCTAAAACCAGTAAATAACAGAATGCCCCCCCCCCCCCCCGCCTCCCCCGGGCATCACACCCTCCAGAGTATACTCTGAATAACACGTAACGCTCACTATCCTGATGCAAAGAGGAGTTGTTTTCAAAACACATTTCACGCTTTGCAAGGATTCCAAAAAGCTTTGCATAACCAAAAATAATAATGTTAAAAATAATAATAGCACTACTAATAAAAAAAAGAGTGAAAGGTCCCATCAACTGAGCTGAGGTCTTAAGGGGCTTATTCGGTTTTTTTTTTTCTCCGCTCAAGCTTTTTGAAAGCGTACATTTCTTTGGCAAGACTGTGAAAACATCAAAAATGTATTTGGGTGGAGGGGGTGATATTCTTTGTGGCATTATCCCTGGCCCTGGCAGGACCCCCTCCTTTCTGATGTGATTAATCTCCGTCACGCCCCCGCCTCAGCTCCTAGCCCCCGAGCCTTGGACATAAAGATGGCAGCGGTGCTGTATCCCTGACGGGGGCTACGAGGCGGGCTGTCAGGGCCGCGAGAGGGAGTGCGGGAGGACACTGTCCCCGTGGTGTCACCGCAGTGCGACTCAGCGATGCATGACACCACCTCTCAACGTGCCGTTACACAGCTAAGCAGGTGTACAATGCGCTTATCTTGAGACAGTGACACTCTTCAGACTCTAATGCCAAGAGGCAAGGAGATGGGACCTATTTCTATAAAAGGAAGAAATTCCTTTATATTTCACTTTAAATTCCATGTTTATAGTTGGGCAAACTCTGCACACATCATCTTACATGCGGAATACATCTGCATCCAAGGCACCAGCAGACGTACCAAGACTAGCTGATTCCCTCCAGTGCCTTCACATCCCTGCTGACAAAAACCCACAGTTTCTGTGAACAGATCCTTGACCGGTTGCTATGAGGACAATAAGCCTTTTACTGCACCTCCACGCTTGCCATTGGACAGCTACCTCACTGCACTACAGACAGAGCCCCACCTTCAGCATATACTCTCATCCAGGAATTCCAGCATATTCAAATTCCTGTCTGCTCCGTTCTCCTGCTCATCTGTTTGTCGAAACCCACTATCATTATATATATATACATATTTGTGCATGTATCATTCCTATATCTTCACACTTAAAAACCCATCCATCCTTCCATTTATCTTTTAACTGGTCAGGGTGGAAGGGCGGAGCCTGAAGCCCATCCCAGGTAGTATTACAAAGGAAAGAAGGGACAATCTACAGACAGCTTTCAGGTTGACTGAACGGGGCTTATTGTTGAATCAAAATACACTAACAGAAACAAAAGGACCATAAGGGGTCAAATCAGAAGCAGGGAGGAATAACCAAGAGGAACTGGAGTGAACCTAAATGCTGTAACTACACCAGTACTACGAACTAGCACAAGACACACTCACATCTGCAATGACCAAACTAAGGGATAAAGCACATATATATACTAATAACAAGGGCTATATGAGGGATGGCTGCGGGCCATAACAACTGACTATACACTAGGGAATCCATGTAGTGGGGAACAGGTGAGAGTAATTAAGAACAATAGAGGCGGACACAGGATGGCCAGCAGAGACCCCTGCTGGCCAAACAGAAACAGGACAGGACAGATGGAGATATTATACAATAGAGGCGGCACAGGGATCGGGATACACCCTGGACAAGACACCAGTCTATCGGAGAAGCAAAATAACCATATCTACTTATGTCCAAATGTCATGTATGTACTGCTCCCTGAGTGCCTGACATTGCACCATTCATGTTGTGATATGTGCCATAAATATGCCACTGTCCTTATGTTTAAGATTAAGATCAAAATGAACTTTATTGATCCCAGTGGGAAATTCACATGCATGCAGCAATGACATGTAGAGCACAGACGAACATCCAAATAGTCCAAAACAGACAAATGATATAACATGAACATATAGAAAAAAAATAGCAGCAACTTGGCTGTGGCAATAAAAATTCAGTATTCTGCTGTTTTACTTTATTATAGGAACAGTTCTTTATGGAGAAAAGGTGCATGCAGGGGAACCTTTAAACCAAAGGCATCCACAAATAAATGAAATCCTCTGCCCACAGCGCGCCGAGTCCCAGTCTGCCCGCAACGTGCAGAGTCCCAGTCTGCCCGCAGCGCGCCGAGTCCCAGTCTGCCCGCAACGTGCAGAGTCCCAGTCTGCCCGCAGCGCGCCGAGTCCCAGTCTGCCCGCAACGTGCAGAGTCCCAGTCTGCCCGCAGCGCGCCGAGTCCCAGTCTGCCCGCAACGTGCAGAGTCCCAGTCTGCCCGCAGCGCGCCGAGTCCCAGTCTGCCC
>JABJVO010000034.1:3457102-3474306 GCA_026770805.1 Boulengeromyrus knoepffleri
GTGAATATTCTTTCTGGTTTTGTTCTTGTTTTTGTTTGCCCCCCCCCCCCCCAGGATTGTAAATGACTTCTTTTATTCCACACTAACACTTAACCAGTGAATGAAAAACAGCTCCAGCAAATTGTACGTCTTGTCTTGCCTGTATGTGAAATTATCTGTTAAAACTGGTCGTGAATATCACGTGAAAGCAGGTTTATTGTGGAGAAATGTGTGTTACTTACTGCTGGAATCTGCAGTCTCATACCTGGACGTAAGTAATGCTTTTACAATTTGTGTATTTTATTGTCATTCTCATTTAGCGTTTTAATATATTTTAGTACTGGACCGATGTAATGTACATGTTAATTTAATTGTGTTTCATTAAATTATTTGCTTCACAGGTCATTCTGCTTGATTGTGATATGCTTATGCACTTAAAGTTAAGCTCAGGGCAACAATTCTCCTGGTATTTAATTATAGGGATTACAGTCCTGCCTTGAGTAAATGATGAGGATGTGGTCTTTGGAATATTCCGTGATTGCAAATCGCTAAGATGAATAAGTATCATCTACAGAAGACTATCTCAATTGCCAGATGTGACTCTGTGATTTTTGTTGTGTTTAATGTCTGTTTTATGCCTGTGTTTGAACAAAAAGGGCTTCAGATGAAAAAGATCAGTATTACGCTAAGTAGCACTAACAATAATCCCATCCAGGTCTTACCACAGTGCTGAGTTCGGCCTGCACCTGCCAACCGCCATTGCCATGACCAGAATGTGCCGTCTGAAGAAGGATGGATGGATGGATGGATGGATGGATGGGTGGATGGATGGATGGATGGGTGGATGATAGTGACAGCAATTCATTACAATACCGGGCCACATTGTGCAGCTATGACAGCATTAACACGGAGCACCACTAAGGGCTTTAAAGCCTGGTAGATATTCTGTTTCGTAACGAATTCTTCAGCTTACTGATGGATACGTTCTCACCTGGATGTGTCAGCCTTTGTGTCAGGTGGTCCCTGGTCAATGTGCTTCAGTCCCGGTGATGATGAGAGCAACACGGGTCGTTATACCCCAAACACCCACTGGCATTTTGATATTTGACATTGTGCAGTGAGGCATTGTACCTCTGGAAGAGTTAGATCCTGGCTTGGTATGCAGATAGGTTGACAATATGTACCATTGTATTGAAAGTTAGCTAGAATACACTGTGTTTGTGGTTCCAAAATGAAATATTATCACCTACAATCCACACGAGTGGATACCTTCTCCGCAAGGAGGTCAAAAAACTTGAACAGATTTGCATTCAAGAATCTATGGTGAGTCTATGAATATTATAGGGACATAAAGTGACATTGTAAGACATCGTGAATCCAGCACTGACACCAGAATTACCCTTCCAATCACCTAGGCTGTGGCTGATGAGGGCCAAAACTAATAACTGTGTCTGTAACTTGATTTAAGGATTAAATGCTAAAAGAACACAAAAAATGGAAACTGAGCAAGAGTGAAGGGGAAAATCTATATTTTTGCTTTGGGGTTGATTAGCCTAGTCTGTGACTGCAACAACAGTGCTGTAGAGGAATAAGCTGTAATGACTATTCTAAGGGCAAGAACACATAAAATTGGCACTTTTGACATAATATTTCCTTGCAACATCATTAGCAAAGCCAAATGAATCTGTGTTACAATTAAAGAGAGGCAAAACATCCAAACATATCATTTAGGTAATAGCCTTTTCTGCAGCTATAATTAAGCAGCCACTAATGGGATTTAAAGGAGGCTTAAAGTTTCTTTTTATCCAATCCTAATGTCTCTAAAAATCAACAAAAGTTTGCGAGTTTAGGCAGTAGGTGTGAACAGCATGTGCAGGGTCAAGGATGACCTGTAGAGCAGCAATTTTCAACGCATGGGTGACGAGGCAAAGCTGGAAATGTAAGCATCTTAAAACCAGCAAGCCCCTATGCTGATCCACGATCAGATTTCCCAGCCCCAATCCTAGAATTAACCTATATAAACGGGTCTTGGGTCTGCAACTACTTAGAGCAAAACTAGTGAACACTCGACCAATCCAAGAAGCCAAACCACAGATGCTTAATTTAAAATTCACTGGCACATCCAATTAGATTTGTGCAATTAGCATTGATTGGCATTAATTGCAGAGTGCACTGTGTGCTTCATCGCGACTGAGCTGGCATGGTAAAAATTAGGTCATGGTGAAAAAGGGTTGAGAATCACTGCTGTAGAGCATAGGTTGAACCAATGTTGTGACTGGCTCATTCTTAAAATTTTTAAAACCCCACTCAAGCCAGCCTACAATAGTTTAGTTATATAGATTGTAATACTAAATTTTCACTGTTGAAATAGCACAGTGGCACAGTCTTTTTAATCACTGACCATGATGATGCTGAACACTTATAAAGAGGGTATGTATGTTATGTTGACAGTGAAAAAAAATAATTGGTCTGTAAAATGAGTCATTTAAGTTAATACTGCATTATCGCTTCTTAATCCCCATTTTTCATGCATATAAGCATAAAGGCTCAGAAATTAGGGTCCTTCTTGCTTCAGAAAACACTGCCACGCTCGAAATCGCTGTGTGATTCAATGTGATCTCTGCAGAACCAAAAGAGTGAGGTCCCTGAGAATTTAATTAAGAGGACCAAATGTTCCATTTGCAGGCCTGAACCAGGCCAGCCGTGTTACTTTGCACCTATAAGGTCAGTGTGTTCTGTGCAGGATGTGTTAGGCTGGTCAATAGTCTATCACACCACTGGACGAGGGCAGAGAATTTGTTTTCGTTGAAGTTTTCGGGAACTTCTTACATTAAAGAAATTTTTTAAAACGCATGTGTAAATACAAAAGCCTCATTACTCTGATACAGCTGAATAAAACTACAAAGCTCTTGGGCTATGACCTACAGCAGGATAAAATACTCTCTCTGATTGCCTTCAATTTGCCAGTTTCCCTGCTGCTGAATACACAGCCTTATCCCCAGGTCTATTAACGAAATCTGGGCTCTCCGCATTTAAATCTTTTCATCATCCACAAAAGGTGCAAAAATGTGTGAAGGAACCAGCTCTTGGCAGGATCACAAGTAGGCGGCTGCTGATTCGCCGTCACAGTGGTGCCCACGGATGTCAATATCCACCAGCACGCCGCCCAATACTCCTGACCAACGTACACGATATATTTATTTTTTTTTGGCTTGAAGTCAATGGTATGTGAAAGATGTAGGGCGTTTTGGGGAGCTTGTCAGTGGGTGTGTGCTGGAGAGAAGTGTAGAGGGAACGAAGGAGAGAGCCACCTGCTGTTTATAATCCAAGTCTTGCCTATTAGACAAACAGCGTCATTAAGCATTCTGCAGAAAAGGAGAGCTAAGGTGCAAATGCAGAACCGCGGAGCATCTTCAAAGGATCTGCCTTCCACACCCAGGGAAATTAGTGCACAGACCCTCATGTTACTGCAGCCTTTATTTTCGTCCAGCTCTTCACTTTTAAAGTGGAACACGCTGCGAAATGGAAATATTATATGTTTGTCACTTATGCAGGCTTGAAACCAAATTGCACGTCATTGTGAGATCAGCTCTCTGAAGTGCATTTCCAAAACAGCACCTACATGTTTCGTCTGCCTGGTTTTGGGTATAATATGTATTTGTACAGAACTCTGAACCACTATGTGCACAGAGCAGTTTCATGCAAAATTGCACAAGTAAGTATGTTTGGTGCTAAGGAGGCTGGACAGTAGACTATTCAGTAACGTACAAAGTTATGTTTTCCCCGAAACCTAGTCTTCATATAATCATAATGTCATATACAGGGTTTTTTTTAATGCAAATTATCTTAATCTGGTAAGATCACTGACATAACTGCCTCTTTGAGGCTTTCACATGTTGTCATTGTTGCCAACTCGACCTTCGTTTATGGTCTTGGGATAGATATTCAAAAACACCTAGAATGGTCAGAGTTTATATGACAAACTAGTTTAAACAGCCTCTATCGCTACAGTCTCGGCGCTTGATGAGACCAGACAGTCACATCCTCACTCATTGCCCAGAATGGGGCTGATAACCAGCCAGCCTTAACCGTAGCACAATGCTTAACGGAATCGAGGATAATTTGGTGCCATTTTCAGTTAAACATATATCAGTTTTCTTTTGTTTACACTTTGCAGCTGCTGTGTATCGTCTTCCAACGGGACTAATTGTGCTTGTTTTGTCGAGAAAAATGATCTCTGATATAAGGCATTCTGTACTATCACAATATGGAATTTATTTTTTCCAACGCTTATATGCCATACAAAAATGATTAGGTATTTGATTAGTACTGGCTTTTGCAAGCAAATAGGTAAGAATTCAGTTATATACTGGTCCACAACACTGAATCCCTGTCACGACAGTAGATATTATGAGATGCTGTGATTTCCTTTATATCAGGTACTGCTAACAGATGTCTGTGCTACCTAGTTTATCGAAGTCATTGCTACAAATAGCTCATAAATTCCCCCAGAATGTTACATGCGCTACCCCATTGAGAAAGGTTTCACTGTCCAGTGATAAGAGATGAAATAGCAAAGATTATATCTTCCTTGTAGCCATGGCACCTTACAGTGTCCTGCATATTTCAGCATCAAACCAGAGCTGTAATATCAGCAGGGGACTCTGTGGCCCACAAGGCAGCCTGGCCAGTCAGGTGGTCATCATACACCATGACACTAGTGACACATTACTATTCATTTTGGATGTAAGGTCAGGCATCGAATCACCATTTCAGAATACATCCCCATCGCAAATATACAGTACATCATAGAGAGTCACCCTCACAGAATACTCAACTGGTTGGTTGAAACAAATTCTTGGTCTGGACTTTTACTCTCTGGAGCTGAATTAGCCACCTCTAGTCCAGTCTCATGCTGGATTTCCCCCTCTCATTCATTAATATGTACTGCTTTGTTGCGAAACTTATTGGACTGAATTTTCCATACACCTCTCTGCTAACAGCTTACTCTTAATTCCCCTGATCCCATACTAGCATGAATATATAAGGAATATATGAATAAAATCAATATATAGCAGTAATCGCACTGTTTAAGGTGCGAGGCGTATCCTTGCGAGAGGCTCTATGACCGCCCTGCCGTTTTGACAGCCTGACTGAAAGCGTTGAGCCGCGGGCCCCGTCTGCAGTTTGGATCATGGCTGACACCTACAGGCTGCTGATGAACGGCAGGCCACTTATGCCAGAAACACAACGTCTCCACAGATCTCGTACTTTGGAAAGAACAGTATGAAATAATCTGGGACGACGCCCAACTCGTGTCTTACACCCATTTAGCAACCTACAGGCAATAAAATATTTAAGGTTGCATGAAAAAGGCTGAGAGCGTAGTTTACTCCTTTCATAATCTGAAAAAAAAATTTGCACATTCAAAGTCTTAATTTTAAGACCAATATGATACATGAAATAGTCTTTTTTTCAGGCAACTCAATATATTAGCGGGTAGGTAAAGCGAGGAATATCCCCTGTGATCTGCTAGCATGTTGACCACTGAGCAGATGCACAGTCATTTCATCAATACAGACAAATAAAAGCATTAAATGATATTTCTCATACATCTCTTTGGAATCTTCAGCAATGCTTCAATGGAGCATCTTGCAATATGGCAGTATAATGTAGAGGTGAGGTTTCCACCCACTATAGCACAATAACAAGAGGGATAACAGTTAATGTTTGCTAAGCAATACATAACAAGTGTGCTGCATTGGGACAGCATGTTCTTGTCTTTCTATTAAGAGCTTTAATCGATATTTGATTAAATCGTAAATAAACTCCCTACAACATGCAAATCAAAAGCCTGCTGATGTGTGATTTCTAAAACATATTTCGCAATAGCTGTGAGCTGCGGTGGGATTGTACTGCATGTTCGCCTGGCACGCTTGTATGATTTCTGCGTGTTGTGGAGAGGGAGACTCGCTTATACCTTTGAAGGTCACAGTTTACGAGTTCATCAAAGGGGTCCTGAGAGCTGCCCAATCAGAACAGCTCCTAACTCTGTCGGTGACATCATAAGGTATAAATGGCATCATAACGGTTCTTAATCCCTGTTAATTCAAAACTCATCATGTTTTAGCACCTTAATGTTGTCTGGAAGTATCACTTGGTGTCCGAAAGTGTGGACTACAGCATACTGAATTCAGTTCTTTTCTCCTACCGTCATTTATGCCGTCCACACAGTACAGAAATATTACATTTCCAGAGCAGTGAAACAGGGAGGGCCAGAAGACATTTGACATTTCATTGACATTTCCAGCACTTTCCCCCTATTTTTACTGTACTATGAGCGGTGTAGCCACTATGTGAAATCAAAACACAGAAGAAAAACAAACTAAATGAAACTCTTGCAGTTCTCATGTCACCCATACACTACTCAAAATAAAATGACATCATCTACCAAAAAAAAAAAAAAAATTAGCAATTTTATATATAGATCCTGGTTAGCAAAATGCCAAGCAATCTAATCGTACTGCTGGCAGAGGTGGGAGGGGACAGTGTGGGGGCCATTAGAAAGCTGCTAATGGCCCCCCCACCTTCACTTTCCGTAAGTGTCACTGGCCAGTTTCCTGAGAAGCGCTCATCGCCGATGCTCTGGAGTCGGACGGCGAACCGCGTCCAGCCTCGCCAGCATGCCACACATGCTTCTGCAATTGTGCTGGCATGTATGAAATAAGAGCTAAGAAAGTCGTCATCACAGCTGATCGCTCCACCGGCCATTTGGGCAGCGGCAGGCCGCGGACGGAGCCAGGTGCCCGTTTACAGCGTGTACCGTCATGAATTTCTGCCTTTCTGATTTATGAGCTGCTTTTATTTTGCGTTCAGAATGTCCCGGCTTCTGCAAATCATAACTGATGATTTTTCTCATGAAATAAAAGTTCTGTCGGGCCAACATCTTGTTACTGACTCAGACAGAACCCCAAACTGTTACAGGAGACCTGTTTCCTAATGTTGTGCAGTTCACACATGGCTCAAATAAACCTAATGGTTTATATTATTGCAGATGAGTGCATTTTTTGAACATTTATTTTTTATGTTCTGTTTGTGATTAGATCATCCAACCAGTAAACTTAAAGTTTTCAGGGCTGAATTAGCCCAACGGTATGGGTTTGGTTTACAAACTCCACACAAACAGGGGTGGGATTTAAACACCCGACCCCAAGTTGAGCGGCAACAGTGTTACTCACTGAGTCACAATGCCACCCCCGTTTATCAATCCACACATTTCAAATTTAGCTGTACTGCATTGTAAAGTTGAGGATAGCGTCCGACGGATCAGTTTTTTTGGTGTTAGTTTACAACGACACCAAGTGTTCATGTAAATATCCCAATTTCAGTTACTGCCAGCAAGCTAATAAACGCAAATGGAGCTTGCAAGGTGATTCGTTGCAACAAATACATTCAATTTGTTACAACAAACCTTCATGAAGCTAAATCACAAAGCACTACAGTCAGGCGTGGAAAGTTCAGGTGCAGAAAGTAAAAATCCACACCAAGTTTTTGTTTCAACCAACCAGTTGAGTACTCTGTGACTGTGACTCTTTAAACTGAACTGGTTGTTTGAAACAAAATCTTGGTCTGGATTTTTACTCCCTGTATCTGAACTTTCCATCTTGGACAACAGTCCTAATAAACAAAGAACAGATTTGGGAAAGTGAGCCGCTTTCGGATTAAAGGTTCTTTGAATTTTGACGGTGTGGAGAATTTGAAGTACAATACCTAAACATTGTTAATCGGCTAGTTATCTCACCCACGTGCCAGACAGTAAAAAGTGAGGCCCAGACGTTATAATTTCCCACTTACTCTTCTGTTACATGTCATTCTCACTCCAACATGGCAGCACCATGACAATGTCTGC
The DNA here is from genome assembly GCA_026770805.1 of Boulengeromyrus knoepffleri. NCBI lineage: Eukaryota > Metazoa > Chordata > Actinopteri > Osteoglossiformes > Mormyridae > Boulengeromyrus > Boulengeromyrus knoepffleri. The sequence goes on from JABJVO010000034.1 coordinate 3,464,991, forward strand.
ACCCTTCAACACAGCCAGAGTCAGACTCCTAATCAAAGGATTACAAGGAGTAATGATGCAGTGTTAAAGCATCAGTCACCAGAATACAGCTGAAAGCAGTAGGACCCTCTCTCATCCCTTTCAGATAAATAAATAAAATCCACATCTGGTTGCTCAAACAGAAATAGGCCAGAGAGATAAACATCGTTTCTCATGGTGGTTTGTCAGCATAACGGAAAGTCTGTGCAACACTGATGGCGTGAAGTGATACAGTGCCTCCCATAGGACAGTTGCTTTGGACACCAACACTTGCCAGCTGTCATTTTTGAATGATCTGTGATTGTTATGGAGCACCCAAAAATACAAAGTGCGCAGCTACTACAAGGAAGACTGTACCATACGCATGAGCTTAATTCTTTAAGGGGATATGGAGAAATATTTGCTATATATGTATTATAGGGCTCAGCAGATCTGAACACTGCAACATAAGCATTTAAAAAAAGACAATTAAGTATTCAGGGCTGTATCGTTCTCAGCTGATTACATCACCGGCTGAGCTGCTCACACCTTTCACACCTGGTGGGCGTGTACCGCATGGAATTATGGGAAGGGGGCCGGGTCAGGCTTGCCCAATCCCCTAGCGCCATGCGCTACAGTATTTGTCCCCTTAAATACATTTATTGTGTAGTTAATATAGTAAATAATTTCTTCAATGTTGCTAAAAAAAAATAAAAAACTATTTTAACTTGATTAAAACTGATCCTCAGCATGACAGCTTTGAAAACTGGTGTTGAGCTGTTTATGTGCTGTTGAATAGCATTATATATTTATATTTTATATATACAGTGTGTTTCTTTGATATGCGGTGCATCTGTTATTTACGGCCATTACATTACTTTCCTAAAGTGCATTTCATTTCAAAAACCAGTTGAATTTCTTGCTAAAGTTAATTAGGTAAGTAATACGACCCTGAATTCATTACCATGCATCACTGCGATCTGGAAATTAACGTTATATATTAGCTCATAAGTAAGCCAACGCAATGCAGTTATAACTCGAGCCTCAAAGAAGAGAAATGTGAATATTCTAAGCGGAGATAAACATAACCAAAGAAAAGCAAGTTTACAGCAAGTAAAGTCACCAATATCAGACCTACATGTATGTATGTGTGAGTCTGTCTCAGTGGAGAGCAAAACGGGAGAGAAGCAACCCATGTACTCACACTGGCAAACAATGCATCATTTCATCATTTCATATTAGATTTTTGTCATGTCATAGTTGCTGCATAGTTGTCTGTATTCTTAGTCCTTGGTATTATCTATAAGAAAAGTGTTATGGAAGAAAACTCCAGAAGTGTGTGTTTCATATCTGAAGCTAAAAATAAGAGGCTGTGAGTTTTGCTTCCCCCCTGTTACCGTTCCCTACATCTCCCAGCAGCCTCTGAGGTCCTAACCTCCAATTTACTGCACAACCTGCTCATCCTTAAGGAATTACAGGGCAGGAAGATTGGACCGGCACAGTGGCTTACTGCCCTCCCCCCCCCGCCAAGATGCTCATTGGCTCTCAACACCTGTGAAGGTTAAGTCTGCAACTGGCTGGAGGGGTGTTGAGAGGCAGGTCGGGAATGGCGGGGGGGGGGGAGACAGCCAGTCTCCGTGAACGATACAAACATCCAGGGAACAGCAGCGATAACAAAAGCAATTAAGCAGTGAGGCAGGGACAGCGCTATAAATGTCACAGGAAGGGCCAAGCTGTAATTGGAACCTGGGAAACGTTGCTTTCTGGAAAGTTCTGCCTAAGGTTCACAATACACAGAAGCTGTATGCCAAGAACCGCAGAATATGGCCCTGTAAGCACGCGACTCACTGCCTCACAATGGACAAAGCTCTGTGTTCTTTATTTACTGGCTACACTCACATCCACCTAACAATCCCTTCATCCATCTACCAACCACTTAACCTGGACAGTGTGGCAATTTGGCCTGGATCCTATCCCACGCAGCAAAAGGCACAGGGCTGGGCTGCACACTCTACATGATGCCTGTCCATCACAGGGAGCATAGATGAACCCACAAGCACACGCTGCAGTCAGTTTAGAGACCCTTGTTTTGCAGGCAGTGCAGTTTGAACTGCAACCCAGGATGTGTGCAGTGCCAGTGCCACTTACTGCTGTGGAAAACATGAACATGGGATAAGCTTGTTTTACGCTGCCTTACAGGATTTTTGCCATAAAATTTTGACATCGCATTAGAACTTAATTGCCACTTATTGCCTTGCCCAATCACAGGTAGGCTGTGTGCTCACAGACGTTCACTAAAGCAGCCTGATTCACTGCACGCGCACAGAGAAGATGAGTGTCTACACTACATCTCACTCCCCTGGTGATTTGAGCACAGCTAATTTAAGCTTTCCACAGGAAGGGGCTGTTGGATGAGAAACAGGTGGAGCCAATAACAGATGATAAGCAGAGTCACCTCACACGTCAGGGTAACCACTGAGCAAATGCACGGGACACAACGTAGAAGGCAGGCCTGCAGTAAAGCGACTGCCTTTGTAAATATGGTCCCGGTTCTCTGAGCCATCGGTCTACCTTGTAATGTAGTATTTGCCCTCATTATCTGTAAACCGGTGGCACGGTGGATTTCAGGGGAAAACATCACGGTAATTAACTCTTGGCGATGCCTTGTGCAGTGACTTTTAAGTAAAGCTCACACAGAATTTCAAGCGCAGGGCTCACACTAATGAATAATGCAGGCTGTTGCATGAAAGTAAGTTTTAATTGCCGAGTCCTGCTCAGCTAGGTAGCAGAGAATCATTCCTAGGCAGCCTTTAAAATGATGAGTGGTGGAGTCAGAAAAGTCCCAGAATGGTGGGGGGGGGGGGGGTCACAGTCACTCAGTTGTTACATACTATTCATTTAAGCTGCCTTGTATCTGTCAGGGGCACAGGAACTTATTTCTGATGAAACGTCTTCCGCTCTCCCACCCCCTCCCTGCAGAGCAGGTCCTCATTCTGCTGACTGGTCACTTTTGGCAGAAAACGCAGCTGGAAAAACATCCAGAGGGAGAAAAATCTCCCATTTTCAAACGGCTGCTGGCATTTCTGTTCTGATTCACTCTAGCACAGTTCATGCACTTTACAATAAGGGATTCTGGCTCAAATCCCAAAGGACGCTTGTTTTTTCATCCTTGAAGAAGCCACATGACCTACATTACAATAATAAATATGCAGACATATGGCTACCATGCAAAACTGCAAGCTTGTGCCACTTCAGAGAAATAATCAGATATCAGAGAAACAGCATTAATAAGAATTCTGTGTTACATTCTAAGCTCCTTTATAAACGACAAGCAAATGAGAAATGCACGGCAACAATGGGCACCTTGCATCATCTATTCAGCTGAAAGGAAAAACAAGGCGTCTGCATGAGGTTTGCTGAGCACTTTCATGTTCCAGTTTGGGGTTTCTGAGGTTACGCCGAGTGCCCTTAGGTGACGGCCAAGGACCACGACCATCCCAGCGCATTACCAGTGGCAGGGGTTAGTGCTGGACCATTGCCCATTTTCCCACAGTGCACCAGGTGACATCACCACACGCGCAAGAAAGTGAAAAGAATTTGGGAAAACTTTACTTAAAGCAGTCATCATAATGCATTATAGATACCTCCATAGTGCATTATAATGCATTCCTAAAGTATTATAAACACAGCTATAACTATTTATAAAAAGGCATAACACATTACAGCCATGTTTATTATGCATTATAACTGCCTTATCAAGCTCTCATCTATAATGGACTGTAGATACCTTTATAATACAGTACAAAGCATCCTTAATGCTTATACCAACCATTATAATGCATTATAAAGGTATCTATGGTGCATTATAGATAAGAGCATAATAAAGCATTCATATTGCATAATAAACATGGCTATAATGTGTTATGCCTTTTTATAAATAGTATAGCCATATCTACAATCGTGCCTTACATGATTGCATCAGCTTTCTGATCACTGAGTAATACGCACAGAACACAACAGGAAGTAAAGCCACCTTCTGAGATAGTCATAAAGTTGAGACCCTTAACTAGGAACATGCCTCAGAATCATAGTTTATAAGTATGCAAGTCTATGCAAGGAGCTCTCTGTGAATATATGTAACATATGTCTAGGCTTCAAAGTAATTAAACGTGACTTTTAGCTCTAATATCAAAAGCAGTAGGTTTACGATATGATGGTGTTGAGCAGTTAGTAGTAGAAGAACCATATGAACTTGTTTTAATATGACATGGATCAGTTTTTAGTAATGAGCTTGAAAAACAAAGACTGACACTCAGTTTATGAAACTTCAGTTTTTGGATATGCACCTCTAAAGGGGCTGTGCTGGGCGACATTTGGTTTGTATCCACTGACTCCTTCTGAGAGACTATGTCATGGTATTTTTAGCTTCAATAAAGTATCAGTCAGCCATTGCAGTAACAAAGCACACTTCAGAGAAAAAAGATGGCGGCTGCATTTATATTTTTCATATATAGAAAATGCATATTCATTTAGGTCTCCACTGTGGCTCTATGTGTGGGGGGGGGGTTCCGCCAGGTACTCCGGTTCCCCCACACCGCTCAAAAACATGCTGAGTGAATTGGGGCTGCGAGATTTTCCATAGGTCTGAATGCGTGTGATTGGTGTGCACGTCCTATGCTTGGCTGATATGAAACGAATAGTAGATAGGAAAGCTATATGCATTACTGACACTCAGTGGTTGGAGTTATCACAGGGATTTACCGCTCTAACTTCAGCTTATGTGAAGTTATCATTCAGATTTGTGAAACTGACTAAGCACAGCTATGCATAGTGATATTTCCATATGCCACCAGAAAGAGGTGTGGAGAAGATTAAAGGGGAAGTAGGCCATTCAGCAACGAAGATGGAGCTTAACTTAAAGGTAATGTTGTATTTATACTCTCAGAATTAAAGGTGCGAAACTTTAGCAGAAGAATTTTCTGCTACTGGGCTGTAATGTGAAGGGTCTTGCAACGGTTTGAAATAGGAAAATGCTTTCTACCAACCAAAACCATAATCATTCCAAAGTAAAAAACTTGGGAAATTGAAGAAGTAAAAATATACTGTGTGCAATGAAAATGCAATGAAAGTGGAGATTGCACTAATAGGAGAGTCAAAGTCAACAAAAATGCTCCCACAACATCCTCACGTCTGCTCTTCTGAACAGAAATATTCATCGTTATCAAGCGAGATGCAAATTAAAGTTCTTACTAAATGCTAATAGAATGAACATTCATTTGAGTGTTTGAGGTCAAAAGAAAGAGGCTTTGAACCAATGAGCTGCAGGAGAAACAGGTTTCAATTATGAAGAACGTCCGCCTCGCATCCATAAAGCATATTATAAGCGTATTTTATCTTATGTGAGGTTCGTTATAGCTTCAAATAGGTAGATAGATAGATAGATAGATAGATAGACAGACAGACAGACAGACAGACAGACAGACAGACAAAAACTTTATCGATCCCGAGGAAATGCATATGAATATAGCTCTCCATCTTCTGCACACACACTGGGAGGCTTGGACTGGGCAGGGGGGCGACCAACAAGTTCAAGGCTAAAACCTCTGAATCTAAGAGTTAGTATGAGGAGTCTCTCAGAAATTACTCAAGCATCCAATCAAGTCAGCTCTCCAAGTTCTGCCAGTTCACTTCAGACAATAATTGCTATCGGTCATTCGGCTGGACTTGAAATGGAGGTGGGGGGGGGACCCAAGTCTGCACCTCCGCCTCCTGGTAGAAAATCCCTGCAATATCTGAAGGCCGGGGGAAGGCAAAACGAAAATAACATCCTGTGGAAATGAAGCACAAAAATGTGCGATAATTCAGCTCTTTCATTTTCCTTCCTGAACACAATCTTAATGGCTTTTCTTTAACCACTCACGGTGAAGTCCAAAGGTGCCTTATTGCCGTGGCCAACTTTCGTGGCGACGCTGCAGTAGTTACGTTGTTGTGAAGTGCATTAGCAAGCACTCTAACAACGAAACAGACAGCCATATCAATTGAAATGATCACAGAAGCATTAGTGCCTAACATTGAATAAAAATCTTATTCTCACCCTCACTTTCAAAATAAAGTAACTTCTTTTTACTCGCAGAAAGAAAATAAGTTCTGTTAACAGAACAAATCACAGATGAATGCTTCTGTCCCCCTGGCTACAGGACTCAATTACAATTGAGTGTGCGCTCGCAAAAACTCTCTGGTGAATTTTCTCCCTTTCGCTTCCTATCCCCATTTTCGCGAATCAATTTGTCATATTCAAAAACATGTACTAGAAGCAATTTATTTCACACTTAAAAGAATTAGTCATTTCCAATATCCCTCGCTGGCACTTAAGTAATACGAAACACATCAGTCAAAAACAGGACCATGGGCTCCCCTAAGCTTCCTATTTGTACATGATTAACTTTATTTGTTGAAGCCTGGCTGCTCTCATGCTTGACTGATGAGCTGATATAACTTTGCACATTGCAGATGATAAATAATCTTGCTTGAGCTGCTCCCATGATCCTCTTTGCGGGCTACAGGAGTCATATGATTCCTTGCCTTGCTAACCCTTGCAAATCGTCATCTCGTCCAAAATCATTAGCTGGCATTCCATCATCGCTAACGTAGACAGTTTCTGAAAAGTTACCATATAAGAATAATTGAATTTGCCATTTTCTGTAACCACTCGTCTTATGCAGGGTCAAAGCCTGTCCTGAGGGGGCTATGGGGACAACCTAGGATGGGGTGCCAACCTATCGCAGGGCACACTCACATACCATTCACTCACACCATTCACAACTAGGGGCAATTTGGCAACTAAAATTGAACACAGCATGTCTTTGGACTGTGGGAGAAAACCAGTGTCTAAAGCAAACCCCACAACAACACAGGAAGAACATGCAAACTCCACACACATGGAGCCATGGCAGAGAGTCAAACCCAGGTCCAAGACATGTGAGACAGCAGAGCTAATCACTGCACCACCAAGTCACCCCAAACAAGTTCTCCCTAAAATTAAATCATTCTTAAACACAAACCCTCCTGGACTCTAACTTAGGGATACAAATAAACGTTTAACTTAACGTTTTCTGTACGCAATGGCAAGCCTTATATATTATCTACAGGTATAGTTTCCTCATATAATCATTGCTTAGGCTTTGGTTCGAGGGGCTGTGTCTGTTTGGCTCAGAAAGCCTTCATCTGTCACCATCAAAACTGTTTCATATCCAAAATGGCGACGGAGATAAAATCCGGTTCTAGATTCAAATCGTGCTTTTTGATGCACCATGGCTTCCTGTGCCGTGTTCTGCCCTCCTATGGAGTCAGACCGCCCGCTCACGAGGAATAAAACCCGTTTCTCGGCCAAGGAAATGGCAAGAAAAAGAGAGACGGAGAAAAAGAGAGAACCAAGATCCTACGAAGGGAGAGAGAGACGGAGGGAGAGGGAGCCCAGCGGCCAGCGATGGGGACAGTGCCAGCCTCCCTCAGAACAAGGGACCAGCAGATGGACCATAATGGCATTTAGAGGCGTTCCGTTTAGGGGATTAGAATGCACCACCACAGACCATCCTTAAACTTCTCGATGCCTGGGAGCCTAGGAGCATATGCCAGCCAGGGACTGTGACCGCCACCCCCCCATCAGAGACCGGCGCCCTTGGGCTGTGTGACCCCAGGGCTCCGGCTGGCAGACGATTCCTGCCAGCCCCCCAGGCTCCAAGCTGCCACATCGCCCCCTTGTGGAAATGAAGTTAATGGCTGCACTAGGAGTAGACATGGAGCCAAGGCCCCACGCAGTGCACATGACCAGCAGCCGCCAATTCAGCACTACCTCCCAAAAATGGCCGACAGCTCATTCTAACGCTAATGGCTTAAATTCATGCCTGACAAATTTTCATGATGCTGGACTACTCATGAATGAATACTGCGGTACACATTGGGTTATGACTATCCACCATCAAAGGAATTAAACAACATGGTAAGCAGATGCTCAATATTATCACAAAAAGATTGTCGAATGTTCCCAATCAGAGAAATTTGAAGCATTTACTAATGAGTAGCACCAGAAATGAGAAAACATGAGGTTCCTGTTTGACGCTGTGGCTTTATCCTCCACCCAGACATGACCATAGACATGCAGGCAGCAGCGTAGCAAGGAGCGCAACGGCAATTCAGTGAAGAGAAGACACAAAGTAATTATGTTTTAGTACACAAGCCCATTAATCACATAATTGCAAAGGGCCACTTTTACTTAAAGAGTGGGAGTTTCGTCCTTCTATCTTTCTTTATCACATTACTAGTTAATTAAGAATTATGCTTCAGCATTGCAGTATTAATTATCTGGACATTTGGACCATTAATAAGAAGGTGTCGGGACAAGGGGAGGCCGTGGTCTATACCAGCACGGCCCTAATGATTTTACAGCCCCCGCACGTGGGGGCTTCGAACAAGATTAAGCCTTTAGAAAATTTACATTGATGAAGTGAATCTGGGAAGGAAGCATTTGGTTCCTTTCAATTAAGAGCGAAAACAACAGTCGAGGCAAAGGGATGGATGAAGAGGTGGATGTGCTGAGGGCGGCGATGGCAGAAGTAGAGTTCAGAGAAGGTGGGAGGCGGAGGGGTGATGCAAGGACAAGACTTGGGTATTTTCCAGATAAATCCTTTGGGGGTGTGTTAGCAAAACTGTTTAGCTGCATCCGACAGGTTTAATCACAGGGCTAACAGCTACATAAAGACCAGAAGAGAAGCTCATGGCGAGAAAAAGCAGAGAAGTGTCCATCATGATCTCACCATGAGAAGGTCTAGGGATCTCCAGGCTAAACGTTCCAGTTGCAGCAGGACCTTAAATGATCACAGCACTGGGCCACAGAGCCTGAAATTTTAATCAAAAGACCTATTTACATGCATTGGGGTTCACATAGTCAGGTCAGCTACAGGTTAATCAAAGTGAGTTACTGGAGACTTCGCTAAATGTGGCTATTTCACGGTTCTTCTTTTTTGGGGACGACTTTGGGCCTCTAAGAATGAAGGCGAAAGTCTGGAAAAATCAAGAGAACATTCGAGAGGAAAAAATCTGTTTCACACACTGGTAAATCAGATTAATTTATTTTCCAAAGTCACGCAGAAGAAATATTTAGCTTGTTTTAATGTCCTTTTCATGTAAAGTTGACTCTCAGGGCTACATTATTTTCTTCTGCAGCCCGTCTCTCAATTTGCTGATTAAATTTAATTTTATTTAAATAAAATCGCTCCCATGTTTTTGCCAGAAAATTGCATGAAAGCTGAAATGGATAATT
>JABJVO010000034.1:3520486-3531098 GCA_026770805.1 Boulengeromyrus knoepffleri
GTCTCCTCTACGCCAGTTCCATGAGGTGACCTCCTGGGATGCTTTCCTGGCCGTCCTGAAGGAGGTCCCACATGTGCTGAGCTCTCATTGGCCGCTTTTCCTTCATTCTCTAGTCAAACTGCTCCAGAACCACTTCTATGTGTTTAATCACACACACACATTTTGACGTGGGAGAAAACCAGTTTCTTTAAACGCATAAACCTCTGGGAAAAACACACCTTGAACTGGAGCAGTAAAACAGGTGTTAAAAGCAAGCCAAGCCAGGGCCATTGTCGGAATATCCAATAACAACTTAATTAACAAGCTACAAAACAGCTTAAATCCCAGCAAAACGGTGAGGGGGTGTTAGGGTGAGGTGCCAGCCCTGAATGTTGAAGCTCACAGAGAGAGAAGCAGCCCCTGTCTGGACAATGGTCCCCCCTACACAAGGCCTGCAACAGCATCAAGCACATCGCTAAGGGCAGCGGCAGCCAACTCAATGCAATACACTGAGTACATGTTAGGCTGTTATTAATATGGCATTAATACATATCAGGCATCTTTAAGAAAGTGACATAAGCAGCACAGCAGTAACATAGTTTAAAACTCATCAATCTGCTACATCAAAGACAACACTTCAGACAGCAGCAGACTTAATGCATTGTGGCATATACAGTATATATCTATATAATTATCTTCTAAGCGCTTATCCTGGCCAGGGCTGGGGGGCCTGGAGGGACACCCTGGATGGGACACCAGATACATACATACCCTTGCACACACAATCACATACCTTGGACAATTTGGAGACTAAATGCATGTCTTTAGACTGCAGGACTGAACCATAGTAACCAATACAAACCTGCGTGACAAAGGGGAAGCACTTGAATTTTACACACACATGTAGCGTAAAGGTGGGATTCAAACCCCCAACCTACTGTGCCATCATGTGGGGAAAACTGGCTGTGTCTAAATTCAGGGGCTGCATCCTTCGAAGGCTGAACAGAAAGAGTGTCAAATAGGACGGTCTGGCCCACGGATAATTTCCTATTTGCGTCACTAGCCATTCCCGCCATTACCCTTGAGTCACAAAGCGCCGCTGCTATCGCCTGGCCGGGACACGCCCACTTTACCTCTGCGCAATGAATACTGGGACATGTTGTGCTGCCAGGGATCCAGCGGATGGATCCTACGCGACTCGGCAAAAGAGGGATGCACTTCTGGACCGCATTTGATGGAGCCTTCAAAATGGGACGGCCTTGTCGCGCCACTGTGACACATTCGTACTTCGAATGCAGCAGCCCTGTTAGCATTAACATGGCAGTAATACGCTGCCAGGTGGTCTTGTAAAGGGGTTTAAAACATGATAAAGAGAGGGGCACTCTGCGCAACAGACTTGAAATCTATTTTTTTTAGCGTAAACTGGGAGCTGTCCGCAACGAACAGTAAATACTGCATTGCAAGAATTACACAGAGTTGGGTCAGCAAAAAAACATATGAAGAAACAAAGGAGCAAGAGAGAGCAGCCTGGAGCGGCTCTTCAACGCGGGATCCAGGCTTGCTGCCCAGCCACGGGGATAGTGGCGGATTGGGCCTCGCTGTCCGTGTTCTGACATGGGAAATACAGCCGCCCGTGATTTATTATTTTTCCTTTGCATCTCATATTGATAACCTGACATAAACACATCAGTGTCCAATATGCAGAAACAAACATGCACCTGATTCATGGATTATATCACTATAATGAGGAATGGTGAATCACGGCTAATGTGGAAAGACTGCCCTCCAGTGGCCATTAAACAAAAAGCATAAGATTTACCCATTTTGACTGGATATTCCTGAGTACTCTGAACTATGAAATAAATATTGCATTGAAAAATAAGTCTTTCAACATTCACATTTTTATAAAGTAAAACATACTGCCTGTTAGTCCAAAGATGCAAGTGTCTCTACTAAATCATACGTGCACATAATTGTGGTAAAGTGAGTAGTGATAAAAGTATCCAATATGTCTGAGTATGAAAGTCCTGACTGTTTGCTGATGAACCCACGTGTCCTGGAGCAAATAGCATTAAATAACTAAACAGCAGTAAACGTACGCCAAAATAATGGCATACTGTAGAGTACTCATATTGAATTCTACTGCTAAAATGAAAAGAGCATTATTCAGAATTAACTAATCTTTAATATTTCCATTTCAAGATTTAAATTTCCTTTGAAAAGGGAATAAAAATTTAAAGTAAACTGCAACATTTTGTAGGCCAATGTTTCCCAACCCGGTCCTTAGGGAGCACCAGACAGTCCATGTTTTTGCTCCCTCCCAGACAGTCCACATTTTTGTAAGGAGCTGGGAGGGAGCAAAAACATGGACTGTCTGGGGTCCCCATTCCCCAAGGACTGGTTTGAGAAACACTATTATAGGCTACTTGCTATAAATGAATGTTGATCATACAAAGGACCATCACTCAAAAGAGATGGAAAAATGGCATGAAAGAAAAGCTGGGAAGGAGGAAACGAGAGATGAGGTTTAGGGAGTGGGGGGCTGACCAGGACTTGGGCTCCCCGAAGTGCAGGTAGTTGATGCTGTAGAGGTCCATGTCCTCCGTGTGCCAGGCGAAGGTGGTCTTCCACATGCCGAAGTAGAGGTAGGGCGTGTTGACGCCATCGATCACGATCCCGCACTCCTGCTCCACCATGTCCAGCAGGGTGTTCAGGTGGCCGATGTTCCACTCTGAGATGTTCTGCACATAGATGACACCAGAGAAGCATTCCTAACTATTCCATACCAAAATACTCTATATTAATATCTAGCTAATTCATTCTAATTAAACCCAGATACTACTAGGTACTTAATTCTGTCTGAGAAACATCTGTATTGCTGATTCCCATACAAAACTTAGTGGCAAAATTATTTATTCTTAAACAATTCATTGTAAATGGGGACTTTTTAAACAATTATTTTATCTGTCATAGTCTTCATGAATAAAAAAATCTTTTATAAGTCATGATTAAGGGGGTAACTAATCTCTTTTCTAGACCCTTTAGGCATGTCAGCTCTTGGAATAGAAAGTGAGCAAACAATTAGTCTTCTAAAAATGCAGTTAGAACCTTACGATCAAAAGCCAAAGGGCCCAAGGTAATGAAATGGAAAACTTGCTGCAAACATTTAGCACTTATTATTATCAGATCAAATGCAATGAAATGACAATGAGAAGGACATGTAACATAAGCCAAAGCAGGGAGGATAAAAGAGACAAAGAAAAGTTTTTACTTTTTATTTTTATAAACATGTAAAATTGCATGAGAAGAGTAGGTCACTGTGACGAAGGAAGGACAGACAGAAGGAAGGAAGGAAGGAAGGACGGAAGGAAGGAAGGAAGGAAGGAAGGAAGGACAAATGGAAGGAAGGACGGATGGAAGGAAGGACGGATGGAAGGATGGACAAATGGAAGGAAGGACGGATGGAAGGAAGGAAGGACGGACGGACGGAAGGACAAATGGAAGGATGGACGGATGGAAGGAAGGAAGGAAGGATGGACGGACGGAAGGACAAATGGAAGGAAGGACGGAAGGACGGAAGGACAAATGGAAGGAAGGACAGATGGAAGCAAGGAAGGATGGACAAGTTCAATTAGAAATGGGCTTTGCAGAAGAGACCATAAGGGCTTTATAGCGAAACATCAAGTCCTGTCATGCAATAACACTAAGCTGCTGAGATCTTTTCAGAGCTCATTTCAGCACCTTCTTCATCCACATTGAAAGGCACATTAGTCCAGTGCCGGAGCTCCATCAAGCGAGATGAGACGCGCATCGACCTTGGACTCACCTCGTCATACAGGGAGCCACTGATGTCAGCACCGTAAATGGGCGACACGAATGTCAGGTTTTTCCAGTACTTCCGCTCCAGGTCATCGAAGTCTTTATGACAAGGGGTGCAGTACCTTTCACCAACGGAAAGAGGAGGCAAAGACTGCGTTACAGAGCTGGGATTCTGCCTGGCTCAAAAATAATATTAATCTGTGTTAGGTCAACTGCACAGGGGTCTTCAGGAAACTCAGCACACATGTTTTGACAGTTTTTCTGCTGGCAAATAGCTGGTCATGCCACTAGCTAAACCAAGAGTCTTCATTCACAATATATAAGAAATATACAAATAATTGAAAGTATGCAAATAATAAAGCAGGCCTTGAGCGTAAAACAAACGAACAATCTATGGTGTACATCTCCTTTCCGTTTCTACTGATTGCAGCATTTGATCGACCGTGCCACTGGAGAAGCTGGAGGCAGACTGTCAGACAGACAGGCATCCAGGCCTGCTAGCCAGCAGGCCGTGATGGCAGCGAGGCTCCGCCTTCGTGGTGATCGGTGCTCTGCCGATGCTCCACTACAGATTTGTGAAATCTGACTGTATGAAGCAACCCCTTCTGCCTTTAAAAACCTGTCTGCCATAAGCCCACAGGTTCATCCCCGCGACACTATAACTCGCACATAAGGACAGCAGAGGCAGAGATTAGCAGCATGTTATTATTAATAAAGGTTAGTTTTTTAATCAGTTCATTAAACCGGTATTTTAATATATTGATAATTTTACATAAATCGGACTAATAACAAAATACTCATTAATAATAATTATATTATTCAACATACAATTGTGTTCAAAATAATAGACATCACTAACCTGATCAATCACCGTTTTTGGTAGAAATTATATTTCTACATGGCAAATAATTTAGTAGTATGTGTAGTAGAGTAATGGAAAACGAACAGACCCAACAGTCATGACATGCATGCTGCTGATTCTGTGTAACAGAATCATTACTTGAAAGGGTCGTGTTCAAAATAATAGCAGTGTGAAGTTCAATTAGTGAGGTCATTCATTCTGTGAAAAAGTAGGTGCCAATTATGGGCCTTATTTAAGGAAGGAAGGCAGCAAATGTTGTACATGCTGGTTATAGTGCATTTCTCTCTGAAATTCTGAGTAAAATGGGTCGTTCCAGACATTGTTCAGAAGAACAACGTACCTTGATTAAAAAGTTGATTGGAGAGGGGAAAACATATAAAGAAGTACAGAAAATAATAGGCTGCTCAGCTAAAATGATCAAAAACCAAAACTTAAAAGACGTGGAAGAAAACTAAAAACTACCATTCGAATGGATCGAAGAATAGCTAAGATGGCAAAGACTCAGCCAACGATCAGCTCCAGGAAGATCAAAGAAGGTCTAAAGTGAGTACTGTTACAATCAGATGACACCTATGTGCAAAAAGCCCCCACAAAGTCCCATTGCTGAAAAAAAGACACGTGCTGAAGAGGTTACAATTTGCCAAAGAACACATTGACTGGCCAAAAGAGAAACGTCACAATATTTCGTGGACTGATGGAAGCAAGATTGTTCTTTTTGGGTCTAGTGGCCGCAGAGAGTTTGTCAAATGACCCCCAGACACTGAATTCAAGCCACAGTACACTGTGAAGACAGTGAAGCATGGTGGTGCAAGCATCATGTTATGGGGATGTTTCTCATACTATGGTGGCGGGCCTATTTATCACATACCAGGGATCATGGATCAGTTTGAATACCTCAAAATACTTGAAGAGGTCATGTTGCCTTATGCCGAAGAGGAAATGCCCTTGAAATGGGTGTTTCAACAAGATAATGACCCCAAACACACCAGTAAACACAGATGTGCAGCATCTGGTTTTACAATTAAATATTAGTTCAATGATTCAAAGGAAAGCAAAATCTTAAAACATTTTTCAGTTCATACAGTGAATCTGAGTTTGTAAAAAAGAATGTGGACATTGTGATTTTTCTGAATAGTCTAATATTCCTGTTCCTTCACTTTCTGTAAAGGAGTAACACAAACGTGATTAATTTCTCTTCTTGTTTTGATTTGAAATAGAATTTGTAGTGTTCCCGATGCATTTGCTTGTATGGAAATAAAAACTATTCTAAGGATTTTCAGCTTTATTCACTTTTTTAGACACACTGCTATTATTCTGAACATAACTGTACTTTTTAAAACCAGCCCATCTTAAAATCTTAATTACTAACCAAATCGATGAACAAAAACAACCAGTGTTTGAGCCAGACCCTAGACAACTTGGGACAGTGTAATTAAACCATAATATTAAAAGTGAGAGCCCTACATCTACACACACACACACACCATCACCAAAAATTAACACTAAACTGCCCCTGAATGTGGTATCCTGATACTCCCAGGTTTTTTCTGGCTAAATGATTACATTGAATACTACATATAGTATAGTAAAATACTACACTGAGACAGTGTAACGAGAGCATTCCTTTGCTCACTGAGAACGCACTTCTTGCTGTTGGCCAGTTTGCGGTACTCGCCCACGGTCATCGACTTCTTCTGGATGTTGTACTGCGTGAAGAGGCCTGACTGGCCTGTCACCACCTGCATGATGGGTGCTGGGATCACCATCTCCTCCACCGTTTCATAGGACTGCCGTGGCTTCCACTCCTTTGGCGGGATCACCTACAGGGATTCGGAGACTTTCTCTATAGCTTTTGCTATTTGACTTGAATTAATCAATTCCTGTATATTACGAATCTATTATATATATGCGTGTGCATGCAAGTGCGTGTGAGAACTTTGTCCCATATTTTTTTTTCATATATTTGATCAGGTCTATTTCCCTGTGTGTCCTGGAAACGAGATATTCACTTCTAATGTAACGGGAAACACACCAGTAAAACAGTAAAGGAAAATCACAAAAACAAACATCACCACATGCATGGGTCGGTGTCACAGGTGTAACATCCATGCCGTTAACGGTATTTATCGAACACCTACCTTGGCCAAGCCAGCGCGATGGGCTCCTTGGGTTTCAATGTAGGCAATGTACTTGACAAAGTCGCGGAACTCCTCCATGGTGGGCCGAAAGGTCATGATCTTGCAGCTGGCATTGGGGGCTTGGCTGGGGCTTTCCAGCGACATGGTGCCAGGTGGTGCTAGGAAGGGAAAAAAAATAACATTCATGGGATGCTATTAAAACAAGTCTCCAGAGTGATGCGTCTACAGTAGACCAGGAGTGCCCGGCCATAAAGTGGGTATTGGATTCCCTGAGGTATTACCTCTTGGGAAGACACTTCCTCTTGGAGACTGACAATCGAGGCTGGACACGAATGCTCGAATAACCCGGTGGTACCTGTCTATTCGGCCAAATAACTTTATTGTGAGCGACAGGCCTGGAGCTACCAACAGAGCGGCTCACTTCCTGTCCCATATCCCTGAGGACACGATGGGGCAGTGATTCCCCACTCAAGGTACTGTGGGGTAAAAGATTAATCTTTGAACGGTGGCCACTGTCTCCAGAATGAGGGGTGCATGGGTAGGTACTTGTTTTGCGCTCAAACTCTCTGCAATGTGCACAAAAAACCCAAGTATTGGTGGCATATTTCAGGTGGTCAATTGGAATACAGTAATTTGTGATAGATTAATTTTTTTTAAGGTTTTAGAACTTACCGTCCTCTGGTGAGCAGGGCAGGGTCACCAGTTAAAGAACCCGAGGCCAGGTGGCTACTGGGTAAAGTAGTTTTGGCTGCCCTCAGTAGTAATGGGACTTTCCCAGTGATAATCTGACAGAGGGGGGAAGTTTTGAATTTGCATTAAGGTATTTATTATTTAGGGGACCATTTATTGTGTATTTATTCTGGTTGTCATTTATAAAATGTAACTGGTCACTTTATGAATGCAAAGTTAATGTTTTAAAAGCTTATTTTTATTTTATTATTTAGTTAGCATATTGACTATTATGATGATGTCTTTTTTTTTTTTTTTTTTTTTTTTTTACTTATTTTTAGTGTGCAAATGAGAGTCTGGTTTGTTATTTAGACACGTCGACAAACTAGACCTTATATTTGGCTTACATCCATCAATCCATCCATTTTCTGTAACCGCTTATCATATTCAGGGTCGTGGGAGTCCAGAGCCCATCCTGGAGGCTACAGGCTAAGGCAGGGAACCACCCAAGACAGGGCACCAAGCCATCGAAGGGCTGGGTTACAATTGTTACTAATTGTGTTTGAGGTTTTAATAATAAACAATTTGAGAACAAATTCTGTTTCCCTGCCATACTGAAATTGCACCTAGTTGTGAACTCAAGCAGATACGCATCTAGGCGTTTGCTTCCTTTAAAGAATCTAAAGTTTGCTCAAACTTTGAATTCAAATTGAGGCAATGCTGATAAAGTCTCTGTACACATTTGCTCATTCGTGATAGTATTAGGCATGTGAAAATTCACCCAATTCACAAAAAATGAAATGAAGAAAATTACCAAAAATGAAACATTCATTTTTGCATTCTTTATCAATTTCTATATTCCTTTTGTTAAAAAAAAAACGTATATTTGTTTCATTTTCTTAATAGCAGCAATAATTTTTTACAAACATTTGTAAATGTTTGTGTAAAATATAATATAATAAACTAAAAATTTTACTAAAAACAAAAAAGTTAATCACAAATTTGCCTTTTCTTAATAACCGTTTGCGAACATTTGTGAAGGCTGTAGTCAGCCTTAAACATAAAACAGTCATTTTCTCTGTGCTCACCATTCCGTAGTATTACTTCTGTAAGTTGCTGGTTGGTTGCTGGGAGGGGGCTGACCAAGTTATTGCACCATCTGCTGTCTAAACTCCGCAATTACAGCAACAGAAAGCCAAGAAATTGCTCAGCTTAATAATAATTTGAGCTACACTGCAGGGTTGCCAACTCTCACACATCTGGCGTGCCACTCATGTTTTCGGACTTAGGCAAATATAGCAGATACATATTATTCCATTATAAACCGAAAATTGGCTACTTCAAAAGCTTTGGGTCAGTCTGCAAACCCTATAGACTACTTACAAGGTAATAAAACCGTTACATACATAGAAATGTGTGTGCATGTCTGTGCAGACATGTTTTGAGTCTCACTACAGCCAGCTGACCATTTCTGGGCCCCCTGACAAAATGTCACCACCACCCCCCCGCCCCGCCCGTGAAAAAACACTAACTTTCATTTTTTTGTGATATGGGACATTTGTGTAATATACAAATTTCCCACCAACAAGTGCAATTTTCCATGTACTTTTGTGTGTTGAAGGGCCCCCGAGAAGCGACGGGCCCCCTGAGAGGTGACGGGCCCCCTGAGAGGTGACATGTCCCCTGAGACCACCAGGGTATCAATGCCCTACACTGTCCCTGTTTACAGGACATCCTTCAAAAAAAAAAAAAACAGCCACTGCCATCGTACACCATGATCTTTTTTACGTTCGATCAAAGCCAACTCACCCATATTTACTTTATTGAATAATATTTATTAATTTATTCATGCAGCAGCAAAAAAAAAAAATATGAAACCAACTTAAGTACTTAATTACCTGCTAGACCCTATGAGCAAAAACATTAGGTCATTCGCAGAAACAAAATGTGCTTTGTTTTATGGGCATTCCTACCACGGTTATCACAAGAAATAATGGAACGATATCAAATTACAATGGAATGCAAGGTATCAAATATTACTCTTACAATTTATCCACTGTTTTGTCATATATGCTGCTTACCATAGCAAAAGAGGAAACATTTAAATGACAAAACAAACACTGTAGCAGGTAATGATAAAGTAGGGGTGGTTAACTTTAAAGAACTGTTCACTTCGCACACATTCAATCCACAAGTCAGTGTGGGCATTTGGGAAAATTACAGATGAGGTATAGATCTCCCAGTGCTCAAGTCTCCATCAAATCAATGCTCAGCCTTTCTGACTGTATTAAAAATTAAGCAACATATCTCACACAGGCCAACTGCAATCAGTCTTCAGACATTCAGTTCTCGATACTTAGCAGGCACAGTTCAATTTATCGTGGAAAAAAAAAGAAAAGATATATATACTTTATTATCATTTAGAGCCCTATTTACCTCCCCTGGCTTTTCATGCTAAGGGAACATGGTCGCATTGCATTGAGAATTCTTTCATGCAGTCTCACACAATAATGTTCACTCATCCATTTAGCAGTGAAATTAACCTATTAGGATTTTGCCATTTTCCGGAAATTACTGCATGTCTTGCAGATACCTGAAGATCCTTGCATAGTAGAATCCAAACCAAAGACTGTTCATGCAGGAAACAAGACTGCATGCAAGGGCAGCCTGAAGTCGTGTAAACTGTTTAGCCGAAATTAAATCATGTCAATTCTCGTAAAATAGTAAATTGAAAAAACCCTCCATCTATTTTCTAAAAGCACTTATCCAAAGCAGTGCTGCGGTGATCAGGGAGCCTAAAATGTGAGTGAAGGAAACCCATGCTAGCAGGGAGAGAAGCCCCGCCGGCCCCGGAGAGAGAGAGAAAACCCGAGCTGCAGCAAGATCTACGTATAACCCATAGCCCTAGAGCTGCGGGGCCTCAAGGTTTCCCACTGAAATACCCGCCTAAAAATTTTATTTTGTCTGAAATTGTACATAAGGCATTGACTGACTATTCATCAGCTGAACCAACACTATGATACCGGATTCTGTTCATTTCATTAGCAAAATACCTTTGCATATATCAGCCTCTGATTTAAGTACAGTTCTTCCTGTGTTTGATAGATAGATAGGTGGAGGTGGGGGGGGGGGGGGGGGAGCCAAG
>JABJVO010000034.1:3531134-3558072 GCA_026770805.1 Boulengeromyrus knoepffleri
TGAAAGTTATTTTCTATCATTTGGATATATAAGCTAACAGGAACTAATAGTTATTTCACAGACACAAAAACTGTGTTGCATGGTGTTATTTTCTATAACTGCACACATAGTGCCAAACACAGGCACTACGTAGTCAACACAGAAGTAAATCAATGTGCGATTGTAGTCTTTAATTCTAACGCAGTGTTTCCACTGGTAACAATTTCCCGTAGCTGCCCACAAGTGTTGGGCATTTCAAGCCCAGTAGCTACAAATCTAGACCAAGATTTTGTTTCTACCAAGCAGGTGAGTACTCTGTGACTCTTTATGCTTAACAGGTTGGTTGCCCACTATGGCGAACATCTATCCAACTAATCAATCAGGGGGGGCCTGATTCACACCCCCACCTGCTTTACAGAATTCAGTTGCTTAACAGCACAATAAACAGACAAGGTAGGCAAACAGAGCAGGCATCAGTTATACATGTATATTTTATATTATATAGATTTTACCATTATGATGTTGTGTCAGAATGGGAAAACAGTCAACTTAAACCATTAATACCTCCCCTGGCAACCTAGGAACATTAACAGGAACTTTCTGACACCCCCACCCCCCCCCTCAGTCACAGTGGCACCATGCCAAAGCACTTCATCCACAGGGAACACTGTAACGGTACTGAAAACTTCAGATGCAGAACACAGTGTAAAATTAATGGGAACTACAAAAACAAAGCAATTGCTACAGACTAATTAGACAACAGCAGTGCTTCAGACTGAGGACTTCTGGTCAGCGATTTAACAGTAAAATGATCTACCACTGTAATGCACTTGTAGCCCAGTCATACTTTACAGTCATGTGTAACCTGCCTAAGTAACCTGGCACACAAGTCTAGTTTTAATAACTGGAAAACAGTTTACAAAGCTAAATTAATAAAAATAATGGCTGTAAATATTTACATTTCTTTGCTCCCATAGCAGTGTGTTTAAAATGTACAGCTTAGAGTGCATCAACTGCGTACTTGGCTTACATGTTTGTGGCCAAAAACTGGTCTTTAGGCTTAGTAATGAACAACTTCAAACTAATAACTGACTTATGAGCTTAAAGGACAATTTCTGAATTGCTGCAAATAGGGTGGTTCTTTGTCTCCACAGCAGTGGATTTAAAAAAACATAAAATACACGGTCTGTCATGCATTAACCCTTAATTAACCCTTAATTAACCCTTACATAAACATGTCACAGGCTCTAGTGCTGCTAACTTCCAATATGACTTAAGTCTAAATATCAGCCAGACTGACACATCAGACCGATACCGATATCTTGATTGTTAACGAATATCGATTGAAATCAATGTTAACCGATATATCGCGCATCTATAGTTCTACGGCCTTTCAGTAGTCAGACACTTAAACCAAGAAAGCTCATTAAAAGCTGGCTAATTTCCAGTGATAGAGGTTTTGACATGTTTAAGTCTGAAAGTGTCTGTCAATAGTGCAATATGTAAGGCTAGACCTGGTCTCTGATAAAGGATAACAGTAGCAGAATCATACAGAACCTATTCCCTTCGCTCAGATAGAATGGAATTCTTTGCTCACTTAAGAAGTCGTTCTCCTCAAACTCAAATATGGAGCAGAACTTCTACATTTTTAAAATGTATGCTTGACGTATGAATGCTGTCTTTAGCCGGTTATGCCATTTAATTTGAAGTTATTAAAATGTTTCCAGTTTTATGGCCAATTACTTCATAAAAAGCCATACACGAGCCATTGAAATTTGCAAGCAGCAGCTCCAAGAGTGTTTATGTAAGTAAGGAAACAGCTGTGTTGTCAGGCACCATGCAGTTATAACACAGCCTGTACAGAAAAGCGATGGGTACCAAATGCACAGATACAATCCCTGGCCGTCCCGTACAGCTAGAATGGCTGTGCTTAAACGACAGGCCAGATCAATGGAGTCAGCAGACCCAAAATGAGGCATTACCTTCAGCAGTAGAAAAAGTAACCAATGCAAATGCATTGCACAGTAGGAAGGACAAATGACCACAAAGAAGACTGGGCTGCATAGCTTCTATATGTTTCTACGATGATCCGTATGTGAATCTAAGTGGGAAAGTGGTGAATGATTGGATTTAACTTAAGGGTTGCCAAGTTCTTACGGTGAGGTTCCTACTTAATCCACTTTTCTGAGACTAAAACTACCACAAAACTTGATGATTAGTAAGTTTGGAAAATGGACAGATGAAGCACACAGGACATCCAGAGTATTCCACTGATATGAGGCCTTTATTGGACAGGTGTTGGTAACCCCAATTATGTTTACAATCAGCAACTTGGCAGCAACTTGATTAATGTCTTAGAATTCATTTTCATTTTGAAATTAACATCTTACTATACAGTTTCCTGCGTTGTGACATGTTAATTGACTAATTAACCATGTTAAATATGAATAACTACAGGTCGCTACACAAACCAAAGGCTAAATGCAGCTGATTATACTCATGGATAATTACATTTACACTGTTTCAGCCCATAACCACAGCTAACAAATATTAAGACACTATGGCTTTTCCAGACTTTGTTACTTTCTGGTATCCAACAAAAATGTGCACAACTATGTATTTACTTACAAACATCCCAAAGCTCAGAAAAACTAATTCAAACATTAATGCAGTATGAACCTTACAACACTGCATCCCACTGAGACATTTTTAAAAATCCTGAGTCTCATGTCGAATTCATTACTACTATTAAATCTACATTGTATGATGTACCTGGAAATGTTAATCAAATCTTTGAACATTTCCGTTAGGCGAAACAACATGATACATTGTTCATATGCTGTAGATTCATTCAGCGGCCATAAGACCCAAAGCTCCAACTTCGGGAGTCTGCAAAACCTCCGCGTAGTACTATATAGGCTGACATACTCAACTACAGCTGCAAGTACATCAGAACTACATAAAACCCCCACAATAAACAACTAATCATGTCAAAAACAGCCGCTTCACCCACGGGCCACGCAGCCGTACGACTCGAAGCCCCTAACTAGCCAGCTATTTTTTATCACCTAAATATTTAACGACGCGCTTTGAACTGACAGACTAATTCATGTCAGTAATGCAGCCAGCACTCGGCTAACTAGCTTTCTAGCTAAACTGCTTTCATTACAAACCATCCTCAAATAAATTAAACTGCAGCCAAGTGCATGCATCGTATTTAAGAACTCATAAGTAAATGCAAGAGATGAGACATTCCGGTTTTAAACTGACAACACTGCACTAGTCGTCCTCCGACGTCCCTGATTCCTACCTTAAGTCAACAAAACCGCGAATACACAACGGTTTTCCGCATGAACTACTGTCACATCTACTAGTATTTAAAGTATAGCAAGCAGTTAATTAATGTTTTACCTCCTGCTTCGAGCTTTGCTTCGTTATTTAAGTATCTTATTAGCTTAGACTCGCTCTTAAAATCCACTCGATCGATTATTTGTGAACATCCTGCACACAGGAAATATCGGCCTCATGCCGTCTCAAACCAGCTTGGCTGCCATTGGTTATGGCCGCAATCATAGGAAGTCACTGTGAGCCAGTTCCTTGAAAGTTCATTGGTTATTTTCTTTGACGGACGGCCTCGTCCACCAACGGTGTTATTAGCATTATGTGTAATGTGACGACATTACGACAGTCTGGGTGGACTATCTATCTATCTATCTATCTAAGTTTAAGTGTGAAGTGCTGTGGAACTTCAGTAAATAATAATGTAAATGACTCCTATCACAATGGTAACTTTTTAAGGAAATATTACGTCCAGCTAATGTAATGGTATTTAGTAAGTAATACTGTACATGGATGTGGTAATTGAATAGCGAGTGCATTTGGCTTATCTTGCCATAAAAGGTAGTTATCTGAACATCAGACACGATGACCTTCCAGCCGAACATACATCTAGGGGTAATTTGGGGGAGGCAGAAAACTAGATGTAATGTCTGTAGGTAGGAATACGTGTGTGGAGTTTGCCTGTTTTCCCTGTGATATGCAGGCAGGCTAACTGGGGTCTCTAAATAGATAGTGTATGTGCCCTAGAATGAACTGGCATTACATCCAGAGTATGCCCCAGCCTTGAACCATGTGTGCTCCTGAACAGGATACTTAGAAGAAAGAAGGAAGATATAAGTAAACTTTAAAAAGTATGCTAAAGAAAATTCTTAATCAAAGGTTTGTTCACCGTACAAATGTAAATGGCCTGAAGTTTCCCAAGTGATACAGCACTTGAATTGTCTGAATGAAATTCATATCAAGGATGGAGCATTTGATGGACAGCAAAGTGACACTGTGGGGAAAAAAGATGTAACATAGTGAAAACGAATTAAGTAGCATTTTACATCACCCCTTCTTGTCAGTGTGTAGCTTAATGCTGACAATTAATTTTCTGGAGAAATTGCTACAGGAAGGTCAATTTATCGCTAAAAGTTGCTAAATGACGTTGTGATGTCATCGCATGATGATGTCATTTTGCCAGTACTCAGTGACATTGCTCAAAATGATTGGCCATCTCCATGAAACATGAATGGAAATTTTAGTTTAGATTTATTATCACATATTTTTATTTGTAAAAGTAATATAAACACAACACTTTTTTCTAATATTTTTATACACAACATTGAATTATTGAACAATTGTATTTTACACATTATTGAACAATTATATTTTATTTATTATCTTATTAACTAGTAAAACTACACATTCTGAACAATTATAGTTTTAATCATTGTATTGGTAGTTAGTAAACATGCTACCTAACTGATAACAATAACTGATAACAATAACTGATAACAATAACTGATAACATACTGTATATGCTATCTTATTGAACAATTGCAACTAGCAACTTAACTTGACCATGATGTGCATGCCAGGCACGTCTCCCTCCAGGCTGCTTGGTTACCTAGTTGTTCAATGGTTTTCTCCAGATAATGGCATTAATCTCGTTCACACTGCTGTGCACAGCTAGTTAGCAGTCATTCATAGTAACAAGCATAATAACCAGCCAAACAGACCGTGTGTAGTGACTGAGTGTGTGACAGAGAAATTTGTTTTTGTGTCATTTAGAGGGAACATGCATCATTTTAGCATTTGAGTAAAAAGTTGCTAAATAAATTTTAAAAGTAGCTAAATTTGTTGCTAGTAGCTTTGTGGGGGGGGTGGGGAATGCCAAAAAATGCTGAAAAGGAGCTATATCTAGCAACAAAATTAATAAGTTGACAACATTGGTTTAGGTACTATATTAAAATGTATTTATCAGCTGTGACACCGATTAACCAAAGTCAGTATCTTTGGATTGTGGTAGGAAAGTCATGTGACACAGAGAACATGCAGACTCCGCCCATACGCAGCAGGGGTGGGATTCAAACGCCTAACCTGGAAGTACGAGGCCACAAGTCAGCTACTCAGTTTCCTAAACTTTAAATTCACTGCAGTTTTCCAGTTTTCATGTAATTCAAAGGTGAAAAGTGAAGTATATTAATGATCTTTTTTATTCATGCCTAAGGCCAGATCTCATAACACCAAACAGCATTTGACGACATCCTTCTTTCATGATCGCGTATAAGTACAGCTGTCAGTGTGCCATTATTTTCATGGAGTTGAAGGAAGAATATTCAGGTGGTGTGCAAAGTCTATTATTATGGTCTATTTATTATTGTTTGTGTGGATACTGCTGACTGCACAACAAATTGCCCCTTGGGAACAATAAGGATATCATTGATCCTTTGGCTGATTACTTTCAAAGAGATTAGGTTTTATGGGCATGGTAAAATTATACTCAATCCATATCTGAGACGATACACATTAATCAATTTCCTCCTGAAGTTACAGATGATAACAGAACAAAAAGAACTGTCTGCATTATTTTTGTACTATATATATTTTGTATATATTTTTTGTACATTTTCGTGTATTCATACGACATAAACTAACGCCAGATTTAAAACCAGTCAATACAAGTAACTCATTACAGAATGACTCCAATCTGTCTTCTCTCTTACTGCCACCTATGGTGAATTGCATGCGCATATCTGATTCACAAAGGAAACTATACTCTCCCCATCATCTAGGTGTACAAACTTCAGCAAGTTTTTTAATCGAAAGCAACAGTAATTCGCGTAGTTCCCATGTCCAAAATAAAACAGCACTAAAAGGGCAAACATACAGGTATAGCATATAGTAACTATCGAGTACAAGCTCCGTTGAATGATTTTCCTTGAGTCACAGAAATTTGCAACGTATATTCACGTCATTTGACGAGTTTAAGGAATTTCCGGGTGTGGAGTCACCGCGTTATACGTGTTTGACAGCTTGGGCATTGATATCTTCGTCAATGGTGGATTCTCTGCACAATTATTGGTAGGTTTTGGATAAGCAAAATATATCGATTAAATGTTAGACACTTTTTTCTTGCCATTATAATATTTTGTCATATTAATAAGTGTCTGTAGTCTGTCTTTAAACGCTAAACACACAGTATGGCAAATCCATCCGTACTGTACTCTTTCAACTTGTTGCTATATAATAATTCACACTTTAGACAGTTTGTAATTGTTACAGTTTAAATTTAAGTTTCAATTTAAGTTAATTGTTTCAAATTAGATGTGTTAGGCATGTACATTTTTTTTATCATACAAGCTCATACGAAATTTAAAAGTAATTATATAATTTCATTTTTAAAAATCCAATGGAAGTTATAATAGCTTGTTTATACGAATTTGTGGTTAAACTAAGGGATTTGTTTGTTCTTTGATGACAAATATCACTGCATGCACATATTTAGTATTTTAAGGAACTGTTAAAAAAAGTTAAATATTTTAAAAACTAATGCAGATTCCCCCTGTGAACTGGACTCCATTTGCTTCATGGAAGCAGAAACTCAAAGTGGTTTTGCTGTAACTGATGTTAGTGTGAAGCAGCTCATGACAGGGGTGCAAATCCTGCCCCCACTCTGTATGTGGAGCATATATATTTACCTTGTGTTATGCAAGTTTCCTCCCACGGTCCAATGACATACTAATTAGTGTCTCAAGCTTGTGTGTGCTGCAGCATGCAATCTGTGAATGCAATAAAAAAATAATAATGCCAAAAGTCTTGAATTTTGTTTGGTTACTTACGGTTAAGGTTAGCGCTGTGTAGGGTTAAGGTCGTCATTGTTGCGATTAGGGTTTTTCCCATAGATATGAATGGAGAGTCACTACAATGATAGGAATACAAATGTGTGTGTTTCCTGCAGCAACCCATTCTTTATGCCCTTTACTGCCTGACCAAGATGAGCTCATGGCAGTTTTACTTAGATAAAAAATATTCTGAGGGCATAAGGCATAAGATAACCAATCAGACAGTAGAGGAGGTGGATCTAAGCAACTAGAGAAGGTGAGAACAATCAATTGGATCATTTTACCTTGTGCCCTCAGAACATTTCTGTGTAAATGGATGGAAGGATGACGTTTGTACATGCAGTATATATAGTTTTAACTCATTTGCTTCTTCTGTTCATTTAGCTGTCCTTCTGAACGTTGATGGTGAAGATAAAAAAGAATCATGACTTCTGGAATAAAGATCATCTGACATTAAAACCATTCGGGGTGTGAAGTCATTAACACATTGTCCATGCCTACCTGACCAACCGGAGAAGCAAAATGGCTGAGAGGGGAGAACGGAGTGACACAGAGAGGGATGCAGAGAAGAGGACAGAAAGTATCACTGGGACAAGTTTGAAAGATGCCTTTAAGGTTCTTTCTACCGCCTCACAAGAGAAATTACAGAGTCTCACTTTAAAAAGGAGCAGCAGGGAGGCTGAGATACTGGTGCAGGCAATGTCTCTGATTATGCTGAGGAAGGGACAAGACGCACTGGATAAACTCGCAGCCCTGGGCGGCAGTGGCGTGGCAAAATACCTGGCTGAACAGGTAACAGTGTGTCGGGGTCAACTGGAATTCTTCAGAATAGACGAGCAGGCCAAGTTGGAGGCTCGGACCGACACTTTAACTGAGCTGGCTAGGATTTTTCAGGTTCTAGCAGAGGGGAGACTGTGTAGCGAATCGCTGAGAGACAGAGCCTACCGAGCTGCGTGCAGAAGTATGAACTCAAATGACGAAGGGAGGGAGAACAGGCAGCTGGCGCGACTGATGGAAGAGGCCACCATGATTTGTGGGCCTGAATTCATCACTCAGGAAGATGGTCAGTTTTCATGGGGTAAAACACTACAGTCTTGCTCACCCAAAACATCTACTCATAGGGGACAGCACAAAAAGACCTCAGCCATACCTATACAAGGCAGCCAGTGTGGTGCATTAGTACCAACAGCTGAGCACAGTTCCCCAACCTCCCTGCGAAGCAGTTCTTCTAACGAGACGTCTTTCCCCAGTCACCTAGAGGTCAGTGCATCCCCCACTGCTGTATTTGATTCAAACAGAATGAGCCGCACCATGCAGGACTTGACGTTGACACCATCACATATGGAGGATGTTTCCCCTAATCAATCACTGCCCCTTTCTGAAGTAGTGTCACAGAATAATCCTGCTGACGAATGCATAAAGAGAACAGCAATACTTCATTCCCCATATAATAGGAAAGTGTGTGATTTTGTGGAAGTAACAGAGAAATCTGAAAACAATGGCACTATGACATCCAGGATTACAAATGCAAAATCTAAGTTTAATGGGGGAAGTCCTTCAAAGAAACCTACTGAAGTCCTATTTTCTGTCACAACTGCCCTCACTGAGAACGGATCTGCAACTCCAGAAAATGTCACTAACATTTCAAGGAGCACATCACCCCCACTAAACAGCAAAGATCCAGAAGAACAGAAAGAGGATGAGGTAGAGGATGAAGTCCAGTTTTTCTCTTTTGTGATCTTGCACGCCCCAGAGGACATGGAAACGGCTGAGAGGCTGCAGGAAAAACTGGAAAGTTTAGGCATTGGTGAGGGATCCACCTTTAGCCAGGACTTTTTAGTTCCTGGGAAAACTAAGTTGAGATGTATTGAAGAAGCCATTGATAACTCAGCTTTTTCCATCCTTCTACTTTCACGCAACTTCAACAACCAGCTGCAGGAGATCCAGACTAATGCTGCTCTCATGAATTCCATTGAGAATCTGCACAAATACAACTCTGTCATTCCCCTCTTTCCTAGCAAGAATCGTCTACCTACTGAGGACATGCCCAAGTGCCTGAAGATATTTGTAGCACTAGACGAGAGTAGCCGGTCCTTTGATAGGATGGCAAGGAAGGCGATGGCACCAGAAAGGATCAAGAAGCAGAAGGATCTATGGCGCCAAGACCAGCATATTAGATTACAGCAAAAAAGGAAGATGAGACTGAAGGAAGAGATTAAAAGAAGCAAAGTTTTGGTAAATCAAGAAATGGAAATCTCTCAGCTAGAGAAGGAGCAGAGGCAGCTGTACATGAAAAGGCGACAGCAGAATCAAACACTGCAATATTATGATACACCTGGGCCTATTTCAAAACCACCACAGCACTTAATTGATATGGACAGGCAGCCCAGTATCCATATTAGTAATGCGAAGTATATCATGATTGGGGATAACTCCCAGATGACTGTAGACGTGAGTTCTGATACAGACGATAATGTGCTAGGGGACATGGAGGAATGACATAACTAAAGGATTTTTCAAAGTCACACTACCGAGAATTAAGATAAGAACAAGACCATTAAAAACAAACTGCTGTATATGTCACTAAACCAGGCGTTATGAGGAAACCTTATACACGTTTCTGTTAATGATGAACAAGTGCCAAAAAACAGGTGTTGACGTTATTCTATTCCCGTGTAAGTTCTCTAACAGAAGGGAAGGTGCATGGAATCTCTCTTCAGGGTTGCTATGGATGTAATGCCACTTTCATGAAATGTCACTGATAGCTGCCTCATTACTGTATTTTTTTAAATATATGCTTTGTTAATGTATCCCAACCAACTGTCTTCAAATATCACACATTGAATTTTTAATCTGTATTTACCTATTAGGATTCTCTGGGCAGTGGTGGCTTAATGGTTTAAATCCCTGACCAGCAAGGCACCACTGAGGTACCCTGTGCAAGGTACCGCCCCCAAGCACTGCTCCCCGGGCGCTGAATTAGCTCCCGCCTGCTATGTCATATATGGGTTAAAGGCAGAGGACACATTTTGCTGTGGTGTGTCATTGACAATCGATCACTAAATTCTGTAATATATTTTGTGATCTTTTATACCAATGCATTGGCAGGTTTTGTCTAATCTGTCAATAATACAATAATATGCAGATGATCACGGTATAAAAAGACGGAGAAATGCATCATGATGAATCTGAAAATTTGACAGTGAAAATGAATTTGAACTTGTACAATACAATGTCATGTTTTTTTTTATGAATTCAAGATCATTTAGGAAATGTGACATTTTAAAGAGCACACTAACTCATTTAATATCTGCAGGAAATAAAGCATAACTTTGCATGACATTACTGTGTAGTTCAGGTGTGTTGGGAGCTGGAGGGAATGAAAAATGAGGACTGTCTGCGGGTCCCTGAGGACTGGGTGAGAAATACTTTTCTATGGTGTTCATGCAGGATTACAGGGCAGAGGAGTATCTGTTTATATGACCCCATAAATAAAGAATTCGCCAAACACATTGTGATTTATCTTAGGATTTCAGCCATTTTAAAAAGCACTCTTAAAAAAAACTCGAGTTAAAAGGGGTTTTTTCATTTTGTCAGTTTCACCATTTACCAAGTTCACCTCTCAGCCATTTGCTTAACTTGACATGCAGAGAGCAAGAACGCATCCCCTTACATCATGTTCCAGAGACGCAGTAAAACGTCCCCCATCAAGGGTTCCAGTAGCAAGAGGGTGCACCAGTACAAACCTGGCCTCACCAGCACAGGGCTTTCAACATTCCACCAGTACATAAACTGTCGTCACAATCTGGGGTATGTTTCCCATAAGCTCTCCAACTATGCTTTTGGGAAACAAACCCCTGAACTGGAACCTACTAGAAAGTGCTTGGACACAGTGGGCGACACTTAATATGCATATTTGATCATATTTGTGTTCTAGTGTATCCATTTTGCAACATCTTGCATTGTTGAAGACATGCTCCAAAACTAAGTACAGAAGTGCAGAGGATGGTTAAAAAACCCTGGATGCTGGTCTTGCCCCGCCCCAAATATTAAAGATGCATCGGTTGCATCCTCGCCAAACGAGAACAATCCCATGATTCATTGTGCCCGAAGTTCGTTCTTGGCAGGAAAGTTAGTAGGACCGTAGTAGGACTACGAGTATGACTTTTGCATTCTTGGTATTGAGAAACATAATAACCACCCACAGACCCTGCGGGAACTTCTGTATTAATTTCACTTTTCCGCTTCTAACCGCAGTTAAAACCCTGGGTTTAATATGCATTTTCGTAACCATAGGAAATTGCACAATACTTTAAAGGATACCTTGCCCGAGTCTCACAGCCATTTTGAGAACGCTAATAAAATGGCGACTTAATTGTTTGGCAGTTCTGTTTTTACCATATTTGCACAGCAGCATGAAAGTTGTAGTCTTTCTATTTGCAGGTAATGTTGAGAAGTTATACAATAAGAGCGGACAGTACATACATTTCCCAGAGAGTGTTCCCGGAAACTGTCCCAGGGTATCCTGGGAATTGCAGTCTACTTCGTATTCCCGGTGAGTCCGGGTACCAGAATTTTTATGAGAAAAAATCCTAAAACTTGTAATGTGATCTGAAATCTTTTAAATGCTCTTGGGGAGACCTATCCATTCGTGCTTAACGGCGTAAACAGTAGATATGAGGTTATAGCACGCAGAAATACACGGCGTCTCCCACTCCAGCGCATGAATTTCAACTATAATATTAAAATTATTGTATAATAAAACAGTATGGCGGTAATTATGTTTTATTTTTTCAGTATTAATGAAGGCATCTGGTACAACTCTGCTTCATCTCACCGATTTCTTTAAAAATGAATTCAATTTGATGTTGCGATTCAAACAGCTAAAACAACGCTGGATCTATGTACTTATGCTTTCTCTGATGTTATGCGATTAACTGAACCTGGGGAACTACAGCTGTGACTGCGGCTGCGGCTGCTGCAGCTGGCAGGAATAGTTGCAGAACTGAGTAAAAAAATATGCATGCTCATTATTTATTCGTGAACCAGATTAAAAGTCCGAGCCTAACTTTGTTTTTCCTGCCACACTGTTTTGAATCAGTTCGCCATCCTTGCTTGCCTTAAAACGTCTCTTCTCATACCTGTCCCTATAAAATAAAATGTCTCCTGTCTGAATGATACAGAGCCATGACACTGACCTCTGTCATAACTGAAACTTTTAAACAATTCAATTCCGTCCCAAAAAAAAAAAAAACACCTGTGAGATAGACCACCTGCTGTTCACCAAGCAAGCAAACAGCCCACAGACATCAGCCAAAATAGGCCTGCAGTACAACAACCTAGGAACATATGTCCGTATTCTGTTTGTGGATTTTGTTCTGCTTTTGGAACCATAGTCCCAGATTTTTAACTAAACTTACAAGTTGTCTGGCTAAGCAAGAAGTTCAGCTTCGTGATACAGGCCCCTGTTTTGCTAAATGGCTTTCCAACTTGTACTGGAAGGCAGGTTAACTCAGCTGTGATGTCATTCCTAGCTCAGACTTCTGACCTCCCAGGTAAATGGAATGCAGTAAAACTCTCAGCTTTCGCCAAGAAGGAAGACACCAGAATGGGATGTGATCGAGGTGACAGGGGTAAGACATTATTTTCTTAGCTCTGTTCCTCATCCTTAAGTGCAGAATTAAAGTGGAGGGACATTGCACAATTTGGCATAATCACTACTTAAAATGTGATGTTGGAGAGCCAAACCAAACAGAAATGGAGGATGTAACAATGGTCTCTATCACAGTTGTGTTTCTTCAGCTAAATAGCTTCATATCAGAAGTGGGATTGACACTTTGCCAGTGGATCTATGGCTTTGTAGCTAACAGCAAACAGTATGTATGGCTGGATAAAAACTCCACGCAGCCCCTACCCCTCTGTCATTGGAGCATGTCAGAGTTGTGCCATCTCCCCCCACCTCTACACCATAGTTTGTAACTTTTTTCAAGACAGCAGTGGCACTGGAAATTTGTATAACCAATTGACAATTAACATGTTTACAAGTTCCATCCCAAAGCAATGAAGTACCAAAAAAAGTACTGAAATCCTAGTACTACTTTAGGAGTATTATTTTAGGTACTGGGACTTTTGGTACTGTTACTCAATCGGAAGTCAATGGAAAAGGGAAAGTACCGAAAGTATTAACAGATATTAACATTGATATATTATCATTACCCCAGATGTCAAAGGGGTACAAAATGGCAAAAAGGATATGCAGCAGGTGGACAGGGGCTGGAAAAGCAGACTGTCCCCTCAAATCCCCGTTTACTCTATGGTCACCCTATGTATATAACCCCATGCAGGTTTTCATCGAGATACTGCCCACTTGCTGCAAAGTGATTGTGTTTCCATGCCTGTATTTGGGCTACATGGCGTCTGAATCAGATTAAATTTCGACCAAGTCAGACAGACTAAACCCAGCCCAATTTTCGGCGACTATTTTTGGTCTAAAGGCAATGACAGGCTCATCAGATTTGGCCCCAAAAACATGTCTCATGGACGGCTGGTGCTGGGTGAGAGAGGCAAGCTTAAAGGAGTTCTGCTGTCTGCAGAAGAGACCACAGCCGCTAACTTCCTTCAGTTACTGATATTCAGAAGTCCAGGGCACAGAACTGTGCTGCAGGTCCTTCCTGAACCCTCCTCCCTCCCCCCACCCCCAGCCAGTCACATTTTTCAGTCCCTTCCGTCTGGTAGACATTACCAGGACAGTTTGTTTACCCAGGCTGTAGCTATCAAGACCAGGTCGCCTTGTTCAACTTCCAGACTCATGCAGTGCTGAAGTGTATGCACCTTACATGTCTCTTACCTAACCTCATATTAGTCACTGCAGTTAACTAAATAAACACACACTTGTTCAGTCCCCACCCAGCAAATGTCTCAGTCACTGTGCAGAATAGAGTGAACTGAAGTTCACATTCTGTTATTTGCAGTTCACATTCAATTGATTGACATGCTCAGTAGGTGATTTGAGGGTGGATGTTGCCCCCAATGTTAGCAAAATTTGAAAAATGTGTCTCCCATGTTAAACTGGCACCAGCCCCCAGCAGACAGTGCTCTCTGTGTTGTATGCGTCCATGTAGATAGTGCTGGATGGAATCCCCAATCCGTTCTTTATTTTTCACCTGTGCTTCCCTGCACCATGAGATTTGCATTGATGAGGCCCAATGCAGGACAGAAAGAGAGGCAGCTTTGCTTATATTCTGAATGTGTGAAGAGAAAATGGCATCAAAAAGAAGAGGAGGACAATTTGACCTTCTTTTATATTTTGAATTTCATATCGTTATAGGTTTTTTTTTCCTCGCATAATTAGATATTTCACAGTTATGGTTAAGATGTCCTGCCACAATGTCCTTTGGAAGGTGTACAATTCATTCATGTTTGTGTGGATGTTGATTAGTTGATTGTTTGAGTGTTTGATTGGTTGTGTGCGGTCATGAGTGTGTCCCCATTGGGCCAAAAAAAAAACTACTGAGATGTATTTGATACACCAGTGAAGATTTGTTTACTTATGAATTACACAATAATCATGTCACATTTATAATTTGTTTTTGCTCACTTTCTTTTTCACAATTTCTGCATAGTGGCATGCCTCTTTGCACATATGTTGCAGTTTCAGGGGAAGGTGCAATTTGCACTTCCCTATATTTTTGTCTGTGCTGTGCTGTGATATTTTCCTGAACCTTTAAAATGTATTCAGCATTGTGGAAACTTATGGACTCTAAGCACAAAGGAAAACAGACTGCCACTTCCTTAAAATACGACAGTAAGTCATAGAGTCCTCCGAGACACGTGCACTGCAGCACTGGGGACAGAAATCTTTAAAAGTGAGTCAGAGGAGTAACATGACTTTGTGACTTTATTAAGAAGGCCTCAATCAACCATCCAGCACTGTAAATAACTTGGCCAAAAGAAATGATATTTTGTCCATCTTCCACAACCTGTTACCCAGTACAGTGTCATGGTCAGTTATGTTATATTTTATAGTTCATTTTAAGTCAATTTTAAACAAGAGGTTTAATTCTATATTACAACAAATATTATATTTCATCACCACCTGCAAGCGGAGCACATATATCTTTATTCTATCTTTGATGGCTTATCTTGTAATTTGTGTTTATTATTAACGTCACAACAGACTTTGGACTTCAGAGTTTTTTAATTCTAGTCTTTATGTTTGATAATCAGATTGTGTTTATTATGCCAAACGCACGGACACGTTTCGTCGTAATACCCTCTTCAGTGATGACGAAGTGGGTTTCCAAACCTCAAATAGACACACTCACTCGTGAGCACATCCTCCAGGACAGCCAATAGTAATACAGCAAGTGTCATACAGGGCATCACCTGTGCACACTCCCAATTATAACAAATCGTACTTACACTAGATGAATGCAAGGACATCATGTGGTGACACGAATACCTTTGTAACAATGATAAACATATCATAAAAAATGAAAATTAAAATCACAGGAAGCAAGTAAAAGAGAAGTCTTCAATCATCCAATTTAACGTAACTGGATTTAAGGTAAAATACACGAAGCCTCCCTTCTCATGCGATTCTTTTGATCCGAACCTGTGGGGGGCTGGTTGACAATCTCCAAACCCATAAATCTCAAGAATTCAATGTCGTGGCCAGCATTTTTCATTAAGCATGTTATTGCAGATGATATAATTAAGGCATCTGAAACTACCCTCCGGTATCCTAAAGGAGAAGTGACGTGTAGGGCTTGGGATCGCCAATAAGAGTGAACAAGACAGTCTTTCAGGTTCGGAGCGGCTTGATCCACACTTGCGTCCCTGCGTGTCTGCAGAGAATGTTTGGCAAAATAAACAGTATCTGATTTCGCAAAGCTCCACCATTCTCCGTGTTAATTTAATGATTCACAACTGCGGTTCAGCACTCTGAGAGTTGAAAGAAGCACTTTCTCTTGTATTGCATTATGTTATTTTGAAGCCTGAAATGCTGTATATATTCAGAATTTGTTTGTTTGTTTTTGACTCAATTTAGGTTGAGTATCTCCTCAGTAATCAGTATCATAACTGCTTCAGTAATTCTGTATGAAATTATATTTACCGTATGGAATTAATTATAAAAAAAAATTGAGATTTGCAAAAAGCTGACTTTGTGTGATTAATATGTTACCACCTTGTTAAAAATGATGGAGGTAGCGTTTTCAGTGTCTTGAATTTGCCTGCATTATGCTTGCGTAAGATATGTTCCACAGGAAAGGCCAGACTGTATAGTAAACCAATAATTTAACAGAACGATTTTATATTTCTTTTGGTGTTTCGCTTTATTCATTTAAGATTTAACTACTAGATTCACACTGAAAAGTTGTTTTACAAGCGCTAAAAACTTCTGCGTTGGCCGGGAATCGAACCCGGGTCAACTGCTTGGAAGGCAGCTATGCTAACCACTATACCACCAACGCATATGAACGACCACCTCAGGCAATTAGTGAATACTATGGATAGCTATAGTTCTAGCCGCGTTTTCGGTTTCATTGTTCAGTGTTGACGCAGATATAAAGAATTTATACTGATACCGCATAAATATAGAGATTAAATGTGTTTGTTCCTCTCCTCAATTTTACGAGCTCATTTCCCTGATTTTCCCTCATTGAACTGTACGATCCTTGCGATTCTGACTAGTATTGGCAGTTGGAAGATGGATGGACGGACAGTGTTGGGGAAGCTACTTTAAACGGTAGTTTTTTTCAAACTACTTATGAATAAAAGTAACTAAGCTACTGTGTTCGTATAGTAGTTAGCTACATTACAAGCTAGAGAGGAAAATTGGCTAACTACATCGAAGCTATTTCATCCACTTAATATTTGTGCTGTAGGATACTCTTAAAGTAAATTAATTTTATGTTATGTGATGTTAAAATTAATAAAAATTAAATAAGATATATTTTGATAATCTGTCCAAGAACCAAAGTGCTCCTACACATTTTAATGAGTGTCTAAAATATTGCTTGTCGCGAAGTATTTTTCAACCCCTTAACATCCATCCCCAAAGTAGCTGAAAGTACCCCTCTTTGTAAAGAGGAAAAAATAATACAGGTCGTTAATTAAGGCATTTGAGGCCTTTTATAGAAAATAATCAGACAATGGCATTAAAACGCTTTTTCAGTTTTTTCATACTTCCTAGTTACCCAGTATTACTGATACGTGTGGGTCATACTGACAAGACAACCAATAACAGTCACTGCTTTTGGTCACAACAAATGTGTGTGTTTTGGTGGAGGGGGGTTAGTGTTGCGCAGCAAACAACTTCTGAACATACCACACGATGACCCTCAACAGTTATTCGGAATACCGAGTATGTTACTGTTACATGTGCAAAACCATATGTGTAAAGTCACCTGTACATTGAGCTCATAGAATATAATGAATATTTTTATTCCACACCCCTTTCCTGCAGTGAGCTGACCCATTCCGATATTCCGTTCGCCATGTGGACAAGTATGGCTGCTCCCTATCGAACATGAATGTGACGAATAAGAGGGGGTAAGAATTTTTTAAATATGTTCAATCGTTTCACTAAAAAACGTTAAATCGATTCATATTTGTAATCAATACATATTTTCTTATTTCCTACAAGTGATAATGAAATTTTACCGACTTCTCTTGGCAATAATCAATACTGGAAAGCAGCCGCAAGGCATCTGCTTGTTTTATTATGTGTAATACTACTATCGTATTTTCTGTAAGTATTAAGTTAATCGTTAGTTGTAACGGCCAGTTGCTTAATATTTCATTTCCTCAAATCAAGAGAATTCATCCTCCCAGACCGCTGTATGTAAATTAAGTTGTGCCCCCCATCTCAAATTCTCTCTTACACCATTGAATGCATGTGACATGAGTATGAATTATTTCTGTCCTGTCGCACAGACAATCTTCATCTGGTAACTTGAGTAAACTTCAAAATCGTTAAGGTTAAATTTGTATTTGTTCATGAATGTATTACTTTAGTTTATGACATTTTGAGTTAAAGCGGAACACATCCCTCAAATGAATCTGTCCACAGGTGCTATGCGAATGACTCGTATTCAAGTGCTGGTTATCTCATTCAGGTTTTGTAATGAGACTTACATGATCATGTAATGAGAATGAGATTCTATTATTAAATCACAAGGTAACATATGATCAGGGTAGATGGCCTAAAATATTTTATTTTTAACCTAGATACTACTAACCGTAGATGAAACTTTGTAGTTAACTAAAATGAAAATATTAACTGACATATTAAAAAGTATAGTTAACATTTTTAATTCTCAATTTCATGCTGTTATCGGTAATGTATTTAACTGTTTTTCATTGTTTTGTATATTTTTATCACGTGTTAATTGTATCAGGTCATTAGTAATGCTCTTCTCTCTTCTAGGCAAATTTAAAGCAAATCCTGTGACACTGCTGTTAATTAAAGTCTAGCTGTGCACCCCTGGATTTGTCCACCAGCTTACTGATTTAGAAAATTCCGAGCTGTCATCATGACAAATGAGCAGGAGGTGGCAGCAGTGGGCAGAATCCTGGCCAACCCACAGGAAAACCTAACAGCCCGTTTTCGGGCGCTCTTCACCTTGCGCAACCTCGGCGGGGCCCAGGCTGTCGACTGGATCAGCAAGACGTTCGTGGACGACTCGGCGCTGCTGAAGCACGAGCTGGCTTACTGCCTGGGCCAGATGCAGGATGAGCGGGCTATTCCCACCCTGGAGGCCGTGCTGAAGGACTCGTCCCAGGAGCCAATGGTGCGGCATGAAGCTGGTAAGCAAACCATGTCAATACTATACTCCATATGTCTTAGTGCTGCTGGAAATTACTGACAGCATTATTGCACCAACCTCTGAGCACAGTTTTCACTAGTGACGCAGTTGTGAATGCAAGAACATTAAAATCTAACTGTTGATGACATCATTTTCCAGGGGAAGCCTTGGGGGCGATAGGGAACCCAAAGGTCCTTGACTTGCTGAAGAAATATGCTGATGATCCAGTGATAGAGGTAGGAATCCAAGAACAAGGAAGCACTCATATTGATGTTGGCTTCATATTTATTAATAATGTGCTAAACGTCATATAATGATGATGTTTGTGTGTTATAGTATACAGAAGTACAGTATATGGACAAAAGTATTGGGACAACTGGCCATTACACCCACAGGAAGATCCCATTCTAAGTCCATAGGCATCAAAATAGAGGTGCCCCCCCCCCGCAGCTATAACAGCTGCCACTATTCTGGAAAGGCTTTCCACAAGATTTTGAAGTTTGTCTGTTGGAATCCAGAAGGGCATCTGTGACGTCAGGCACTGATGTTGGATGTGAAGGCCTGGCTCACAATCTCTGTTCTAGTTAATCCCAAAGGTTCGGTGGGGTTGAGGTCAGGGCTCTGCGGGGGGCCAGTCAAGTTCTTCCACACCAACTCATCCAACCATGTCTTTATGGACCTTGCTTTGTGCCCTGGAGCACAGTCACGCTGGAACAGAAAAGGGCCACCTTCCCCAGACTGCTGCCACAAAGTTGGAAGGATAGAGTTGCCCAAAATGTCTTGGTTGTAAAAGTGTCCCAATACTTTTGTCCATATAGTGTATCTTTCTCAGGACCAGGGATTTAAAAATAAATAACAGTTCAGTAAATCAGGCATGATAAGACTTTGGCCATACCAGCGTTACAAAAGTAGTTTTATGAGAGTAAATGCAGCAGATTAATTCTCCCCACCCCCATTCCTGCAGGTGGCAGAGACATGCCAGCTAGCCATTCGCCGGTTGGAGTGGCTCATGAACGGCAGAGACCCCGAGGAGGACGGAACGGACCGCAACCCCTACTCTTCGGTTGACCCCGCCCCCCCAGCCCAGCGCAGGAGCGTCCCGGAGCTGCGGGTACAGCTGTTGGACGAGACGCTGCCGCTCTTCGATCGTTACAGGGCCATGTTCGCGCTACGCAACCTGGGAAGCGCGGAGGCCGTGCTGGCACTGGGAGAAGGTGAGGCCCGCGTATCTCCATCAGACGCTCAGACATATGTTCAAGTCCGGTGCCCCTGGAGTTAACCCCAATTGGGGTTAAGGGCCTTGCTCAAGGACCCAATAGTGGCATAACTCCGCCAGTCACGGGATTTGAACCAGCAACCTATCAATCATAGATTCATGTTCAACAGAGTCTCACACCCCCCCCCAACATTGCCAGTTTATGCATTGTTCTATTTTGTGCGGAACCTTAAGTCAGACTCGGTAAACCAGGGGCCTTGCTGTGTCCCGCCAGGTCTCCGGTGTGGCAGTGCCCTGTTCCGCCACGAGGTGGCCTACGTGCTGGGCCAGATGCAGCACGAGGCTGGCATTCCGCAGCTGCAGGCTGCACTGGAGCGGCCCGGCGAGAACGCCATGGTGCGGCACGAGTGCGCCGAGGCCCTGGGGGCCATCGGCAGGGAGTCATGCCTGCAGACGCTGCAGCGATACCGGGAGGACAGCGAGCGCGTGGTGAAGGAGAGCTGCGAGGTGGCGCTGGACATGTACGAGTACGAGAACAGCTCGCAGTTCCAGTACGCTGACGGGCTTCTGCGTGTGCAGGGAGCACAGTGAGAGGCATGCACAGGAAATGTGCAGGAGCAGGACTGTGTATATTCACCACCGCAGCATGGACACGCACCAGCAACACCAAACTGTCGACCTACTGATCCAGCAGTGAGAGCCAAACGCAGTAAATGCATGGGTGTACCACAGCAGGGGCATGCATATTCAGCCCTACAGCATGGGCGCATTCTTACACAGAGACACACATGAACAATAGCGAACTGTCAGCCTACTTCATCCTGTTCCTCTCATACATGTGATGGTGAAATGGTCAAATTCTAGAATATATCATTTTGTTTGCTCATTATATGACTTTTGTTTCTTATTTATTGGAGCAAACTAGAAATGCAGGATAAAATTGCGTAAAAAGATTAGTAATCAATTACAGGACAGTCACTTAAGATGACAGTTAAAATGAACTGTCAAGCAAGATTTTTTTTCTGCTTTCCTTTTATAAAACATATTAGAAACTCGTGAGGGTTGAGTATGTAAGCTAATAAAAATTATTGAATGTTTCGAATGCTGTGTGTTCAGAATTGATTTCACCCTTGAAATGATAGATTCACTGTGTGCACAGCAGAGTTGATCTCAAAGGCAGCTGAGTGTGATTAGACCTGTGGGTGTTAATCCTCAGCAGACACCCCCCCCCCCTAATCCATCTTATACCTGGGAGCCTTCCTGCAGTGCTTTATCCACTCTAAGTTCGGACCTGACACAAACAGCGCACTTTATAATACACCGATGCAGAATCATCCTTTGTGCCTCATCACAAAAGCGTTCAAATTTATGAAATACCTAATGCCACAATACCATAGCTAAGTCAAGGGGTGATTGTATTATTCTTTAGAGTGCAGATGATTGCAGAAGATCCCAGTGAAAATGGGCCTTTAAAAGAAAATGCCTTGAAATATCTTTGTTAAATCTAGATTCTCTCTCTGCAGTGTTATGGAAACACAGGCACCTCGGGATTATAAGGTGAGCGTACCTGAGGAGCAGTTGGTTATGGATTAGCCGCCTTCAGAGCATTAGTGTCAGCAGAATGAGGCTGGGGGGGGAGGGGCGTTCTGGGAGGGATAAAGAGGAAAAGCAAACCTTCTGACCAGAGGAGCCCCTCAGAGAACTGAGCCCCTAACTGGCAGAATGCTGCACCCCTTAATGATCGGCATCATCACCATCAACACCTCCATCACCATCTTCTACTGGGCATTCCTCCTCACTGACGTCTGCGGCAAGAAGATAAGTGACGAGCCCAAACCGAAGGAAAACCCAGCCTAACCCTAAACCTGAAATTATCGGGCCGATCGCTACCTTGATAAATGGCTGTGACTCAGAGTAGTGGTTTTTAGTGCTCTTCTCAGTCCTTTATTTGATGACCATGGGAATCCCTTTTGCATACACTGCTGACTACCAGCACCTGACCCGGACAACCTTCGCCCAAACCCAGTTGCAGGTAACGTACTTGTTATTTAGCTATAATACTGAATCCACTTCAAATACACTTTAACAGTAGGGGTCATGGAAACTGTGGTGGTAAAGCCATCAAGTTCCCTCTTTGCAACTAGCCTTTGTAAAATCAGAAAAGTGAAACTGGATGTAGGAGAAAGAGATGTGACCTACAGAGGAAATCATGCATTTTAGGGGGAAGGAGGGGATGGGAAGCAGAACTAATTTCTGAATGAATCATAAGACCCAGCAGCTCACACATCTGCTTCGCATAAGAGAGGTGGAATAAGCTGGGGAGGAGATGTGTAATGGAGAAAGGAGAGGACAGAGACACAGGGACACACTGTCTGTAATATCTTAGCTTAAAGAAGACTGAGGATGGGTAACGGAGAAAGGAGAGGACAGAGACACAGTGACACACTGTCTGTAATATCTTAGCTTAAAGAAGACAGGATGTGTAACGGAGAAAGGAGAGGACAGGGACACACTGTCTGTAATGTCTTAGCTTAAGGAAGACTGAGGATGTGTAACGGAGAAAGGATAGGACAGAGACACAGGGACACACTGTCTGTAATATCTTATCTTAAGGAAGACTGAGGATGTGTAACAGCGAAAGGAGAGGACAGAGACACAGGGACACACTGTCTGTAATAGCTTAAGGAAGACTGAGGATGTGTAATGGCAAAAGGAGAGGACAGAGACACAGGGACACACTGTCTGTAATATCTTATCTTAAGGAAGACTGAGGATGTGTAATGGCGAAAGGAGAGGACAGAGACACAGGGACACACTGTCTGTAATGTCTTATCTTAAGGAAGACTGAGGATGTGTAACAGAGAAAGCAGAGGACAGAGACACAGTGACACACTGTCTGTAATGTCTTAGCTTAAGGAAGACTGAGGCTAAACATTTCCCAGTTACCCCCTTTAAAGATA
The DNA here is from genome assembly GCA_026770805.1 of Boulengeromyrus knoepffleri. Classification (NCBI taxonomy): domain Eukaryota; kingdom Metazoa; phylum Chordata; class Actinopteri; order Osteoglossiformes; family Mormyridae; genus Boulengeromyrus; species Boulengeromyrus knoepffleri. The sequence goes on from JABJVO010000034.1 coordinate 3,554,266, forward strand.
TGGTGGTCGAGCTTTTTTCCATCGATCGAGAAAAGGTTCATTTAGCTTTGATTTAAATTATGTATCATTCCCCAGCAGTTGCAGTCCTCAGATTACCTATTCTGGTACTGATGATAATGGAAAATGTGTGGATTTTTTTCCCCAGAACCTTTTCTTTTTACTTCTTTAATCTTTTTCATATGAACATTGGCATAACGCATAGAATTTTAAAACATCAAGAACTCTTCTTGGCTATGTTAAAGTCATGTACTGATTATTACTTACACTCATGGTTTACAGTAAAAGCTAATTAAGGTATAGCAAAGCATATAATACTCAAAGAAATAAGACTGTAGAAATCTACATGGTCTGCTTAGTGCTTCAAATGACAAACCTTGAGAGGCGTTTTTGAATATTACCAAATGAAGGGTTTCGGTGATGTGCCGTAATCTGATTTGCTTAAGAGAAGGAGCTTAGATGTTTGTGGCCATGCATGCGCCTCGGCTCCAATGCCTCTCTCAGTGAGATGTGCGCTCGTTCCACAAGAAGCAAACCAGTTCGACATGATGTCCGAAACTTCCAGCTCGTGAAGAAATGAACCCCTTAGTCCAATCTGTATCAGCACTCCCCCCTCGAACCCCCAGCAGGAGGAGCAGTCTGATGATGGATGGATCGCAGCTCCATACTGGCTAAATGTTACTACTACTGCTAAACCTATTCACAATAGCAACAACAACAATAACAGCAACAGTATACTAGCAAGTCTATTAGAAAACCTTTGGGTCCCTGATCTTTTTCCTCCCTTGCTTAAATGTTGTAATATATGCATCACCATCATTACAGCTCAAGTGTATCTCCGCTGCTTGTACACATAAAACAGATCCTGACAAATTACATTGAGCTCCAATTCTTAGTCATGAACCAGAGCATTTTTTCTTGCACTTACAATTACATAAACAGCGGCACTTTCTAGTCACCCAGTGCATTCTGGTCCTCGGGTAGGGCGCAGACATTATTAGATTAGATTAGATAGTTTTTTGGTTTAGGTTCGGCTGATGTTTAGGTGCTGAAACACCCCAAAGTAGGAACTTCTCAATAATATACAGTTCAGCTACTGGCACCAGTCATGTTGGTCAGATTGTCATCCACCACTGAGCCCAGACAGGTGTCACTGAGAGGATTACAGAGATTAAAGAACCTCCTTTCCCTTTGTAGTCGCCCTTGACAGACGTGCCATGACCTTGATGAAGAGAAGCTTCAATAACCGGCCCCAGAAACCCAATCAAAGTGCCACTAAAAGATTTGCATAGCGATCTGGACAGTTAAACGCCGTGTTGGGATGTAGTTATGGACGTACCTCACTCTGTTTGCGTCAGGGGAGGTTTGCGAGGAGGACAAACCTACGCCTGACTCCATCACCACGTTGTTGATCTCTTTCCGTGCCTTCAGGCCCATTTACGAAGACTGCTGTTGGCGAGAGGCAGATGGTGAGATGGTGAATGAAGAGAATGCAGGGGAGCGTCACAATGAACATGGAGATGTCACGCACTGTCAGGTTGCCAGTGTGGAGCAGACCCTCCACCTTCATCCAGCTGCAGCCCTACAGCAGGGTCTTCTGGCTGAGGAACGGCCCGCAGACACTCTGTCCCTCTAGATTGTTAGGCTTTAAACATGCTCTACCTTCATCTCATGATGCCCTTTTCCTTCTGTTTACAATGAAATAAACACTCAAACATCTTTACTGATAACTTTTGTTGGAATCGCAGGAAATCTCTATCAACTGATACTTAAAACGTATGTAACTGACATGACACTGTTCATTTCATATACAATTAGGCTGCAGAAACCTCAGCTGATGTTACGTTTGTTTTATAAAGCCTTTGTGTTACATATTACAGATACTGATTATAGTTATTCCAAGCACATACACATGAATTTTAAACACAGATAACTGCGAAGTCTTTAGTTTAGGAACCACAGCAGAAATTCAACATCTGTTACCTTTCCACGGAATTATTATTTTGTCACAAAATAATATATTTAAAAATAAAATATTTATTTGACCCATAAATCATCTGATTTTGAGTTGTTTGAATGTGACAATCAAAGAAGTAAATGAAATAGGTCATCAGCGTGTTAAATATTGTTTTGGAATTAGGCTAATTTGCACATTGCTAACTTTTTTTTAGATGACAATGAAATACACTGATGAACAAAATAACGAGAACACTATACTGACATAACTAAGATGCACATAACCCGAAGCTAAACAATCAGTGTAGTCTAAAAACCTTCAATACCAATAAAAATTCCACTAAACCTCTACAAGGGTTTCGATTAGCTTTTACAACGGCAGCGTTTTGGCCTCCCTTACTGAGCTAGTCAGACGTGTCCTATTCATGCAGTACAAATAGGCTGCCATCCTACCGATCATTGGGGGTCGCTTCACCCCCATGACTGCGGGGGCACGGGCACGGTGCCCTCAGTCCGTCAGACACACTTACATTCCTTGCGCTGTAATTTCTGTTTGCACAAGCATATCTACACAGAAGCAACCGGTGTCACGGGGTGTGGAGCAAATTATATTCATTGATTATAATAGCGAAAATAATTCCATGTATGAAAAATATCACTTTTTAATGGAAATGAATGGATGAATGAATGAAAGTTTTTTAATGACAATAAAAAAGTTTCATTCATTCATTCATTCATTCATTCATTTCCATTAAAAAGTGATATTTTTCATACATGGAATTATTTTATACATTCAGTACAATGAAACGGTGTTTTGCTACTCTCTGCATGGTCATTAAAAAGTACTAACAAGGACAAAAATAAAAACACCACACCAGATAACATAGAACAACACACATACTAAAGGAAATGAAAGTGACTGAAATTTAGATAAAATGCCTTCTGCTTATATAATGGTTATATAGGCCTACAAATAGGAAGAACGTGACGTGGAGAATATAAAACCACGCGTTGCTTAGTAACGCTATCTCCTGGCTCCATGCCACGATGGAACTTCGGCCCTTGTGGAGATCTTTGCCCCCGCTGGTTGGAGTCAAGAAAAAGTACCTGAAGGAAAGAGCAGCAAGACGCGGAGTCAGAGCTCCAGGGAAGTTCAGCGATCAGCGGCAGGACCTCAAGATGTCTCTCCACCGAAATGCCCTGTTCTGTCTGCTGCTGGCGGCCTCCTCTGTTTGCTTGGCAGAGAAACGTAAGTCACGCCAGCCTCACATCCTCCTCTCTCAGGCTTTTCGAATGTCTTGACCAATGTATGGAAATAGTCTTAATAAAAAAAAAAAATAGTTTTTAAAAAAAAAAAAAAAAAGCACGAGATCGGTACTGGTGGTGTGATGCAATTTAGAGACATTCTCTCTAAAATCCACTCACCTGTCACTTTCCATCAAACATGCTTGCATTCTGTTTATAATACAGAACAAGGACTGCATTGTTAGTGGCTTGTAATTTGTAGCATGTTTTCCACATATTGCTTAATTTTAAATAAATCAGTGCTTGTTTGCTGTTAAACAAAACTAGTGTCCTCTTTATTTATGCTACATTATGTGATTAAAGTTATATATCTTGCCTGATTAAAAAAACCTGCCAAACAGCCTCATATCCATAGAAATAAAAGGTCTCTTGACTCAGGCATCATTTTTTTAAGCAGCGTTTTTTAATCCAGTCCTCGGGGACCCCCAGACGGTCCACATTTTTGCTCCCCCCCAGCTCATGGAGCAAAAACTAGGATTGCCTGGGGGTCCTTGAGGACCTTTTTAAGAGCATTCCTGTCCCGCCCCGCCCGCCCCCCCCCCGCACTCC
>JABJVO010000034.1:3562455-3580725 GCA_026770805.1 Boulengeromyrus knoepffleri
TTATAAAAAAAAAAGCTCAAAGAATAATCAAAAAAAACACAGCAAAAAAAAAAGTAAAAGTTAAAATTAAAATTTACAGTCAAACAAACAGTGAAACCATTCCCCCCCCCCCCCCCCTTTTTCCAAGGCTGAGCAGTTGAACTGAACTCTACACAACGTGCAAATAAATACAGAAACGGCATCAAAAAGGCCTGATATGGTGATACACTTACGATGTGCATGTTTTGCCTGATGTCTGTGAGTATAAAAGCTGAAGGGTCAGTACAAGCAAACCAGGCAGACCGACAGACTCGAAACGGAGAACAAGAAAAGCAATCGGGGCCCTTTGGGACTTTGTTAAACTCTTCAAAAAGCATCATCAAAATGACATCACTTTGTGCATCTGGCCCATTCTTTGTTTTTGTTCGAAACAGACGCCTGTGCTAAGTGTATTCAGCCTGCTGTTGCATGAACAGTACAATTTCGTCGACGCCACAGAAATCCTGAATGCTTTTCCAGTCGTTTTCAAAACGACTTAAGCTAACTTAAATACGCATACTACAGACCCATATATGCACCAGTGAATTCTAAAACAAAGGACGGTTATGATAAACAAAACAGCCACGGACATACATTTCTGCATCTATGTACTGTACTTTCATTTTTTGTTCTTACTCTGCACATTCAGAATGCTTCATGTCCAGGATCCTGTTTAGAACTGGAAATCACAGGTGGGCTAATTTTTATCGAATATACTTTCGGCAGAATGTACGGTGTATTACTGTCTCATTTCTATTCAGTTGCAGTGGGAGAATCTCTGGGGAACAACCACCTCTGCTTATACATCTGGAAACTATCGTTGCAATGTTTTTATAAGCAAGTCACATAAAATTCTATAAATTCAGTTATTAAATTCATAAGCACAAGTCTGAGTACAGCACAGTACAGGGGAAAAAACCCTTTTAATATAATGCTGGAAGTGAAGTGGAAGTATATGCAGGTCAAAGGTCACGGCGAACTTGGCATAACCACAGAATCAACTTTGTTTTAGTACCAGTATTTCATTATCCTTCCGAGGCCTGCGCTGCATGTATTTTGCATAGATTTTCTTAAATAAGACACATATTGTCACAAAGTGAGGAGAGTCCTGCGCTTGCATTTATTGCAACAAATAGAGCTTACAGAGAATGACCTGTAAAGGAAAATCAGTAGGAAGGATCAGATGATTTTTTTGTGTGTGTGTGTGCTATTCGAAAACGTTTTAAATTTAGATTCTGCCAGCAGAAAGAAAAACCTGGACTGTGGCCACTCTCATGTTGCTCGTCCAGCTTTGGAGCAGTGAATAGGTGCGACGTCTTACACAGGGAAGAATTCTCACTTTCAGCTACCTGGCGGTGACCAGCACTCTAAACTCTGCTAATCCCATCCACAGTCGCAATGACCACAGCGGGCCTGTAATAACTGAATACGCTCAACCCGACTCTATATTTTCCAAATACACAAGTTTGCCTGAGGAGAAATGGGGGTGAAGAGAGGTTACAAGTACAGCGGTATTACAGATGTTGAAGCTACATGCCGCATGTGAGATACAGGGGTGCGGCGCAGAGCGTTACAGCAGGGAGCGCCGCCGTGCTCCTTGGCTCCCGTCCTGCTATTTAAAATATATGTTCTTTAAATCAAGCACAGATCACTGATTTCTGCAAAGCAAAACATCCATGAAGCAGACTCCCCACTACGCTGTGCAGGATAAAAGGCCAGAAAAATGATGGATTGTTGTAAGTCCTGATCCGATTTTGCTTTATAGGTTGAGCCCAGTACTTTCCAGATCAGAATAATCTATGACAGCTCTTTACTTGAAGCTTGCATCTATAATGCACTATAGATACCTTCATAATGCATTATAATGGTCGGCATAAGCATTAAGGATGCTTTGTACTGCATTATAAAGGTATCGACAGTGCATTATAGATGAAAGCTTCATAAAGCATTAATAATGCATAATAAAATGTTACGCATTTTTATAAACATTTATAGCCATGCTTATAATGCTTTATGTTACACACTGAGCTCCCCACGGGCCTGGCTTCCCAAGGAATAAGCTGAACTGGAAAATACATGCAATTCAACATAGCAAATCTCTTCAGTATATTCCATACAACTCTCCACCAGTTATGCCCTGTCAAACTCCAGCCCTGGGGGGCCGGAGCCCTGTGTAGCTTAGTTCTTTCCCTGTTCCACTACAAATAATTCAGCTCAACAGCTATGTGGTAATTAGCACAAGAAGTTGAATCAGGTGTGTTAAACGAGGGGAAACCCAAAAATGTGCAGGGCTCTGGCCCCCCAGGACTGGAGTCTGACACCTGTGCCCTAAGTGATTGACATGAGAGATTTGAATGTTATTTTACCTGAAGTGTTTGTAACTCTGTCCTGTGATCCAGCCACACCTACTATTACAAACAGGCTGTGTCACCACATGAATTATTTTCAACTATACTTTGTGTTTGTTCTGCAGCCGTTTACTGCCATATAATGTATACATATGCCAATAAACGAGGATTTCCGATGCAGGACTCCTTGAATACTATCAGGATGGAATCATACTTGTCAGTTTGCCATATTAAAACAGACCAATAAAATGATACTTAGAAATCTCATACATTAAGGACTATATTTTTCTTACCTAAAATGACTCAGGTCTCTGGTTGGGTCATTTATGAAAAATCATGGATAAAATAAATGTGTTAATTTTGGCAACATTCATTTCCCTTTAAATTTTACAAAATTGGTGCCAAACTACTGAAAAAATTAAATTGCTATGCAGCAATTTAATTTTAGCTGTACGGCAATAAGTTATGATGACAAAGAATGAATATAGGGTAACTTTATTTTATGGAAAAGTTTAATGGGGTCATAAGACGTACGACGCCCACTTCCACACATTTGGCATGACGCTTTTGCATTCCACAAGTGCCCACCTCAACTTCCTGTGGCTAATTTTAACGTAGGGCAACTAGAGTCCACACCACATGTTTAATTCTCTGCTGGGGACAGAAAAGACTGCAGCATGATCTTATTACCTACCGCACCAAATGATTAACTTTCATGCTTATTTATTGAATGACACAAGTCATTTTTAGCATTACTTAAAGCTGTAAATAGAAAAATATCAAAGGTAGGCTGCTTTTCCAGTAAAAAAAGAAAACATTTATACTGCTGTGCTTTTATCATATACATGAATAATAGTTTTATAAAGATTACCGACATTTTCTGCATGACAGGTATTATGAATCACTAACAAGTGTAATTACGACAGCAGTAGTAATTCCATGTTCATGGTTACTACACAACTGTGAGTTACCTTAACAAGAAAGCAGCTAAAATATAATGGAAAACAGTTCGGTTGGCAAGCATTTTAGTGCGTCTGTGGACTTTACCGTCCTCTTTAGACACCAAAGACCTGTGGCCCATATCGAGCTGTGATGCGTTACCATTAGCTGTAGCGCTGCAATGACCTGTGACAGACCAGATGCGGTACGGGCTGTGTAGTCACCCAGAGTAGCTGGCGTGAGGAAGCCTCTGGGTCATTTCGATTAACCATTAAAACCAGTCTTTATGTTGTATTTCTCATTGTGCTTCCTGGGGCCCAATCAGAAAGATTCTGTACAATCTAGGACAGGAAAACTTGTAACACAAAGCGACACAGTGATTCTCAAAGCCCGTATTTAGTAAAACCTTCATTAGTCTTCATACTGTGGGCAGTGGTGTCTTAATGGTTAGGAAAGCGCACTTGTAATTGAAAGATTGCTGGTTCAAGTTCCTGAATTCCATGCAACATAGAATAGTACAGTTAATTATGACTCTATCAGGAAATGTGTAATTTGAAAGAGATATCAAGTGAGTTCCCTTGGAGTGCTGATGGAAACTACATACACGTGCACGTATGTTTTTAAGATAAAAATCTCACTGTTGTATCTGTTAGGAAGGAGTTGAAAAATCAGATCCAGATTTCCAGACTGATAAATGAAAATGTAAAAGACGAAGAAGTAGAGTTTGAAGAGAAGCGACAACAAGGACATTTAAAAATAAACATTTCGACAAGTGACCAAATGAGAAGATGAATCCTATCAGACAACAGGGATCAGCAAGAACAAAGACAAAGTCAAAATTAATACTCAGTTGTAGCATAGCTTGTTTATTATTTTTATATTTTTTTGCATAGGGAAACATTCACTTCCAGTAATGTAGTTATGAGTGTTTGCTAACAGCGATGGCTGAATACAATGTTATAATCAAATACTGTCAAAGCTGTAAAAGTTTCCCTCCACACCAGTTAAAAAAAAAAAAAACATGGCAAAAAATTAGTTCTGGCATCATTAACGTATTAAGTCTCCAGATGAGGTAATATTTTCATGTTTCAATCGATTTGCTGAATATTTTGACTGTTTAAAGTCTGGAAAATTAAAGTAAATCAAACAAGTTATTCTTTAGCAATTAAATGCATGTTTCTCAATATATTTTTCTGGAAATGACAGAACTAAAATATCCATTTTTCCTGGTGTGAAGTGCAGGTCTGTGCAGCAAGCAAGCGACTAATGATAAACTACCATGGTAATAATTCCTAAAGTATAACGTGAAGGAAGCCCTCAGCTGGAAACTTAACACTGCATTAGAGTGAGAAAAACCTCCACACCCCAAACCAGCTTAAACATGTACAGAAATAAAAATAAAAAAAAACAGCATAAAAACAGCATGCCTTAGAAAGCTGAATATATTAAAAGAATGATTCAAACAGTCAAGTTGTCATGACAGAGGATCAGTCAATTTGCTCTGAGCTGTTCAAAAAGATGCAGTTGAAAATGTTATTTTAGATTAACAAAAACAAGGGAGCTCCGCCAAACGGAGGTTTGATTTCTCAAAAACTGACGTCTCACGAGTCTCCAGCCGGTCAGGAGAATCTTTGTATCGGCTGCTGTAAGTGGCGTGAATTCGGAGCCGCGGCGGAATCCACGGCATTTCATGCTGTTATCCACCCAACGGCTGAGGCATGGGGAGGCGCTCGGCCTTCTGGGAAAACCTGTTGCGATAGCCCTTACAGTGAACAACATCTGGAAGCCGAACACAACAGCGGGACTCAAGCAGCCCCAAGTCCCGTCCAAATGAGAATCCAGCAGGGCCAGAGAGAGAGAGGAAAACGAAGAAAACCTCACCGAAGCTCATAGAGAGAAAACATAATACAAACAAGTAGAGGAGCAGTTAAACGACAGGCACTGCTTGTTAAAATGATTTTTGGTATTCACTGCATTATTCCCTTCTCTAGTTTCTACCTGCTGGTTACCGAAAGCAATACAAATAGTCCTTAAGTGTTTTGTGAGGTAAGTTACAATTTATCATGCAAAATCTTTTATGGTACCTACCAGAGAAGTTCTGTCACTCCCTCTCTCTCTGTTTCCTTGACTGCATAGAGGCAACACAGTCTGAATTCCTGTTTTACACCAAATATTGAAGGTTCACAGCCAGAACTCCTCAGAGTATTTCTGTGATTCAGATTCTTTTTTATGGCACAGGCCTTTCAAAATTATTTCCTTTATATTAAAATCTTAAACCCTCACCTCAGCTTTAATACAGGAAGTCATACCCTAGCTTGAGTTTCTCATGCTAAACTCTACATCCTGACCCAGAAAACAGCAAAACTGTTCTGGACATTATATTGCAAAGACAGATACAGAAGGTGGAAAAAAAACTGATATATTTCAATATTGCAAAATTGTGTTCAAGTACAAAGCTGTCTGCAGACAGAAAGGTTTGCGCTTAATAATACCTGGTGTTCAAAAGAGCCCAAATGTGTAACATTTTATTAGTCCCAAACATGGCACTGAGAAAAACGAAAGCATGTCCCACAGTCATAAAATTCAATTCTGAACTGGGAAAGCTGCCTTTCTTATATGTGATCACAGGTCACACTTCTAAGGATTATTCAGAAGCAACATGGACTCTTCCCAGATGAAGCCATATATTGCGAATCAGTTGATATGGATTTGGCCTTAGTCTGCTGCCACCCCAAATAGCCCTTGTTTCAGGTCAGTGATGAACAGCCCCAGCTTCTGGCTTCTGAGTTCTTAAACTGCCGGATCAATTGGACGTCATGGGTTTGACCTGTTCTGTATAGGAGTATTTATGGGGGGGGGGGGGGGACCATAATCCCCACAGGAGCCGTTAACCCTCACAGAAGGCAACATGGGAGGATCGCAGGGGTGTCACAGACAAAGAAAAAAGATATATTAAATGTTGTCTTATACATCTAAAAAGGGTCATTTAAATGAACTAAATGACATGATATTGTGAACCATTCCTAAATACAAAACCAGAATAATAATCTTTTTGTTAATTTCTAAATTCAATTCTTTGACCTGCCTGAGTTATCATTTGTCTGGGGAAAAATGCAGAAGTCTTGTCTTGTAGACTTCACCACTTTTAACACCGAAACAATGAAATGACCAGAACTCCCAGCCTTTAACAAAACACCCTAATATCTTCCTCTGCTCGTGTATCACGTTGTACTCAGGTACTCAGTCTTCCATAGACATAATCTTCCCACAATAATTTTTCGCCTTAAGCTAAACAGTCAGAGTTTCATATTTCGCAGAGAAGGGCATCCTTGAGTAAAACTATAGAAAACATTCACAACAAAACAGAAAAGGCACTCAGAGCAAAACAGGGCTGGTAATATTTTGATACTAATATTCACCAAACAGAGGTTTTGCTGCGCCCACACCTCCTATGAACCAAAGCAAAGTGACACAGCCACTATGCCAACGGCACTTAGGGGGTTTGGGTTTGGCGGTCCGCCCCTCCCAACTAAACCGCTGTAGTCTGTACCCTCAAAAAACACAAAGTTCAAGTCATTTACTCTGTCAAGTTTCTGAACCCAAGAAATTAAACAAGCAAAATAATACAGCTCATGGCTATTTAATTTCTACTCATACATCAGTAAAAGAAACAATGAAAGCAGCTGTTTTTTCTATCTCCCTCCTCAGATTGAGATGTTTCCAAAGACGCACAAATCTAAATAATTTTTAGTAATGTGAAACATCAATACCAGTCTAGCGTGCATGACAACAGCAAAGAAAAAAAAAAAAAAAAAACGAAATGTAGAACTGATAAAGGGATTAAGGGAAGAAGAAAGAATATGGCAACAGGTTTTGGAAATTTCCAAGTCACTGATGCTAAAATGGTGCAGAAATTTCTGCAAACTCACATAACTTCTCCATCACAGCACACAGCAGATGACCTTGAAGAAAAAACCATTTTATTCTGTGGCCTGGCCACATGCCTATGACAGATACATAAACATATTTTTCCTTTCATAAAAAACTTGATTATGTACAATATTTCACTGCCTTTCATGCATACTGTACACGTCACGCATCCAATTTTAATCCAGACTGTAACAAACTTTGAACAGTAAAAAAAAAACTACAAAACTTAGTCTTGGACTTTGAAATAAGGCATAATGTTAAATGCGAACAGCATCCAATGCGTCCGAATGTCGCTCAAAGTAAATTCAACCATCACCTGCAGGTGTGATGCAAGTAAAACCCAAAGCCTTGTTAAAAAGCACTATCAGGATCATGTGGCTGATTTAGATACACAAATGTAAAAATAAAAAATGTGCTGAGGACACATTTGCAAGACTGTCTCCTGGTTGCTTTATTACTAGGGGGGTTGAACACGAAACCCCTTCCTCCTTTCACTACACCCCACCCCCCCCTTAACTGCCACACCCCAGCCATAGGGCCCAACTGAAACAAGCGGTGAGCGTGCTACAGTGCAAATCTTCACAGGACATGCGGTGAAGCGCCTGGGTCTGCTGGCCGCTGTGCTGTGCATTTAGTGTCCTCTGCAGACGCCGATAGCTGTCACTGCAATACATGCCAACGGCTGCGCATTAGCATCTCGCCTTCGTCGCAGGCGGTCCTGCGCAGGGGTACCAGACGGTCCTGCGCAGCCCCCTAGAGCATCCCACCCCTACTTGAATTGCAGCATTCAGCATGGCTGCAGTCCCTCTGTCACATCGCATGTCCTGTTTAACGGTAAAAAAAAGTTGCTTGCTGCTCATTGCGGTGCGTGAATCTGGTGCATTTGGCAGGATGCAACAGGTGCCGCGATCCATGCCGAACAGGGGTGGCGCCAAGGTACACAAACTGCATTCTCAGAGAATTTAATACAGGCATGTAAACAACACCTCTTTCTCTTGCTCACATTGCTTAGATTCTATTTTAATAGCTACCAGCATTGCAATATCCATTGCAGAAACAATACTGCACACTGCATAACAAACACCTGGGCCTTTACGACCTCTGCAAGAAAGTACACAAACACAAAACGACTGTCGTCTGCACCCGAATTAGACAAAAGGACTCCAATAATGATCTCCGTCTTTTTAAAAAAAAAATATTGGCAAATCAACCAGAACATTGAGCTGTTATCTCAGTTGTTCTGTTGTTCTCATATATTAATTCTGCAGAAGTAGCCTACATGACTAGATCAGGAATATGTAGAGATCTAAGGAACAAAAATTTCAGTTACATCCCTTTTTAATTTATACACAACAAGCTTAAATTTGAAGACTGGTACATAAAGATAATCCCACACCAAAACGCTACAAAGGTTTAAACAAAACTAAAACAATGTACTACAGCCAATTCTATGGAATCTCTTATACTGTTATTGTATTACAACCCCGTTTCCAAAAAAGTTGGGATGCTGCGTAAAATGTAAATAAAAACAGAATGTAATGATTTAAAAATCATATAAACCCTTATTTAATTGAAAATAGAACAAAAACAACATATCAAATGTTGAATCTGAAAAATGTTATTGTTTTATGACAAATATATGCTCCATTTGATTTTGATGCCAGCAATTTGATGTAATGCTAAAACAAAACACCTGGTTGAATATCTCATGCGATGGGTTGGCGCCCCATCCTGGGTTGTTCCCCGCCATGCGCCCGTAGCCTCCAGGAAAGGCCCCAGACCCCCCGCGACCCTGAAAAGCATAAGTAGTTTCAGAAAATGGATGGATGGATGGATGGATAAATATTTCATGACTAATTAGGTTAATTGGCAACAGGTCAGTAAGATGACTGGGTATAAAAAGACCCTCCCAGAGTCACAGTGGCAGAGTCTCTGTGCAGTGAAGATGGGTAGATGTTCTCCACTCTGTGAAAGACTGTGTGGACAAATAGTGCAACAATTTAAGAATAATGTTCCTCAACGTAATATTGCAAAGAAATTAAGAATTTCATCGTCTATGGTACATAATATCATTAAAAGATTCAAAGAGCCCAGAGAAATCTCTCTGTGCAAGGGACAAGGCTGAAAACCAATATTGGATCACCGTGATCTTCTGGTTCTCAGGTGGCACTGCATTAAAAACAGATATAATTCTATAGTGGAAATCACTGCATGGGCTCAGGAACACTTCTGCAAACCACTGTCTGTAAACACAGTTCATCACTGCATCCACAAATGCAGGATGAAACTCTACAATGCAAAGAAGAAACCATATCTAAACATGATCCAGAAGCACCACTGACTTCTCTGGGCCCGAGCTCATTTAAGGACTGAGGCAAAATGGAAAACTGTCCTGTGGTCTGACAAATCAAAATTTCAGATTCTTCTTGGAAGTCGTGGACGCCGTGTCCTCTGGGCAAAAGAGGAGACAAACTATCCAGCTTTTTATCAGCGGCCAGTTCCAAAGAGGGTATTCGTGATGAAACGGGGGTAGCGCCCATGGCCTGGGCAGCTCGCACATGTGGGAAGGCACTATTATCTATGAACGATACATACAGGTTTTGGAGCAACATATGCTATGCTGCCCTTCAGACAACAGAGAAGGCCTTGTATATTTCAGAAAGACAATGTCAAACCACATTCTGCATGTATTACAGCAGCCTGGCTCTGTAGTAGAAGAGTAAAGTGTTCCTGTAATGCAGACCTGTCCATGAAACAAAAAATACGACCAAGGAGACCTCGAACTGTTCAGCAGTTGAAATCCTGTATCAGGCAATAAAGGGACAACATTTCACTTTCAAAACTCCAGCAAACTGGTCTCCTCAGTTCCCAAACGTTTACAGAGTGTTGCTAAAAGAAGAGGTGATGCAGCACAGTGGTAAATGTGCCCCCGTCCCAACTTTTTTGAAATGTGTTGTTGGCAACAGATTCAAATTGAGCATTTACTTGCCATAAGACAATAATATTTCTCAGTTTCAACATTTGATGTGTTGTCATTGTTCAATTTTCAATTAGTTTTGGGTTTATACAATTTGTAAATCATTGCATTCTACTTTTATTTACATCTAACATAGTGTCCCAACTTTTCTGGAAACGGGGTTATAACATTTCATTTACAAATGGCATAAACTGGCTACACAACAAATCTCGATAATAAATTTCAGACCCCTGCCCCTTTCCTACAATCAGAAACATTAACGCCACATGGCTTTGACTCAGTAAGAAACGTGGGTCACCTCATTCACAGCCTGCACAAAAATGCAAATTCCAAGTAGTGCTAAAATACTTCTGTTAGCTTTCAAAGCTAAACTCACGCCACGACTCGCTAGTGTGCCTTAACAGCTGGCGTTTTCACCTCTACTGCTCTGCCTCACATATGCCCTCTTCCTTGCTCTGCCCAACAGCTAAGTCTCTCCATGATTTCTTTGTTTATATCTCAGCTGCTCAGCTGCATGATTTTTGAATTGGCAATTGGCTCTAAGGAGATCAGGTGCTTTTTTCCTCGCACAAACACACTCACACACACACACACAGCCAGTCCTAGCTGATGTGATGTCCCAGGTGAGCATCACCGTCGGCACCCCCCATCAGAGGCAAAGTGAAATTGGCTGGCAGGTCGGTGCCCCCTCTGAAGCTGGCGCTCTAGGCAGCTGCCTGTATCTCCTGCAGGATTGTCCGGCCCTGTGCGCACACACATGCTGACCCATACTAACACAAGCCCAGACCTAGTTCTGTTCGAATACGGCCTACAAAATCCAGCAATCCAGCTCTCCTAGGAACGTCTTCTGGAAGTCTTATGAGAAAGCTGAGGCCCAAACAAGCTAATCCAAGTCATCTCCTTTATTTACCTCTTACGGATGTACTGAGGTTGCAGGAGAAATTTTACAATGTAGTTTAAGTGCTGGGACGAGGGACATCATATATGGTACGAAGAGGCGGTTTAGGGACAGCCTGATGATAAACAGGACAGCAGATGTGTGACTAGCGAACCCTTTTGTCCGATTTTCATACATATACACCCATCCTCTCTTTACTCATTAGCCTCACTCTATTGATATTATTAGGTACAATCAAGCTGACATCAATCAGCCCCTGGAGACCATACTCTCGGCACCATACTCTCGGCACCACACTCTCGGCACCATACTCTCGGCACCATACTCTCGGCACCACCCCAGAGTGTCGACTCATTTCAGTTCCAAGCTACAGCCTTTTTCTGCAGATTAAGCTACACAAAAATAGAACAAACTCTCAGCCTTCATATAACTTTGCGGTCCTTAAAATAGTTCAATTCCACATACCAAAAAGCACTATTAATGTGGTCAATAGCAACGGAAATACAAATGCTAATCATTCTGTCACTAAGTGTATTGAATGCAAGGGGCTGGTTGTTATACATGCTCAGATCGTTACACTGTCATTAGCAGCTGGAGAAGGACGAACTCAGTAAATCTAAAGATGATCAACGTGTGAATTCACTACTCTTGACGTTTCCATGGGCTAGATCAGTGTCCCTCAACCCGGTCCTCGGGGATCCCCAGACAATCCACATTTTTGCTCCCTCCCAGAACAAAAATGTGGACTGTCTGGGAGGGAGCGAAAAAATCTACCGTCTGGGGGTCCCTGGGTACCAGCTTGGGAAACACTGGGCTAGGTGACAAACTATGAGAAGTGTGAATCAGTGTCCTATACTGAAAATCCCCTTTAATGACTTTCCTTCTGCTTTTCTTTGTCTGCCATTGTTGTCCATTTGTTATCCACATACACAAATGGCCTCAATTGGATAATGTCGAGCGATCACACATGCAGCATTAATCTTAGTATTTTGTTTGCAGCAACACTGATTATATCAGAGAATTTATTACTCTTTACAGTTTTTATCAATTATACTTTACCAAAGGCAAGGCACATAATGTGATATATAAAACATCGTGCAAATTTGAAGCTTAACTGTAGGCAACTAAAATAAAAACCTCAGAACATAAAAAAAAATATATATCCATATGTACAAACAGCGTCCTGTATTCAGGGGGTTTGGTGGGGGTATGGGGCAGCTTTAGAAGGGTTAAAATAAAATGCTATGCCATGCACCCATTTTCAGCATTACGCTGCTCATCTACAGCAAATTTCACATCATTTTCTTGTTCCAAAGCACCATGCAGGATTATATCTCAATATCATATGGTTATAATAAGAGCACCGTTAAAATCTGTCACGTAAAACCAATTCCCAATATGTTCATAGACACGGGGCTGCCAAGCTGTCCACGCCCGAAGCACGCTGCCCAGTTATCATACCATACCCTGGGATTGACATAACTTGTACGCTAGTACGCATTCACCTTTAAAAGCGATGCGTGCGGCAATCGATTAATGAAACAGCGTGAATGCGTACGTATTTTATGCGCATTTGCACCGATATGACAAGAAATGATCGTGCATTTTAACTTTTATATGCTAATTCGTACTTCATTTGCGGTATATAGGTTAAAATGCACGGTAATTTCTTGTCATATCGGTGCAAATGCACATAAAATACATACTGTACGTATTTGCGCTGTTACATTAATCGATTGCCGCATGTATCGCTATTAAAGGTGAATGCGTACTTGCGTACCATTTACGTCAATCCCTCTGTGTATGTGCTCACAGACCCTAATGTACCCCTTGACATATACAACACACTTGTGATACGCGTCAGTTTGATTATTGTGGGACTGGCTGCACACACCCCACAAGGTAGATGTATTTAAAGTTTACCATTCATACAAGGTGAAGCACACGGAACCGCATGCAGAACACTTGAAGCTGCTCTGGACGTACTCTCCTTATTGAGTTCCTATGCCGTCTTTTGCCTACTTGAGGCCGAAACCTCCCAAAGACCAATGTGAATGCACGCAGGAAAAGCTGACCGCAATTCAGAATGTTAGGCACTTTTCGTGGCTTTATGATTTGGGTTTAGTAAGGTCTTTAGCCCTGATGTTTTTCCCAGCATCAGCATAGTCCCATAGTCTCATTCTGTTAGTCTTTCATTTGAAGCACCAGCCAATTTGGGTTTAATGGGGAGACACAGAAGGTACCAAATGCTACTCTGTCCCTTTCTTGATTCCTATTCAATGGTCCCACATCCAAGCCAAAAGTGGGATCAACGTTATACCTCAGAGCTTATTGGTTTTGCTGTCTACTGGCCAAGTTAATACATTTCACATTTGTTTATCTGACCATTGTTCTGGTTCATATCTTTTTAGGAAGTCTTCTGCCTCTCCATGTTCTTTTACACAGGAAAGAAAGAATTTGTGAATTAAGGTAATAAACGCAAAATGAGACGAAGCTGGACAGTTATAGATGCCAATTCTTATAAGCGTGCTACCAATTCACAGGCATCCAAGGACGATATCGAACAACTTCTGATTCCACACAAAAATGCAAAAAAAATGAAGAATTAGCTGTTTAAAGCAAAAACGTCTCGTATTAGTGCGATGCCTTGAATTTCAAACTCAATTTAAACTAAATCAACATACAAAAAGCATTTTTTTGCAACCAATACTGCAGCAAAAGTGACTGAGCTGTTTTAGTGTGTGTCACCAGGTTAATCTCTCCTAATCTAATGGAAGCCGTCCTCAACAGTCAACGACACTTAATTAGGGGGCGTATCCAAGAAGCTAGGCTCTTCCTCCTACATAAACTCTATATAAATAAACTGTTATTTGATCTTCTTTATGGGTTTCCACTCAGTTATTTTTCTGACTTCCCATAGACTACTTCAAGGGGGGCTCTGCATTTGGTCACTCTGTACCAACATGCGCAGCTAAAGATGGAAACGTCAGTTACATAAGCTAACTGTGGAAGCAGCTCTCCTGCGCTTTGAAGGACACTGAACCAGATTTTCACTCATTCCGAGAACCACGGCTCAGCCTTATGAATGTTCATGTGCATCTCCAACAGTCAGCTCCATTACCACAGGAGTGCACGGTCAGTAACCTTTTTGGCCGAGCTTAGATGGCTCTTAGACATGCTTGACTCTCCTGTGTCTCTCCCCGTGCAGTGTTGCAATCGCTCTGGTTTCCTGCACTATCCCAGGGGCCGATGGCATCCAGTATTGACCCATTGGTGTAACATCAATCACACAGCCAGGTCTCAGTATGACAATGATCATAGTGCCCCCTGCTGTACGTCCACTGTTATATGTCCTTGCTAACACTGACAACATCAACAGCTAACAACAATGAAAAGAAATGAGTACCTTCATAACAAAGATGAACTATCTGGTAAAAAAAAAAAAAAAAAATTGTTAAATGATTGTCCAGAAGAATAAGCTAAAACATATTTATGGAGGGGGGGTCAAATTAAAGTTAATTTGCCATTATGTACGTATTTCCCCCCATTCTCAGCCCACAAACACAGATCGTTACCACCTCAAAGCTTTAGGAAAAATATAATCATTTAAACATTTCTTTCTCAAATTCCACTATCGCGTCGTTAAGAAAATAAAGGATATTTATTTTGCATATATGAGGAAGCAGCACCTGTAGCGGGGGGAGGGGTGTCCAGGCTAGGTGTTCAGGGAGGGGGGCAAGGTGAAGAATGGGGTAGTGTTTCTGCCCCTCCATCTCGGCCACCCGAGACGGTGCCTCCTCTTTTCTCTGTCCGTACCTTTCCTTCCTCTCTCTTCATTCCAAGGCGAGTTGAAAGTTTAAGCATTTTATCATTTTTTTATACTGATATATATATATAAACATATTTGCATACATATATTTATATATATACACCCATATATATATACACACTTTATGGTGTACTGGGGTTTTTCCCTCTGAAATCTCCTTTACATTTTTTCCTAATTCCACAAAAAAAGATTCACAAATGCGTGTGTGTGCGTGTGTCCATTGCCCCTAAGCAGAATCCTCGTGTTGTTCAATTCCCCAGATACCAGGACTGAAAAGGAAAGAAAAAGAGACATTTAGACACAGAATTAGGACATTTGTCCGTGCACCTGTTTATCTGTTTGTCAGAGTAATGTCACAAAAACACCAGAGAGGAATCGGCCAACGGTCAAGCTGTCAGAGTTACCGAGGAGGACACAGGATGTGAGGAACGAGGGGGGGGGGGTGGGGGGACACGACACTATTTACGATCCGAAAACTGAAACCGGGAGCCAAGTGTCCCCCAGAACACTCAGAGGTTTGGGGTTTGGACTTAAAGTTAACGAACATTACACAACACAGATGGCAAGTAACGGAGCATGCGGCACACAGCCTCAGCAGCGATGACAGGGGCAATTCGAGGATTTTTGTTAAGGTGGCGGGCAGAGGAAGGGCCATAATTCATGCAAAGGGGGCAACCTTATCTTCAGCCAATGATGTATTCTGAATCAGTGAGTGACGGAGGAAGGGGCTCTCGGGGGACCAACCAGCTTTCAGGGCTCTGCCCCTGCCTACGTCTCTGAATAATTGGAGTCAATGAAACACATGATGGGGGTGCAGTTCTGCTGCAGTTCTAAATAATGCAGAAGCTTTTTTTCTTATTTATTGAAGAGCCCCCCCCCCGCACCCACCATCCCCATATTTCAAACAGATGATTTTTAAGTGTCATTTGTAATCAGTGTTTCCCCTCTGAATTGGCCCCAAAATCAGTCAGAGCTATTAAAAATAATTTGGGGTAAAGACCTATCAGAGCCAAAGCAAGACCCCAGAAGGACTAAACCCAGAGTCTTTCAAAATACCTTCTAATAAGGTTTTGGCTCTTGCCTGAAAACCACTTAATGCTTTTTAACTTTTGGAATTCCCTCCACACTATGCCCTCCCCAGGATTTTCCATCAAGGTTTCAGTCTGTTTAACCCCCCTGCCGGTGAACCACCTCCAGCTAAAAACCGATTCCACTGATCTAGGAGCGAGCCAACGATCCCTGTGAAAGGAGCGAGTGACAAGTCACTCAGTCAGCTCTTCCATGCTCCATCCCTCAGAGTCGGCATCCAAACACACATGAACGAGCTTATATTACCATCTGTGTGCATAAACATGTACACAAACCGCGTCTCCACCCGCCAGTCTGTTTAGAGGAATGGTGTATATATATACGGGTGTATACATACATACGTAAATATATATACACACATGCAAACTTACAGATCTGAACCCCACGCTGCTATCTGTACCAGACCCTGGTTGATGGATACTGAGAATTTAAACATTGGTAAAAGGTAAATTATGATTCGAGCAGCTGCGCTCCATTATAGACGAGCATGTCAGTTAAACCATACGCAAGCAAACGAAATAAACTGTGAAAAAGCCACAAGTTTGGCAGAGGGACGGGTGCGTCCGTCTGTTTCTTATATAAAATAGAAACCATATGAAAAGTATGAATGTTTATAAAAGGTTTATGTATCAAACTGGGACATCTGCTTCATTTCATAGCTTATGCTGCTGATTCCTTTACCTTCTTAAGTATTGCAAAATTGGACTCAAACGCATATACACAACTAATTGCACATACCTAGGGAAAAACAATGTAGAAAAGAAATAAAATACATGGTCTGTTATCTTTTTAAAAGTTATGATTCAGTAGATGTCTGGGCCATATAACAATGCATGCTTACTTTGGCTAGATCCTCCATTAGGACCCAGTGTCAGTTGGCCATTCACAGAATATGGGATATCAGCAGTTTAATTATTAACAAAAGCTTTGGTGCGTTACCTGTACCAGTAAAATAATACTGCATAGCATGGCAAGACAGGGGTGGTTCTGGTACCATGTAACCCGGCCTTCCAAACAGGAACCAGGAACTCAAAGCAGCTCCATGTAATAGTTCCACAGCAGCTGCACTCGATTTTTAAACTGAAACCTCTGTCCAAGTCTGTTTACTTTGGCAGGCAAGAGTAAATTCAGAGACTATTCTATATTTACAGGCAGCCATATTCCCCCCATTTGCAGTTATCTGGAGTGACTTCCAATTCTAGCTGGAAATTCACACGAGCACCACCAGAAGAACACGCTACTCCATCAGCCGCGGTGAGAAACACGCCTATGGGTCGTTCTCATTCTGCTGTGTCGGCCTCAAAGTCAAATGCTTTCCTACAGATCTGCATTTCCCTTCATTTGTGGGAAGTTAAAACGCGATACATTCTCAGACGACTGCTTACTTCAGAGAGGGAAAGAACCACATCCCCTTACCCAGCAAGCAATGTTTTAGACAGGAAGCTAACGTCAGAAAGCCATACATACTGATTAAATGGAAATTGGAATGCTTCTCTTTGCTCCCCCCCCTCAGGCTCTCCGTCGCTTGGGGGCCAAAGCACAGGGTCGTCCAACGTGCAGCTTCCTGGGAGCTCGGGTTTAAGGGCCTCGCTGAAGGGCCCTCGGACATGTGACTGTTCCGCTGACGACGGGGCTCAAACTGGCTCTCTCTCTATCACAGGCACAGAGACTTAGCCCGCTGAGCCTCTCCCCAGACACTGCCCCCCCATTATTAAGGGTTGGGGCAGAGGGAAGCATTGTCACCCCCAGGGCTGGCGGCTGGAGTCCCACCATGCGTTGCTTACGTCCCTGTGATGTGCAGGCAGCCCGGAGGCACAGTCAGTCAGAACCCTGTCTCTTTATTGCCCTCGATATATGAGCGATGCCCTGAAACAGACTGGCATCCCAGCCAGGGGGCTAACCGGGCCCATCCTGTCTGGGACAGACTGCAGCCCCCTCTGAACTGGGTTAGCGGTTAGAAGATGAGCAGACGGCCATCATTACAGACCTGACAATGAAACAGTCTCATCCTTACAAATTGGTACGTTCCAATGTAATCCATCCATTCGGAATTTACAGTTTTTCCATTTAAATGTAATTACCTGTAAAGTTTATTTATGCTGATGCTTTTCCTCTGAGAGGAGAGTGGGGGGGGGGGGGGGGGTCTTCCAAGAAATATTTAAAATTATTTGGGTGCCTTGGAGGCGGGTGGAGGGGGTTTTCTCCTTTTTTTTTTCCTGCTCTTTTTAAATGTTTCAACCCA
>JABJVO010000034.1:3602415-3612884 GCA_026770805.1 Boulengeromyrus knoepffleri
CAAGAACACAGAAAGTAAATCGAGCCCTGTCGAAGTGCCAGTCTTATCCCGTGCCAAGTCGAGGGATGAAAGCGCCAGGCAGAAGGGAAAGCGATGCGGCAGTGCCAGCTAACCGTTGGCAGGCATGGGGGGGGGTGAGAGGGGGGGGAGAAACGTAAGTGAAAGTTTACATCGAAAATGACCTAAAGAGAACGACACCGCAATTGGCATGGTTTAAGAATCAATGTGACTAGTGAGGAAAGAACGACCCAGAAGGTCTGTAAAGGCCCAGAGGCCTGCGAGTGGCGGTCGGCGCTCCACCCAAAGGATGCGCACCTGCCCCCCACTAACCCCCACCCCCCCGGCACGCTGCCTCTCGTGACCCAGACACTGTTTTCCTGAGTTTTCCCATTCACAGGCTGTACATGGAATCCCGCTGACTTGCAGCTGTCCTTTATTAACGCTGCGCACCCCAAACCCTTCTTTTCGGGGATTTAAGACTCACCGCAGAGCTGCAGGTAGTTTGAGTCCGAGATGGACTGTATCTCTGAGCTGGGCATTTAACCCTGACTGCTGCGGTGAAAATATGCCGTGAAGAAGCTACAAATGCATGATATTACACAAAGCAGTGCTGCTAGATTGTCCAGATGTCTGTAGCTGGCAGTCACTGCCGCGTTTCTCCCCGGCGTTCCGCCCTAAGTGCTCCATTGCTGGCATAACCTGTGGAGCAGGCAGGGCTGCCCAGTGAGGATGAGCCACTCTCTGGGCCCTGCACTGCTTCGGGGAGACCAGTGCTAGCAACGTGGGGCCATCTCTCTCTATCTCTCTCTCTCTCTCTCTCTCTCACTTCACCGCTTCCTGTCAGCCGCACTGGGAGATGCAGGGCTTTCTCCAGCTCAGAATCCGAAGGCAAACAGGAAGCCGAGGACTCGAGAAGTGAGTAAAAGTTCTTGCAGCCGGGAATTTCACATGAATCACTGGCTTTTTTCGCTTTTAAATGCAGCAGGCCAGACACAGAAACTTCAGATATAAATAAAGGAAAAAAGAGACCCAACAAAGTATCCCTAACATTTAATTGTTTATTTCCCAATTTTTGTCTCATTTTGCTTTCTGCTATCAGGTTCCCTAAAATTAAAGCTCCTTTGTGACATTCATAACAATGCAAACTCAGCATAATCCTGTGTTCCCCGTGAAGTAAACCTCATGCACGTTGTCTGTGTTTCGCAAGGCGCCTCAACAGTGACACGGCCTCTCGGTCATTCCTGCCCCATTTCGTGTTGCCTGCATCTGGACCCATTTCCACGGGCTCAGACGTCGCGGTCGGCGTGTGCCGAGGGCCGACCAGATCGATGTCACGCTCACCACCGCTGGCCTTCACCCGCCATCATTCAGGCCTCAGATGCAGTCCCCAGTCGCGGCTCACCCACATCACATGCCTGCGGCTGAGCTACGACACCCCTCTGTGCTTACCCCCCTGCACTGCCTCTCCTGAAACACCCCCTAACCCCGCCCCCCACACCTCCATTAGCATTTAGACAGGACATGAAAGGAGCAGGACACCAGCTGAGAAAGTGATGAGCCTGATGTTCAGATGGAAATCAGGCCCGGCTAACTGGCTAACTGGCTAACCGACTCCCTGGTTAACTGGTTAGTGCCTTTTGGGGTATTCCACAGGGAGGCTGCAGCTGTTACAAGCATTGTGATTAAATTTAGCACAATTAGCTCGTTCGTCAACCCCACAGGAAAAAAAAAAAAGGGCCGGATTAAGCTTGCAGGATGCTGCCGCGGGCAGAAGAGGTTTCTGAAATGCAGCAAGAAAGCACTGGGGGGGGGGGGGTGCCCGGCTTTTAATTCATTCAGGAAATCTGCTGAATAAGGGAGATTCACCATGGAGCCGCGGCAGTAACTTTAAATTAATGCACTGCTTCTTTTTTTCCTTGGCATTAGAGTGTCCTACATAAAGGCTGAAGACAGACGCCGGGAAGGGGGTCGATCATCTCACGGCATCCATCTGTGGGAGTTCGGGAGCCACATGCAGAAAAATACAGGAAAGGTCCGATAATTTGTCCACGTGACTTCTGCACTGTGAGATATTAAGCCTTAGAATGTTGGCTGCAGCGTGATGGCAGCGGCCACAAGGGGGCGTAGTACCAAAGGACAGTGGCCATGCGAAGGCGACAGTAACGCTCACAAGTGGAAGAGAGCTGCCACTCTTCAGAGGTATCACCGCTGGAACGGGACGATCCCCGGGAACTGGCAGCCATGTTTCACGGAGCGACATGTGGTCGGCTTCCAAAGGGAGAGAGTTAGGGAGCTCTAAAGGTCGGGATTAAAATTAGCATTGTCAGTGTAAGCCACACCGGTCGAGGTCGGGGGGCTTTATTCCAGCGCAGAGGGCTATTAAACGACAATGGAGAGCGGCGGCGGGGTTTAACAGCCGGAGAGTAGGCCTCCCTCGTATTGTGTGCAAAGTATTATAAAAGTATTTTTCCTGCCTTTCCGCAAGCCGCAGTATAAAAACCAGATGCGAACGCCATGTTCTTTAAAAGTTATTTCTGGACAGGTTTCACAGGCATATTAAATATATTTATTTATATAAAATGGTTGAAACCGCCCACCAGCCCCTTTGGATTGCCCATAATGGTTTCTCCCCGCGATGTTTTCCATCTGAGTGCGGCATGTCGATTGCGGAGACACACGCACGCCGCCCCCTACAGGTCACACAGGGGCAATGCACACATTTTGGGGGCCTCACCCTCTTCATTTGCAGGGTTCTCCCACTGACTCAGCTACCTTGGGGCTTATTTTAAAGCGGCTCTGGAACTACGGGCTAACGAGCTTCAAGGATGGAGGAGATGCCAAGGCCAGGCTCAGTGGAGGAGATTCAAACCCAAATCAGGAGGAGGTGCTGGGCTAGGTTTGAAGAGGAGGCAGGATTACGTCAGGTTAGGGGGAGAAAGATGGACATCAAGCTCCCCCCTCCCCACCCACATGTGCCTCACGGGTCAGGCTGTTTGTGTTGGGCGCCCCCACCTGATTGGCCTGGAGATGGATGACGCCGGCGCGCCCTGAGGTCACATCCCTTCAGGACCCTCAGCGGAGAGGAATCACCACCGGCCACCATCTGTCACACTCCCCCCTGCCCCCCGACACCTGGCACAGCACTAAAGTAATACGTCCACCGCTAAGGCAGAGCCTGACTGCCTGTGGTCAGAGCCTCAGCGCCCACCTCCCACGCCCCCCCACCCCAGCCCCCTATCACGTTTCAGCTCAGCTCCAACAGACCTTATTGGAATGACAATAATGTTTTTCAAAGCACTTAATTGACATGAGGAAATACTATTCACAAACCGCTAAAGCGCGCTCATAACAGCCATACGACCTAAGGGCCTCCTCTCCCGGCATGTAAATCTCTTGCCCCGATTCTCTTTTCTTCTCTCCTGCTCTCCCTCTCCCTGGCCAGACCCCCGACAGCCACATCTTTGTCGTTTCCAAAGAAAACAAGAGACGGCCGCTTGCTGTGTGGTCTCCGCCTAGGGACCGGCAAGATGGCCGACGCCTTTGACAGCGCACGCCTTCCTCTCCTTCCATGCTAGCCGGAGGACGAGGCGAGGCGTGCAGACGGACGGCCGCGGCGAGGGGGCCTGCATCCACTGGGGAAGCATAAACAGGGATGGCTTACATTTAAATTAGAGTTCCCCAGCTCCGGTCCTGCAAGGCTGCAAGGCAAGGTCCTGCCCAAGCATACCTACTAAACCTGGTAATTGGCTAGTGAGCTGGATAAGAGCATGGAAACCTGAAAACTGTGCTGCGGACTGGGCCTCCAGGTCCAGAATCAGGGAACCCAGTTTTAAAGTTTAAGAAGAGCCAGAGATATTAAATGGGAGAAGCTACAGCAATGATCTGCTGATTCAGCACAAGTAAGCTCAGGAGGCTGACTCCAGCATAACAGCCAATCACAGCAGGGCAGCAGGGGAGACTGCGGCTAATCAGATGGGAGATCTGCAACTACAGCTGGCTTGTCTTGACAATTCTGTCTCTCTGTACTGTTTACTAAGAGTAATATGTCAAGTATAAATACTTTCATATAAAGAATATAAATTAAAACACTAAAACAGAATGAACAGTAATCAGATAAAGTGATGACACGTGACACGGACCAGTCGGATGCCACCTGCATCGACGTGGATCACATGACACAGTGGCCAACGCGCGGCGTAAGGGCGAGATTGGGCCGAAAAACCCTATACACCTTTGGTTCAGGAGCTCAATGCTGAATTTCACTGCATTTTTTGCTTCATTTTCCTGCATAAGATATCTTAAAAAGGATACTCCCCTGAAAAGTGAAACCCAGTTCCACAGGAAAACACTTGTTTAGTTTAGCAAACGACCGTTTTCACATTTTCATTCCAGGCCAGTGACTCAGATGCAGTTTCAGTGCCGCTACCAGCTCGTGTAATCTGTATCTTATCAGGGAGTCTGGGATTCAAGAGAAATCTCTTAATGCACAAACACACAGGAATGTATTTATTAAAATTAAACAAGCATAGATAGAAGGTCACTAAAATTTAAGCCTAAATTCAGAAAAGAAGCAATTTGCGATGAAAATAGTATTCGCTTTTTGTACAGCGCTAGTATAAATTGTGATAAAACAGAGATATTATAATGTAAAACAGGGAGTCAGTTCTCTGTTCACACATGTAATACACTTTCCTTTGGAAACGCAGGATGTTATCTTGTGAGGAAAAATAAACTTAAAATCGGTTCTCGCTGAAATACCAAGTAAAGGATCATTATATTATTATGGTTTTTGTTCGCGAATCGTAATCGCTATGTGTGGAAAGTCCTGGCAGTTAACAGAGCCACGTGGGACAGGAAGTGCGGGCTGGACTGGCGTGTTATTCATGGATGAGTCGGGAGGAAATGGAACAACTTTCTTGAATAAACAGAAGTAAAATTTCCATTTTGGAAGGGAAGGAAAAAGTATATATATTGTATAGGTGTGTGTGTGTGTGTTTACACTATATATGGGTGTGTCTTGCGAAATGAGAAAGAATCGTTATGTGTAGAGACACAGGGATGGACGAGTGGAATTAATCAACGCAAACCAGAAGATACCCAGTGGGAGGTCCCTACAATGAACTTAAGTAATCTACCCCTGTGACAGGGTGTGGACTTTGCATTGGATACACGAGCAAGCTACACGACGGGATTCACTAACCACGTTTAGTCTGGGTGTGGAGAAAAGTGCACACATAAGTAACACCTGAGAATCGAGTCGTTTGTTCAGCGACAGGGTCACCTAAACATAACTAGTCGCATTAATGGTAAACGGCAACAAAGCCAGGCATCGATAATCCTGCCTAGAGGAAGTAGGCGTCCGTTCTGCACCTCATCACAACAGAAGGACCAGGCCAGGAGCCGAGAGAACCCATTACAGAGGAAGTGGCTTTTACACACTACTCAGAACCATAGAGGGTACATGCTCATACTCACTCATACTCACTCATACTCATACGCATACTCACACTCAAGCGAAAACAAACACTTCAGGTAACAGCTTTTTTACAGTAAACACATGTACACATCCTAAAAATGCATAGCGCTAAATAAATCACCCTCAAACTAAATTAATAATTTTAGAATGCGATCGTTCTCCTTGAAATCCTCAGAATTTAATGCTCAGTACCATCTGAACAAGGAGCAAGTTCTCCTGTAGTTCAGGTGTCCTGTAAGTGTGACAGTTATAACACAGGGTGGTGTGTATTATGCATCATAAGAATGCATAATACACATAATACATAATACATAATACATAATACACCTTTTGCCGAAGCATTTCAGGATGCCAGCCCATAGAACCTCACAGGGTCAGAGGGTCCAGTTTCTCGACCCCGCGGCCCTGTTGGCGACGAATCACTGTCGACTCTGTAACAGCCCAACCGCATAAATATTATACGTCATCTGATCTCTGCAGCATTGTTAGCGCTGACAGATTTCTGAAAGCCGTCGGCCAGTTATTATCCGCGGCCTCTGCGTGCCTCGGAATTGTGTAAAATACCTGCCGTAGACGCCGAGCGACCCCCTGCGCAGAAAAATGGGGGCGAGTGTACGAGACAGAATGTGCTGAGCGGACACAAAGACAGGAGGGAGGAGAGAGCTGTACTGTGAGCGATGGACACTGATGTATGACTATACGTGTCCTGAAGTGGCCTTTTCCTCACTGCACGCCTGCTCGCTCCCCTCCCATAAATGCTCGCCCTCCGCTGTCAGTGGTTACCTCCCCCCTCTCCCTCCCCCCCCCCCGCACTCTATATCATTCTCTTTCTTTCTACCGCAGGCGCTCTCTGACAGTTCAGCAATGTGGTAAACATTAAGATCAGGCTGGAGCCATCTGGAGGCCTAGCAGCAAGGGAGCTGAGCACGGCCCCTTCTCAAACCCCCCCCCCCCGTCACTTCCCAGTTTTCCCCCCAGACAAATTGACCCTGATTGTCAGATTCCTGGGCACTGTTCAAGTACAGTATGTGGTGCAACAGACGGCAATTATATCAAAATCAATAAATGAATAAATGCATATAATGAATACCTAATCGTATCCATCATATTATTCCTGTAAAAACCTCCCGAGACAGGACTATGGTTGGTTTTCCTAAATATATATACATATTGACAATAGCAAGTATGGTGGTGCATTGCTGCCTTTACATACTATACGTGTGCAATATAAAAATATTCTGAGGTGGGTAGTTCAGGTCCAGAGGGTAAAAGTCCGAACCAAGATTTTGTTTCAACCAACCAGTAGAGCGTAAAGAGTCACAGTCACAGAGTGTTCAACTGGTTGGTTAAAACAAAATCTTGGTCTGGACCTTCACCCTCTGGACCTGAACTACCCACCTCTGAAAATATCCATCCATCCATCCATCTTCCAGTCTCTTGTGCCACACAGGGTTTCAGGGTGAGGCACAGAGCCAATCCCAGGCTGCCTGGGGCACAAGGTTGGGAAGAACCCTGGAGAGGATGCCAGTCCATCATGGGGCATAAAATCAGAAGATGTCATATGGAAACATACGTAGATGTCTTATAACATCAGCAATCTAATGTTGCAGTTACACTGAGGACACAGTTTTTGGAGCAAAAGTTCTACATTATGTTTTGTCCATACAAACCAAAGGTCAGCATGATACCCCAGGCAGCAGTGATGCTGGCTGCCCTTGTCAACACAATATCATGTGTTTGATAACACAAAGGCACAATGACGGGGCAGAGAACAGAGAAATATTCAAGGGAAACCTATTTCAGTCCTCCAGAGACTCCAGAAATCTCTGGGCGACGTCCAGCATTAGACAGTAATAGCTCTCTGACCTAGTGACCGAAAGGCGATGCTGCCCTGGACAGGCTGAATCATACAAAAACCAACGTCCAGAGCTGA
Organism: Boulengeromyrus knoepffleri; assembly: GCA_026770805.1. Classification (NCBI taxonomy): domain Eukaryota; kingdom Metazoa; phylum Chordata; class Actinopteri; order Osteoglossiformes; family Mormyridae; genus Boulengeromyrus; species Boulengeromyrus knoepffleri. The sequence continues at coordinate 3,609,825 of JABJVO010000034.1, forward strand.
GTCTCACGGTGCTGACGAATGATAAGGCCTTAGTCAAGCAGGACGCTGCTGTCTCTGAGCTTTCCAAACCAAGGAAGAGCAAGAAAGCCCCCAACCATTCTGCAACCTTCGAACACTGAACAAAAACGTAAATGCAACACTTTACATTTTTCTCCCTTTTGCATTAGTTTGAAAAAAAATGCAGGATTTCTTGCAGGCATACAAAGAGATTGCCTTTTGAATTCTGGCACATAAAAAAGGTTACATTATAAGCGTGCATTCCTCTAACTGGCTTCACGATCACAGACCATGTGGCCTGCATATTCACCACGCGTCACCCGTCGAGCATCTTCAGGATGCTCTGGATCAGCGCACCAGCGTCAGTCCGCCTCACACAGAAGCTGAACCGTGGGACGGCATTCCGCAGGCCACAGTCAACAGCTGGAGCAGCTCGGAGACGTGTCGTCCTGGTACAGGCAAGTGGTGATCACAGCCAGCATGAATGCGGAAGTTCTTTATCATGATCAGCCTTGTTTCTTGGGGTATCTACGACCAAGAGAGCTGAATGAATCTATTTCACGTGTTGGATTTCCACTTGATAATCTCTTATCAATAAAATCTTTCAGTTTAGGTTGATTGTTGTGTGCTGCTTTTATATTTACAGCCAGCATATTATCAGTAATCACCAGTCCCCAACTGGTGCCCAGCAAACCCAAACTGGCCTTTTGGTACCACCCCTCCCATCGCATCAAAGGCAGGATCGTGTACGAAGATCCATAACAGTACACTGGCGACTTTATCCCAAGATCGTTCGTAATTATCATCATTACGCAAACCGCTACATGAAGGAAGTGCACCAGCTGGCGCCTTTTAGAAGCATCACGCAGCGAAGAAGCAAAAGATCTGCACGTTCTAGCCAGCCGCACTGCCTGGGGACAGCGCTATGAATAGCCTGGACACCCAGCGGGGGGGGGGGGAGGGAGGCGCTGATCGATATACAGGAGGGAGGAACGCGGGGGGGCAGACAGGAGATCCTAGCCGCACATCTGTGACTAGGAATCTGCCGCCGCATAGCGGGCCCGGTGCCCCCCCCCCGCACTGAGCTCGGGTGGAGGAGGTGTTATGGGGCTGGGCCTCCCTCTTCCCACGAGTCTTCTAGCGAACTGGAGCTCTGCAGCACAGGGATGTAACTGCGAGGCATGTCGACCGACCGGCGCACCACTGACTCCTACAGGTCGTTCAGGGTCCTACAAGTCACATTCCCCAGCATCAAGAGATCCCCCCCCAGCAACAAGGAGTACCACCCCTCCTGCAAAGCACCATGTGACTTTAGGAAAACAATCAGTTTAGGGAAGACAGTAACACAGCGTCCCCCCTCCCCCTACAACCCCCCCACCCCGAGCCTCAAGGTACATGTGGGATATGCTTTTGTGTTTAAATATATACACACATATTTGGCTTAACACAGATCCCAGTCAGGCACTAAAGCGGAAATTTATAAGTGCAGAAATCCCCAGAAAGGACTGGAAGCTGATTGCGAAGGAGGGAATTGGGGGGCGGAGAGGACAAGGGTGACAGCGGGTGTGTAACCCGAACCCCAAAACAGTTGGTGCAAGCTCTCTCTCTTCAAGTAACCTCACATGCTTTTTTTTATTCCAAATCAGCAGGCATATAAAATATCCCATATTTTGGGTGGACTTAATGCAAGGGTGCAAGTGTAGGCTTTCCCTGTGCTCAATCACTTTAACATGGGGGGAGAGAGACGGGGAGGGCAGACGTGGGGGGGCAGCGTGCACAGCCAGAGCCGGGTATCGAGTTCTCTGGCACTCTGAAACCCACGCTGAGACTCCGGAGCCTGTGCGCCCCCCCACCCCCCTCCCCGTCACCCCAGCCCACCTCACGCTTCATAAGCAGCCTCTTAAAACTCTAGACATCTTACTACACGTTTTTTCTTTCCTGGAAGAAACCAGCATCCCTCAGGATGTGCAGAAAAGAGTCTAACTCCTAAAATATGTTTTCCTCTTTTAAATATTGCTCCCATATTCCGATAGCAACAATAACTGTGTTTTTGTATTTCCACCCAGGACGTGAGCACGCTGCCAGTTCCTCTCTTCCTGTATAATTTATTATCCCTCATATCCAGCCTCGCACCCCAGACACCCAAACCCAACCCCCCTCATTGCAGAGGGCTTTAAAATCCTGTTACTAATATGACTGGACCTGGAACACTTTCAGGATCGTACGGGGCACTCAGGAATTGCGTTTTTTTTTCCAGCAGAGGAAAGGACCCCACTCACTGTAACTGTGTGCACAGTAAAACGCAGCAAAGTAATGCAAGCCACAGCGTCACAAACTGCACACAAGGTCACTGGTTCGAATCCCAGAGTCAGCAAATTGATTTTGCTGTTGGGTCCCTGAGCGAGGCCCCTAGCCCCCATTGTTCCAGGGATTGCCAGACTTTACCTTCGACAGTATGTTGCTTTGGGTCTAAGGCGTCGACCAGATAAATGAAAAAGACATGCAAGAAATGGAGCAGAAGGAGAAGCAGGAGGTAAAGAAAGTCAGGACCAATATATGAGAATGACAAGATGCTGTCCTGAAGCTTCCTGAATTGTTTGGCTGATTCCCTTACTAACAAAGCAATTAGGGCAGACAAAACACACAGCAAGCACACAGCAGTCAGGGCATATAAAGTATGAATGATTTCTGCAGGATAAAAACATCGCTTTCTCTTTGAAGACCATCTGACTCATCTTTCTCTGCATCTTCTTCCTACGCTCTTGCAGATGGCGGACTACGAGGCAAAGCGAGGTATTAACTGTCTTTCGTGTTAGATAATGTGTCAAGGAATGGACATTTGCATTTTAAACACTGTGCCACCTCCCTAAAGCTCGGGGGCAGGATATTAATGACTCCCGGCAGAGAACAAAGGGCAGACAGACGGAGAAGTAACTCAGAGAGATGTGACCCTTCCATCCATCACCGAATAGCAGAGGAGCGAGTACTACAGTGAATACACCTTCAAAGAGGCCTGCGTTTCTCCAGCTGCATCTCCCAGTGCCCCCCCCCCGTCCCCTCCAT
>JABJVO010000034.1:3641513-3657155 GCA_026770805.1 Boulengeromyrus knoepffleri
CACAGGGCACACTCACACACCCAGGCCAGGGTACTAACCCAACACAGGGCACACTCACACACCCAGGCCAGGGTACTAACCCAACACAGGGCACACTCACACACCCAGGCCAGGGTACTAACCCAACACTGAAGACACCCACATTCACATCTACAGGGAACGTGGCAACTCCAATCCATCTATCCATCTTCTGTAACCACTTGTGCAATTCAGGGTCACAGAGGTTCAAGGCAGGGAACAACCCAGGATGGGGCGCCAACCCATCACAGGACACACTCACACACCCAGGATGGGGCGCCAACCTATCACAGGACACACACACACACCCAGGATGGGGCGCCAACCTATCACAGGGCACACACACACACCATTCACACCTATGGGCAATTAGGCAACCCCAATTAACCGCAGCATGTTTTTTGGACTGTGGGGGCGAAACCAGAGCACCTGTAGAAGACCCCACGACGTCACGGGGAGAACATGCAAACTCCACACACATGGCACCACGGTGGCGACTCGAACCCAAGTCCCAGAGGTGTGAGGGAACAGTGCTAACCACTGCCTCACTGCAAGAGGATATTTTATATTAAAAACTGCCAGATAATATATAAAAAACATACATGTGTGAGCTATGGAGGCTTGAAATCTTTCTTAAATTGAAATAAAAGACAGTAATGTAACCTTTATACATGCCTCAGAATGTATCTTTGAGCACAGACATGACTAACTGCATGCTGTCAAACACTCTGCACAGCATCCTTCAAAGGACTGCTCATTTTCACAACTTCTTTGTGCTCAATCGCAATGTTCTTGTGAGATTTTATAAACCTTTTCCTTGATAGTTTCGTGCAGCAGTAAGTCAAGTTAGAATGAGCTGCATCATGCTTAATTTGCGCGCCAATCGCATTTCTGGCTCGACCTTTTCACCGCACCGTGCCACACTGTCACATCAAATGCGACGGGGCGAATCCAGAAGGGCGGTGAGCTCACAGACGCAGGCTGGATGGAACACACTCAGCTTCTCCACGGTCACCTCTGACTGAGCTGCAGCCTGTTGAATGTCAGAATGCGTTGCTGATTCAGCTGATTCAATTACCATTCAACCTACGCTGGCCTTTCAACTCCAACAACAAAGTGCACATGTACAGCTGGGCACATACACTTTAAGTAGTCTGCCAACAGCTCCCCAACTACCCCCCCACCACACACACTGACACCTGCAAGAGTCCCATTTCCTTTACCCCCCACCACCAACCCCTTGAACAGCCAGGAAACTGTGGTCTGACTCTCCCTGCCAAAGACAGGACAAAAACAAAACCCAGGTCCTGCTGTCTTCCGCTGGATTACAGTAAACATAGACACGTCATGCAACACGCAAACACACACAAACAGGAAGCTGTGATCGAGCGAGCAATCGACTTGGGCTGATAACCGCACATTGCAAGCCGTCCGGTAAACAGTTACACAGTGATTCAGGGCAATATATGAGGACAGGCACTCAATAGCTTGGAAAATGCACAGCCTTAAATAATACGGTCATTACACTGCGAGCAAATGAGTCTCGAGACTGTAATTATCGAATGTATTAATGTATTATGTATTATCAAATTCAAATGCAGAAATTAATGTTAAATGCAGCAAGTAAAACTCATATCAAGAAAACAAAAACCATCAAGTAAACATCTATATCTAAATAATTTTACATTTCAAAACACAGTATTTATGACTTAAAGTACTGTGGGAATTAAATTACACTGATAATTGTATGTTAAAGTAGGAATGTAGGTAATATTTTGCAACACAGCCATATTTTTAAGAAGGCACACATGTTGAAACAGCATTCAACAAACAGCAGAATTATTACAATCACCATTATTGACGTGATATTTAAGTATGTTTAATATCTTATTTTTAATTTAAGATCTTTCATCTTGCAAACATCTTATATCCTGTTATACACAGACACTGGGTCGGTGTAAGGGATCAGTCTGAGGTACAGCCCTAACCAACGTGTCGAATTCAGCGTGCCTTCAAGCCTCATTTTGCTGCGAAAAAGGGTTAAACATGTCAGACTGTCAGCTCTGAACCACGGCTTTGAAACTGCTGCAGAACTCAGCAGTGGATGGTTTTACAAACAGTCAAAAGAAAGTAATTAAGTCAACTGTAGGACAAACACACAGAGGATGTATGTTCTGTTGTTTTAGCTCAGAGAAGCTTCCTCTTAAACCCAATGAAAATAACAGAAAACCTTTGTCATAATTCACCCCCTCCCCCCCCCGCGCCCATCCTGTCCTGATTCCTCCACTATTCAGCCCCATAGTAACTGTTACAGTCAATTACATAACACTGTATCTCGCTAATCTCCGTAATCCCTGGTGTGCCGCAGCGCAGCGCTGTGTCGGGCCTTAAACACGCAGCTTCCTTCACACTCCTGGGGCCTCCGCGGGTGGGGAACAGAACGCAGACACCCAGCCCACGTCGACAGCCAGCAGGCCCCGTGGGGGCAGAACCGGAGCTGGGTGTTTGAAGCTCTTTCCCCTAATGGGGCACTGAAAACCCTGGTTAATCAAACTGCCGACGGGAACACCATGAACGCAGCATCCCGTCCCACAATCCTCGGCGTCCTGATTTAGGGGACATGCTGGCTTCATCACCGTAGAACCATGAGTACTGCGACAGCTCAAAACCTGGTCTGATTTTGCCTTATTCAAGAGCAGGAGTCAAATCGATAAAAATAGACCGATTCATTTTTTTTTTCTAAGGTTTTATCAAGATTCGTAAAGTGAGCTTTTGTCATACAATAGACCGAGGCGAGAAAGTGAAAACACACGGCGTGAGCGGAGGGGCAAACATCACAGCTCCTCTGTGAGCACTGGAGGAAAAAAAAAAAAAACTGGCCTTTTTCTGCAGAGTCACACGGGGTCAACGCCGAACGGCTGAGGTGCTTCCTCCACAAGTCTTTGGAGCACGTCCAAGTTCACAGAGATCTCTGTCGGAACATGCAGGAGATGCAGCCCTGCAGGGCCCACAGATCCACAGCACTTCCCCATCTTCTTATTTTCGGGCTCCCTTTTAACAAAGACCGATATTCTGCACTCTGGCCACATAAGAACGCTTTTACATTTTCACCAGTTCATGCAGACACACGCTTAATTCACACCAAACACGGCGGCACTGATACTATTACTCTATCTCTACGTTCCAACCTCCCGCTCTGTGAACATCACTCTTTTTTCCAAATATGAATTGAGATATATTCAATGAAAAAGTATAATAAAATTTTGCAAAGTTATATAAGCAGCTAACGCCGAGTTGCTGTGCCCATTAGTGGTGTCCTGTGCATTTCATCACAGTGCCGGTCAGTGATGAGGACGGCGCATGTGCGCAGTGTCCAGTACCACGCTCCGTCACACTGTAAGAAACGAGACGCCCGGCTCCGCACTGCCACACAGCTCCTGTGCCCTTTCTGCTGGCAGTTGTGGCGCCTTCAGATTCCTGTACATGAAGGACAGGTGAACTGAACCAGACATTTGATTAGTCGATGTTCGGCACAGATGCGTGTGCGAGTTTATTTCTAAGGGTATCCCGGCTACCTGCGGCCCTAACTGCACGCCTTGCTTTAATTTCGGATGCATCGGCTCCTTCCCTTCACGCACAGCATCGTCACCGGTTGCAAGCTGCCGAAATTCACTGCAGCGCAAAAAAAAACAAACAAACAAGCATTTGCATAAAAATGCGTAAAAAAATCCTCCCAGCCCATGCAGAGCACCGTAACACCATCGCAAAGCCTCCTCTGCCATTTGAGTGCCTGGATCTCTCCCCTGTGCCTCCATCACGGAGCAGGGGGTGTTTATTTCACAGGGTGTCCGGCCCAGCACAAGAGTGACTTAACGGAGCCACTGCCCGCCCCCCCCGCATGAGTTACTCTTAGCTATGTAATCGCTCTAGATAAAATCATCGGCGAAGTAATAAAAAGCATAAAGTTCAGAGGAAAATGTGTGTTAATGTCTGACTGATCTAAAGCTCGACATCCATATTCCGCAAATGCCTATTCAGTCATTTAACGCAGCACTAAAATTACCCACAAACAGGTTCACACAAATTCGGCACAAAAAAAACAATAGCTGATGGAAGATAAAATGAAAAAAAATAATGAAATAAATATTGTATTTTTAACACTCTGCATTAGACCCCCCAGCTGAATCTGAGATGCTAAAAAAAACAGAGGATCCTGTGTGAAAGGCTGTGTGCCCCCAGTACGCATCCCAGCCCTAAAACCCACTAGCTGACATAAGCAGCCTTAGAGCATGACCCCGCCCCCCAGTCAAGAGCTCATGAATATTCATATGTTCAATACCAAAGAAGACTACGATCTACGACAGCACAACCCTCAAGGTTTGGTTAAGAAATCGTTATATAAAGACTCAACGCAACAAAAGAAAACCATTTTTTGTAAATGTGTAAGTGAGCAACAAAATAAGGAACAATTATTTACACGAAAGATTGAGTTCCAGCAAGACCAGACTGGGTAACTGGTCTTGGTGGAACTCAAACAGGGACCCGTGAATCTCGTGTCACCTCAGCACTTTGATCCAGGTCCTACCTGCCAGTCTGTCCCAGAGGCTACAATTCAGCGATTCATTCGACCAGAGCTCACCTGTCAGCAGGGGTATGCAAACAGTTAATCTCTTTTGGTTCTCATCCCCAAAACAGACGAGGCAGGACACTCAGACAGGATTTAAACAAGCTCTCACTGTATAAATATTTGGAGGTGCTCCATACCGTCCTGCTCCTTATGGAGGCTGGGTGTGATGAGAGGATTCCATTAAACATCTGCCAAGGACGGCCTGGCGTAGAGACGCGGCCCGTACCGGCGGCCCAGGATTTAAAAGCAGGACGCAAGTCCAGGCCCATGCTAAATTAGAAATTAAAAAAAAAAAAACGTCTCAAGCGTTTCAGGGAAGACAGAAGCGCATGTGGTTCTGGAGAGAAAGTGGGCCGATAACCCTGAACTCACCACGCATCGCATACTCACGACCAGTGAGAGAGCCTTCCAGGCCGGCAGGGGACAGCGAGGGGGCATGGTCAGCTGACCTTGAAAGGTAGCGTGAAATGGGATTGCTGATAGGTCACATTTACTTTATTTTAGCAGACACGTTTATCCAAAACGACTGAAAGAACTCAGAAAGGAGGGTCAGCCAGTCCCTGGAGAAAATAGGGTTAAGGGTCTCGCTCAAGAGCCCAACGGTAAAACTACCCTGAGGACCGTGGATTCTGAAGCAGTGACCTTCGCGATCACGGTCACAGCAGCTTAGCCAGTGAGCCACGTACCGCCCCCTGAAACTACAGCTACAAGAGAATCCTTTATTTGGGTAGGTAACTCAATAAGAGCAAAAAAAAGCACACACAGGAACAACGAGCGATGAGAATAAAATGCACACAGAACAGCGAAGGCACCACGGAAGACAAACGGCAATTAGTGGACAAAAAATACGACCCCAAAAAAGACCAAAAGGATAAGCCCTAGGGTTACGATAAATGACGCAAGGTTCAGCGGAAAGCATCAACATGTGAAATTCCAACTATGTAAGGAAAGATAGCTCAGCAAATGAAGATTTTAGGATTCCTATTTTTGGAGCACATGCACATGCAGCAAAGGCAGAGATCAGTCATCCAGGCAACAGCAAAATCTATAAGGATCTGTGATGATCTAAGAGGATCTAAGAAGACTATGAGGATCTGTGGTGATCTAAGAGGATCTAAGAAGATCTATGAGGATCTGTGATGATCTAAGAGGATCTAAGAAGATCTATGAGGATCTATGATAATCTATGATGATCATATGAATTATGGCTATGCCCGTGTGCCTGTAATCACAAGGTCACCGGTTCAAACCCAGCCTCAGCACGTCTGCAGGTCCTTCAGCAAGACCCTTCACCCCCAGCCCTTTGTGGACAACTTACTCTACAAAGAGCAAGTTGAGGGAAGCATAAAGACAATTTCCCCACGGGGATCAATAAAGTATTGATTATTATTATAAAGTATCGATTATTATTATTATTATAGCCATAAACTGAGATAAATATTAATATTTTTTTCAATTAATTAACAAGAAAATGTCAACACCAAAAAACACTGCAGCAACGATATTAATATTTCACATGGATAGCATTACACAAGGCTTCAATTACAAAAGCCAACATAAAGGAAGGCAACACAGCTACTGCAACAGTCAGTAATTCGAATTTACTTGGTTTTGAGTTCCTCTCGACCACCCCCAGACTTTAAAATGAGCAGTAGTTAGACTGGTCGTGCCTCTTTTGTACAACGGTGTCCTGTTGTTGATGGTCAGGATAACAGCTGAAGTGTAATGAATCAGCAGAACTGCCACAGACCGTCACATGGGAGCCGCAGCCGCGACTGACAGCAAGCGACCATCCTCACAATCGCACGGACTACAGATGGAAGCTATAAGTTCAAAACAGGGTATTTACCTCCTACAGTCAAACCTTGAGTAAAAATTTGGACAGAGCTGTAGAATTATAAATTAAAGAAAGAATATTCTCATGCGCTATGGATCTTGGTTGACCGTGAGGATGAAACGTGATGTCTGCATTTCTCCTACAATCATTTTTCATTTGAGAGACCTGTGAACATTACTGGGTAGTTTATTACAGAGCATCTAATACGAACGCTACTTCTCACGATAGAAACTTATAGGAAGATTCGCCAGTATCACAGTAATTACGTAACTTAGTTCCAGTAAGGAACATCACCAGTGATGACTGACCACAAGCATTACAGAACAACTGTGACCAACTTGTCTCATGTTTAATTTAACGCTTGTAGTAATGCAACAGGATCTATGAAAGACAGATTTTTGTTTTTAAAGGAGAACTGACTTAATGCAAACAAAAAACAGCAAACATTGCGAATGGATGGTAGGAATGTAATACTCTCAATTTTGCAGGTTGAAAAGAGTCTGCAATAACACACAAGATAAATACGGCAAAATTAAATATTGGATCCACAAAATTCATGTTTAAATAATACAAGAAAGCCAAGCAATTGATGTTTTTCTTTCCTCAAATCAATACAGTTCCCTCAAAAATAACAAAATCATAAAGAAGAGTCATTAAAGGTTCCACAGACTGAAATTTATGGCCAACAAGTTGCACTTCAGCAGTTTTCCTCAAGGTGTCTCTATCCATACCGTGCGTCCGTCAAAACAGGCACGTGACTAATTATATAAATGGGGACTAACTGTGAGGCATCAGAGCAAAAAAAAAAAAAAGTGTTTGCTCATAGCTGTAAAATCTTAAGAACCAATCCCACTGAGAGCGCACTAAAACACTGCACAAATTGTTCACTGCTTAGCGACAAACTGTATTTATTTTCCGCCACATAAAATTTATCTAAAGGGACACCATCGGTCAAAACGAACCGAAAGCGATGGGATTAATTAATGTCTAATATAGTACTGACATTCACAAACACAGAGTCCTCTTTAAAAGTGAGATCAAATGTATTCTTCAGCAGACATGATGTACAGCACAGTACTAGTGTCGAGTCAACCTATTACAAAAGGATTTGCCCCAACCGTTTGCTTGCATTAAGAAAACGTCATTTATCGATGATAGAAAAAACAAAACTCACCCAGCTCACAAAGGCATTCTAAAGTGACAAAAACTGCATTTTAATCCAATACTAACGTATGTGCTTCTGCACAGCCTCTGTCTTCTTACTGTAAAATGTAATGTGTCTACAGAAATAAACACAGGCCTCCCATGTGCCAAGGAAATTAACTCAGAAATATGTGAATAACAAAGCATATGACGAACAGAAATCACCCATCAGCAATGGAGAACTGAAATCAAGTCAGGGGAGGAGCTGAGCTGTGTGTGGCTCACTGGGTTAGAATGGTAGGCCGGAGATCAGGGGGTTGCTGGTTCAAATCCCCAAGTTGGCAGGATGCTATTATTGAATGAAGCTCAATTGCTTCAGGGACTGGAAGACTCTGCGTTCTCAAAAATGTATGTAGCTCTGGATAAAATAATCTGCCAAAAAAGACTAACTGAAGGCATGTAATCACATACGTCTTATACATGTTCATACGCAGAACAATCCATCAGCAAATCTGAACAAATATATCCTTTGTTATCCACACATGGCAGGTACCCTATGAGCCCGTCTGTTATAGAGCACAAACCCCGCTATCTAACCAGGCCCACATCGCCAGCCACAAGTAGCTAGAAAATCAGTTCCAAATGGCCACACAGTGGAGGCCTTGCGACAGGTTCCACAGCCAAGAAAGAGTCAGGCTGGACCGGACCGGGCCACAGCGATCGCTCCTCTGGATCCCGTGACCAACAAAGCAACAGTCTTATTTTCAAGCGGAATCAGTGCTGGGGACACAGGGATCATAAATAACGTTACGACAAGCTAATGAATGTGTTTGCAAAAGCGTCTCACAGCGGGGCTTGTAAGTTTGATAAGAGTGCAAACTGAAATTTTGAAATTAAAAGGTTACATCATAATTGTGTAAGACTGCATGTGGTTTCAAAATGTTAGCCAGCAAATCTTACTTGCTTGTTTATTCATCAATAGCTTTCAGAATTTTTGAGCAATTTCGCACAATCGATTCATATTATTGCTTCTATTTCCCAACAAGAACCTAAGAATTTTCAAGTCCCAGATATTTTTTTTTTGTACAAGGAAATCATTTGCAAAGGTCTTCTGTTAAAAGTAATAATAACAATTTATTTTACATTTAAGGTGACATTAATTCACCAACGTAATTAAATTTCGCTTTCTGCGTCATCGAGACAAACGGGAGTAAATTTCAAAGGGACGCTACAGGCTCCCAGATCACTTTAAGCACCAGGAAACCTTGATATGAACAATCACGTTAAAACACTTTCCATGCTTATGGTAAACCGGTTGATTCAAAGATTCCGTTCTGGCTAAGTCTCCGCAGAAGCAGGTCTGCGCAATGGTGGCAACGCTGAAATGTGTTAAAGTGTGGGCTACGCGGCCAAAGCTTTGTGTGCAGGAGGTGACCACACAGAGTTAGGACCTTCCACCCGGCCACACGCTGTCTCTCTGCAGCCTACAGAACACATGGCTTTCTTTCACACCCCATCGTTACCTCAGGATGCCAGCTCTCTATCAAAGGCTTTTATAATCACCTATAAATTCACTGAAAGTACAAAAAAGCTGAGTCTTGTGACTCTTGTTTAATAACTTTTTTTCCAACAAATACACCAGCTTCACACTATGAATCTTTACGAATTTCATCCAACTACATTTCTGCGTATTTTACTCACGGTCAGTAAAGCTGGACACACTCCTCCCACCCCCCCCCCGAAGTAGAAGCTGCCTTCAAGTAAAGTGAGATTCCTACTGCACCCCGAATCCAGGACAGGTGAAAAGCTACTGCAATTTTATAATTACCACTGCTCAGTTATGAAAAGAAATTTACAATGTTTGTTTTTGCTGTCATATTTCATAATTTATGAAACCGTTTATGGAAAGTAAACTTCAAAAACACATTTTTTAATTATGCAAGCTAAAGATTATGGGTAAGTTGTTTGAATGCCTACAATTTAATTAGTTTTGGAACTGTTAAATTGTTTATTGTCCAGGGGCTTGTCAATCCTTAACCCTGCAAGAAGCTAGAGTTTTATACACACATACACACACACACGCATCTATCATGCTGGACATGAGGACCTTCTCCTACTCTTCTCCTTCTCCTACCTGTAATTATCAGCATCCGAACTCACGTTCTGTTTCATCACGCAGAACCGTGTCCATTTTGTTCTACGTCTAAAACCGGCTGCCAACTGTACAAAATGTAAATGTGAATGACTTTTATAAATCTCCGTTCGTGCCTCACCAAAGACAAGCCCCGATATGTCTCCCTCTGGCACACGCTTGCACGCTTCTCTGGAAACGCTCCTTACCATAAGCTGGCAGGAATTTAGGACAAATTATATTTTCATTCCAGGTAATGCTGTCGTACTTAGAGGAGAACATCTCTATGTTAGGTTGTTATAAGGCTATAAGACAAAATACTAAGAACGTCACGAACTATATTTCAAGAATATGCGCTGTACACATATTATTTAGCGAGAAAGGTCTACCTTACCTCCACATAGTACAATAACTTACTGACATAAATGATGAAAGAAAACCTCTTTCAGTTGTTTCCCTGCCAATCAACATTCATCTGTGCTCTTATATATTTAAGTATCTCTGCTGGCGGTCGAGTGTAAATGTCTCAATTACTTTTACTGTCATTTACTGTCCATTAAACGCTGTACGCAGCTCACAGAAAGCGCCTTAAGGTATAAACAAACTGAAAAGCAGAAAACTGCAGAAATGCAGCGGGTTTGGATGTTGTCTGGAAAAGTTTTCGCGTTAGTTTTCTATTGCTAGTTATTTAGTGAGAAGTGCACGGTAACTTGCAACTTTAAATCAGCGAAGCCAGCAACGGAGAAAAACGGCCCCTTTTCTGGCGCACAGTTTAGCGCATTTTAAGTGAGCTACTGTATCTCCACCGCAACCTTCCCCGTAACACTGAAAGCAAGCCCACACGCATAACGAAAACGTGATGTGAAATATGCACCGTAAATCCTCAGTGTACACAACTTTTTAATATAATACCGCAAAGTCGACGCAGTTTTAATAAAGCGATGACAGAAACAAATAACAACACACATTAAAGCGCACTCCCCTGAGCCATAAATAACATATTTTCATATTTAGACAATCATAACCGAAATCCAAACAAAGAAAACCCGGCAAGGTGAAGGAAACTGGAGAACCTGTATCCCGCCCTTTTCTCACCTTTGCGCTTGAAACACTGCGGCCATGCAGACTGCGCGCAAACACGCTCAAAGTTACAGCTATAGAGGCGAAAACGAAGCGTTTACCTGAGTAAGGCAGAGGGGCGAATACATCATGATGCAATGAAAATGACTTGAAAATGTGGCAAAAGACGGAGAAAGTTACAAAATATTTGTTTCACATTTCAACACCGTCATTATATCATCGCATCTGCCTCGCTTTTAGGTCCGCTGGAATTAAACGACTTCAAAATGAGACTGTGCTAGACCACATAGATCACATGCAAAGTTCGTGGAGGATAGAAATAACAACTTGAATAAAACTCAGAGGACACTTGGAAAGGTGGAGTGTTGGCAAATCTGTTCCATTTACGAAATGATGAAAAAAATTAAAGAACGAGAAATGACGTTATGAATATAGCCCATCCCAGAAAAAAAAATAGTTTAAAGATGCAGTATCCCTGATTTCCACGGAGCAGGGTCATCCGTTCACACGGCAAAATATGAAACGAGTGACAACTACACGCCGGCGCTGATTCGCAGGGTAGGACAGACACGGCTGACATAAACAGAAACCATATGACTTGATGTTTTCCATATATACGCGCAGAAAACCTCCCTCCGTTTCCCCAATCAAAAATCGACAGTCGGAGCAAATAATTATACGGGCAGGCGTGTTTTAGTTTGCGTGGTTTATAAGTATAGTCCCAGATCGAGGAGTTTAGGGCCACGATGCACAGATAGGCTGAGGACGCGGATGATCCATCATACATAAATGAAGAAAAGCCTGATCACTTACGGAGAAATGCGCACACATGGGGTGGAGGGTGTCCACGTGTGGGGGTCCGAAAGATTTTGTCGTTAGTGCTCGTGCAACAGCTCACTTCTCTGAGGTCGCGTATTGCACAGACAATATTTTAGAAAAATGCGCCTGAGAAGAATGCAACCCCACTGACCTAGCCGGGTAATTCAGTGTTTATTGGTGATGAGGGTATATTGTGTATAAAATATCTAATTAAACAAACACAGCGAGAAAGTGCATGTAAAGGCGCTCGGATTAAAAACACTGTTAATTTAATAACGCTTTAAAGGCCGCAGAACGCATAAATCAATAAATACCTACATTTTATAAATTTTTCCCATTTCTACTTCTATTTGTCGGAAACTTTACAATTACGAAAACAGAGTGGTTCTCCGGTAGGTCATTAATATTCCGTTTGTGAACCACAAGTGTATCTGAGAAGCAAAATATGAAGACCACAAAAAGCACTTTTCCGGTCTGTCGGGAATAGCGTAAACAAAAACAGAACAGATTACATGGCAACCACAACTAAGGGAATTAAGCCAACGTACTATTTTTATCGATGTGTCCAATTAACCATGCTTATAAAGTAGCTTTGGGTAAGAAGCTATCCCGGTATCCCGGTTCTGCCATGAACCCCTGGCAGTCTGTCTGCATGCCTCCTTCCTCCTGACCGCTCAGCCAAAGGGCCGGTCGCGATCTGCAGACATTTTAATCGCCTAATTTAGCCATGATATGTAGGTGACGGTTACTTGTACGGAAAATATCCACAGAAACCTATAATAAACAGCATATTCGATTAAAGGGACAAGGGGTAACAGAGAAAATACAAAATCAGGGGGTTAATACGGCAGCCTAACTACATTTGCTAGGCAAGATACATATATTGATTTAAATGTTTTCTGTAGGCTTATTTAAGAATAACCAAAGGCCGCTGAACATCACCAGCTATTCCTATCACCATAACCCCTTACGTGACGTCTGTTAGTTTTATATATCTCTGCGTACAATATTTGACTAAGAAGATAATGCAATTTAATTAGAGCACTATTTAAATTATATTGTTAACTATTACGACAAATGCATAAAATAGTAGTGACCAGTAAAAATGCATTAGGCTAACTGTCAAATTGTTGTCTAAAAACTTATACGTAGCCTAGTTGTTTAACTTAATCAGGTTTAGGCCCTATAAAACTAAATGCAGATAATATTGACATTTAACCAGCGGGACTTCACAATATTTGTTTATCAGTGTGGACACAAAATAAAGCATCCGTTTGGGAATAAAGTACTATCTTCCAAACTTAAAAGATGAGCTACTATTAAGCTTTAAGCCAGGCACACATGTAACATTTTCATATGCGATTATTCCGGCATTTAACAGAGTTTTGTCAGCATAGTATCTTTAGGCCCCAAGTTAAATTTAAAAACTGCGTAAGTGAAGATTATTTTATGTATTCAGTGCAGACAGGGACAATCTTCACAAGTTTGTGTGACATCGGCACGCTGAGTGTGACGAGGCACCGCGACCGAGCGCCTCTGCCGGTCTGTGCTTCACACTCACGCCGGCGCGCCTCGGGCTCCGGCTGCGGCCATTTTCTGCCGGAGCTCCGCAAACTCCGCACCGGCTACCGAGTATGTTTCGCTTTGAACTTCAACTTGGCCTGCGAGGGTCCCGCGGCGGCGGTACGTCTCCGCAGCACGGTGGACATAACGCCGATAAGTTGTGCGGCGCAGAAAATGGCAGTGAGGCCACTCATTTCCACATATATGCACATTATAAGAGAAATATTCGCCAGTATTTAGCCTAGTAGCGCTTCCCGCAAACCTTCGCTCTGGCTAAGGATCAACAAAAAGGAGTAACTCGAGTAAGCTAATAAGGAATAACAAATATACATGTGCGCTATATTTACTAGTTTAAAAACGCACATCGCTTAACAAGCCCTGCAGTGCGTCTATTGGAATAACGACAAATAATGATGAAATTTATTTGTTAACGTACCATTGCCAAGCGAAACTGCCAACCCCCCTAAAAGTTGGAGCTAATAGGCTTTAGCAGCACGACAGTTCAGCGCCTTGTCATCTCCTCGATGTTGTTGTTTTTATTATTATACATCCATATCTCTTCGCAAAGAAGTAATCCGTGATCTTCGGAGGGGAGAAACAACCCGTGCAGATAAAATAGAAACGTCCGGCACGAAGTCTACCGCAGTCCGTTCAGAAACCCCCCTTACAAGGTACAAGAGGACAAAATAGAGATCTTACAATAATATTATACAGCTTGTACAATTTGTGGCAGGATCGCAGCCTGCCTGGCTGCCCGCTAGCAGTATATTGCTTGATAGTGTCTTGCTGTATCGTGCTGTTGGTGCTCTGTCTTAAAACTGCAGTAACGTGTCCTCGGTCTCATACATGCAGCAACATTGTCCAGATATATTGGTTTGTTTGATGGTATCAGTGGATCGTCCTTTTTTTTTCCTCCTCAAAGTCCATTCAGGCGGCCCGAACAGAGGCTCCTTATGAGATCTTACTGTCGCCTGGGAGAAGGAATAGATGAGACGCACGGAGTGCGCGGGGGGGGGGGGGGGGTTGCTGGTAATATATTAGTATTGCACTTGATGGCGTAGTTTATAAAAGGGGGGAGAAGAGATTTTAAAAAACACTTAAAAACATCCTATTGACAGAGAAAGGGGCAGAAATAGTAAACTCAACCGGATAAAAACAAGCCCCAAATATTCTGTCAGGTTACTTGCTTGTATTATATTTGGTTGGGTACTTAATGCTTTTCAACATGCATATGCCTCAAGGTTATATTAACACATACATTCTTTTTAAGCGTGTTAAGAGTGTTAATGCCATGGGCTCGCGCTGCCTCCTTTTCGTTTTAAAATTCTGGGGTCTTTTTCTCCGCCAGAGCCCTTCCACTGGTCCGCGTTCCGTGTTTTTAACCGCGCGTACAGCACTGGCTGGCTTAAAAATTGCTCTTATTATTCTGTACAGCAAGTTTAATTGGCCGGCAATTCAAAAACGGAGTATAATAGCCAGAAGTGATCAATATTTAAGAAATGAGAAGACAGCCGAATAAGACCATGCATTTTCAAAAGAAGTGCGTAAAATGTCTTTAAATGAGCAATACCATGAGTAATACTTATTTCAATATTTTATTACGTACACAAGTCGGACAGACTGTTCCAAACCATAATTTATATGACCCCTTACACCTGCTTACACACTATTTATAAATTATTTAGACACTGCATTATGTAAGTTTAATATTTTATTAGTATAATTTACAGTCATATATCACTGCTGTTGTGGGCAGCATATTTGCATGTCACAGGAAACATATATATTTGACCAGTTTTCATAGCATTTGCTTTATTACATATTGAGTAAACATCATTATGTCCTTGACATTTGCAAGTTTATATGTTGCTGTACAAGTCCTATAAATCAATGGAAGCCAAAATAAATACAAATACTTTGAGAGGGACATGAAATTGAGTGTAAAATGTAATGAAATGGCCACTTAGGTATCTCACTTTTAAAGGGGAAAGTGATTTTTTTTTTCGTCACCAAAAGCTGTACTGTAAACAAAGCCAAAATCAACAAAGATTGAATCAAACGTATTAAATTCACCTTCTTAAAATGCGTTGTATGCCTTATAAAGACCATGCGGATTTCTGATTTATTTAAATTAAAAAGAATAGTTCTATGCGATTTATCTGTTATGTGTGAAAGACCACACAACTTATAGAATACCTAAGATTTAGCATTGCTTGTTGAATACGCTGTTTATATTTAATATTTGTCATTTTAATTGCAAAATATTAAAGTTCTGTACTTTATTCATTTGGTATCTTTGGGTTCCCAATAAATGTTATTAATATAGTATACACCTTAAAAAGTCTTATTGTGTATATATGTAAATATAAATCAGGCACCAAATATTTCTAACATTCTAGTAACATTTCATGTTGTGATTTATTA
>JABJVO010000034.1:3684382-3695810 GCA_026770805.1 Boulengeromyrus knoepffleri
GGCCCCCTGTTGGGCCGCGGGGGGGGCGCCGCTTTCCTTTCGGGGGGGGTGGGGGGGCGGGGGGGGCCCGGGGGGGGAGGGGGGGGGGGGGGGGGGGGGGGGGGGGGGGGGGTCAGAGATGGTTTCATTGGGGATTGAGAAGTAAATAAGAAAAAAAAAAATTACAGAACATATCGCATGCAAAAGCAGGCATGTTAACCAAGGCAACAGCTATGGAAGAGGGAATTAAGTGGAGAAGACAGCATGCAGAAAGAATGAAGACCTGACCAACGACCTGACAGCTCGAAACGTAGGGCTGCCACTGTATGGATGCTCTTCGTTACGCAGAATTTAATGTGATCGTTAAAGATCCCGGCAAGCAAATAAAAACCCATCTGGCCATTATGAGGCGGGCTAATTCTCAGCGGAATTTCATCTTCAAAACATCGCTATTTATGCATCTGGTCATTCGTATATGCGAAACAGCGACATCCATCAACGTCAAGTTCAGGCCAGAAGCTTCTGAGCTTATCGGAATCTGAACAAACAACACGTGTTTTCCGAGAATGTCTTTAACCCCGAGGTCGCTGCTCAGGGCATCCTTCGTACTTCAGTGCCTAATGAATTCCATGTGGAGTTGACTTGCGGACGGGTTTATACACAAAAGTTCATCACATCTTTATGCACATTTGGCTTGTTCATTAATAAACAAACACATAGATAAATAAATAGACAAACATATGACACCACTGTCACCCTCACTGGCCACAAGGACCTGAATAGACGATGGCACAGCATCTGAGTGGCAAGCCACAAAGACACAGCGACACGCTGATACATCTGAGGGCACTGCACACTGTCCAGCGCACTGCTGCAGCTGAACACGCTGTGGAATCCAGAGATGCTTCTTCGTAACTGAACCCATGTCAGCATCTTAATGAGACGCTGCACGCGCTGGCAGTGCAACCAAGGAGATACAAGATCACAGTCGTAAGCCCTGATCTCAGCGTCGCTGATGCTACAAGCCAGACTCACATTTCCGTCCCGGTTTTGCTAAAGGGATAAAAGGCAGAGCGAGGTCCCGGCAGACCCAAACCGTCAGGGCTTAGAGCCTTGAGCGAGGCGGGACCCCGGCGCTTACCGGATTTTTGGTCTGCTGTTGTGTTTTGTCTCTGCTGCTGGGCTGGAGGGGTGTGTCGCTGGGGATGGGGCCGATCGGGGTGGGCTGGGTGGGGGGGCAACACAGGAAGTTCAAAACAAAATACACAGAGCAGAGCCTAAAAATAGCCTCAGTGCAGACTGCTTCCTACAGAAGAATCCCTACAGAAGTACAGGACAAAAGAAACAGGCAGTGAGTGTGAGTGGGTGTGGGGGGGGGGGGGGGGGGGGGGGGGGGGGGGGGGGGGGGGCGGGGGGGGGGGGCCTTCAAAAGCCTTCAGACCTGGGGGAACCATGGTTATGACAACATGGCCAACCACCTCCAGTCTGTCAGGTTCCACAGCCAAAAATGCTTTTTTGCCTTTTGCACACAGAACAAAAACAGCTCAGATCAATGTGTAGCCTTGATAGTTTACAACAATACGCCACTCCTTCCAAGTTAGCGTAGGGGGTATCTGCAAGAAGCAGCAGCTGTCAGAGGCTAATCGGCGACTGACTGCAGACGAGCGACTGGACAGTCGGGATAGAGGCGAGGATTGAAACTCACAAGCGTCTTTCCAACCCAGTCATACTCATAGTCGAAGATGTAGCCATTCCGGTCAAAGAGGTCAGTGAAGAGTTTCCTTAAGTAGTCGTAATCAGGTTTCTCAAAGAAGTCCAGCCTCCTCACGTAGCGCAGATAAGTAGCCATTTCCTCTGCAGACCAGAAAAAGGAGGAGAGGAAACGATTCTTTAAGATCTACAAGAAGTGGATGCAAATCTAGAAAGACGCCACAGGACAGCATGCTGGTGGTGCTTCTCCTTCAGGATGGTGGGCGGGGCCATCTGATTTTAGCTACTCAAAAAAAAATGTAAAAAAGAGCAAGAATTACACTGCATGATAAAGCTTCCCATCAGCAGACACCAAAGCCGGAAGCTGACCGGCAGACATGGATGAGTGTAACGACTTCATTATAAAAGCATGAGGGGGGGGTGGATGAGTGTAACGACTACATTATAAAGCATGAGGGGGGGTGGATGAGTGTAACAGGGGGGGGGATCTGAAAGAAATAATGTTTCAAATGCATATGCTGTGAAACGACAGTGCAGCACTAACAAGGTACCATCCATCCAAAGTGGTACGGAACAGAAACACGACTCACCAGGGAAGCTTTCACAGAGAACTTCGATGGGGGCGGCCCGCTTGGTATCTCCAATCTTCTGATACCTTTCCTTCAGTGTGTCCGCCTGCGATGGAGACAGACAGGTCTGCCGCATGCATTCAATCTTCCTCAAAGCGTACTACACAAGAGCATGGAAGTACAACCCATTTCATAAGGTACTGAATGAAAGGACCATAGCAGCAAGTATTTGTATGCAAGTGTATCTTGAGTTCACAGCGGACTTCCTACGCAAAATATGTAAGGAGGTTTCTCTACACAATCCCTTTAAAGTGGATACTGACAAAAGTTAAATGACGGTCAATGCAAAGTGCGGATAACTTTTCATACTGGCCCAGAAAGGGAAAATATTTTTTTCAGGGATATACCATGTAAAGAGATGCCGTGACACTATTTCAAGTAGATCTTAGACGTAAAGAGAAGTGCCAGTAGAATCCTGCAACGCAACATATTTCAGAAGTAAAATCTTCCTCTAGCCTTCACCAGATCAACAGGGTGAACAAAGTTTAATTTCAGGGTGTAAGCTAGTGGTGGCTGATATAGTGATATGTTTATGGTAACCAGTTATAATTATGTCTATGATACACACGTTATTGCAAGAATCGCAATACAGCACGGCATTTAATTTAGCAGTCGCTTTTGTCCAAAGCAACGCACAAGTAAGGTAATTAGTACAGACAAACATGCCGTTGTGGAGTCGATTAGGCACAGATGCAGCTCAGCTGAGCTTCTGAATGCCCAGTTACAAGAGTATTTCTTAACACTATTATGATGGATAGAACAAACCAGCAAGCGCCTATTGCGCAATGCCTGCATGCTCAAAGGCCACAACCGTACAACCACAAAGACAGACCAATGCAAGCAGCTTCAGCCCGCATAGCATCTCAGCACGGTCTGTATATCTCACTTTGCCAATTATCTGTCTCAGTGGATCTTAACTTAGTGACTAGATCTTGAACTAAAACTTCATTGATCTTTTTTAACCAGTTAGCTAACTTTTACCACCAACAAATGTCAGATACTATTGAACTGATAAAAATATTTCTCGTGTCCCACGATAAACACCACAGAGTACATAGATGGGTTGGCCACACCAGTGGTTCTCAACCTTTTTTATCCAATGACCCCCCCTTTAACTGTTAGTTAACTGTTAAACTGTTAAAACTTAACTGCTAGTGCCTGACATCACATGACCTGGAGGACATTGTAGAATAGATCACAAACTACAAACTGCAAGTAAAACTGAACAAGGCCATATAAATTACAAGAAATAACCCAATGCCTTCAATGAAAACACTGGAATGTGATTTGGGATGCTAGACCTGAGAACCAGAGGAACTTTGGATGGAATTTAAAGAAATCAGCCAAGAGCAATCTGAAAAAGAATGGGGAAAAAGAGCCAAAAAAATCAAAGTGGATGACAAAAAGCACAGTGGAGACTGCAGGAGAAACAGGAAGGATCTTCTTAAAAGCACTGAATCATGGATTCCAGAAAATTACCAGAAGCCAATGTTACATCAACCAAGTTTCTAAATAAAGAAACATGGAAACGGGGCTAATTTTCAGAAAAATCAGTAAAGTTCGAAAGATAGTATTCGCTGGACAAATAACTGATGGAACAAAGATCAAGCGAAGATGGAGAGGCTGAAGAGAGGAGCCCTACAGGAAATGCGTCAAGCATAATGGTGTCAGTACATGGAAAAATCTTCAATAATGGAAGAGGTGGTGAGATCAGCCCTGAGGAAAGATGATATTCCAAAAGAAATACTATAAGCAATTAAAGAATCAAAGTGCAAACTAAATTTTGCCAGCAGATGTGGAAAAAAACTCACTGGTTTACAGACTGGAAAAAATCCATTTATATTCTAACATCAATGAAAGGAAACATGAAGAGTGGAAGCTAATGTACTGATCTCTTATCGCATCAGTAAGACAATGCCAGAATAACAACACAAGGCTGACTAAGGAGCATTACTCTCATCTCATTCTCATTTTTGAGGTCTTTGGAATTTGGGTTGAAAATGGTACCAACTCTGTCCTCTGCCAATCAATACAACTACTGTGTCAAAGGCGTCTCCTGTTCACAAGGCCAATAAACAGTGCACATCCCATGCAGGTGCTGCCGTGACAGAACTACCAAATCTTAATACTTTTTCATCAAGCTTAAAACTAAACAAATATAACAATTTGCTCTTGAACTTGTGTACAGCTGCATAGCACATGCTAGTTCACTCCTTTTTGCTTTTGAAATTACCTGGGAATTGTCAGCTTGGATTCTTGTCCAAATTTCTTTAAACTATATTGAGTTTCTTAGCAAAATTTTTCCACTTCCAGTTTGGATGGCGATACACCTGGCTGTGTTACACTACCAGGTGGGTAAGTAAGGTTTATTTATAAACTGCCTTTCACAGACACGTAGTCAAAGTGCTGTACGACAAAATCAAATAAAAAGTAAACAAGAAATATTAAGACATGCATTAAAATAAACTATAACACATAATTATAATAGTTTATATAATAAAAATCTAACCAAAAGCCTGATTAAACAACATTTTTAACTTAAAAATCGACAGAGTCTGGCAAGCATAATTGTAACGGGAGATTATTCCAAAGCCCGGGAGACTGAGACTGAAAGTCTGAAATCTCCCCTAGTCTTTGATCATGTGCGGGGAACGACTAAGAAATTATGATCCTAGGATTGAAAAGCACAAGAAACAGCATGTTTGAGGAGGAGACCAGACAGACTGGAGCTTGACCATTTAGTGCTCTATATAACTACCAGAATTTTAAAGCGAATCCTAAATCCCACCCGGATATACCCATACAACGGCCTAACACACATCTCCCAGTCTCAGTCTCACACCATCTGACGGAGTGTAACCCAATCGTACTTCGGGGACAGTGTATAATGCAAATACTGCAACAAGAGAATATTCTGCTTGAGTTATATGTATGTGCAGCAGTCTTTAATTACCAAAGGGAACCCCACCCTAGCTTTCTGCTCATCAAACTAGGGTGTTTATTGCTCGAGAAGTTTGCTGCACATGACAAATTAATATCTTCAGGGAATGTGCAATGTGGTTATAGTAAAATTTTAACATGCAACTTATTTTAACGTTGCCCAATAAAGAAAGAAGAGATGGAGGCCTGCAGTGTTTCAAATTACCTGAGGTGGTGCCTCAGCATGCTCAGATGGCACACAACCATCCATTTATTTAATGCCTTTCCTGGGCAGGTAAAAGACGTTCTGACTGCACCTAGTGGTGACGAGGTAGGAGGGTGGAGGGGAGCCTCTGACTGTCCAGTGAACATCATGGCCTGGTTTAGAGAATGGGGTCTTTTTTTTGGTAAATGCTGTGATTCATGTTACAGCTCTAAGGAGAATGCCATTTGCAAACAACGTGAGATTGTGGGTGATACAACATAGGAGGGCCAGGTGAATGGCTGCAGCCCCGAAGAGGGGAAGGACAGCTCTCCTTGGTCTACGTCAGAATAAGCAGGAAAAATGCGGAGCATCCTCAAGATGCCTTCTATAAGGTGAGGAAAAAGGACCTGAATCACGCCAAATGACAGCTTCAAGCTGTACAGCAAATCTTGACACACAAGGCTCATTCTAAAACTATGTACCTGTTTTCTTCACACCTTACTTATGATATGAACTGGTACGTGAGAATTTGAGAGCTTGAGTGCAAAATATACTTCAGCGCTCCACCCTGGTGAGTATGATCTGAGTGGCACAGGCGGGGAGGTCTACTGGGGTGACAGTTTAGCTGAGACCCACAAGACATTACTCTGGTGTCCATTTTTCAGAATCAGATGATGTGGGATCTGGGATAATTTCGGAGGCGTATCTAGAGTTTGCTCCTACATGCTGAGTCACGCAAAATGCTTTTACAGAAATTAGCAGAGATGCTATCCATACAGGCCGCAAGCTGCCCTTTCTTCCCATGCCACTTCCCATGCCACTTCCCGTAAAGGAGTTTGGGTGTTTCGTTATTCCAGCTGTCACCAAGCAAAGACTGAGAAGCAGATTCCTCCCAGATTTGAACCAGTTAGCAGGCACTGGGAAGAGTGCTGACAAACGAGGTCAGGCAGCGGCCTATGGACCCGCCACATTCAGACGGCTGTGAGCTGAAATCCTAGCACAGAATGTGAAAACCCTCCAGCAGGCTCCTGCGTGTAGCTCACCGGCGCCCAAAAAGCTGAATCTACATTATGGGCACTGACAGGGCCGAAACATTAAATGCATGCTTTTTCTACAAGAAGGTGCTCTTGTTCTTCATCTACGTAGCAAGCAGCCTTACAAAGCATTCTGTTAAATTACTGAAAATCTGAAACCCTAAAGAGGCCTTTTTTGCAATTTCTCTGGTACAACTACTGAGAGACAGCTTCTGAATTTTAATTTGAGAAATCAGTCAACATTAATTCAGTAATAAGTTACTTGACACTTCCCGCCCTCCCCAGTAGCCTAGGCTTTGCCCATTTATACTGAGTGATTTAGGTAAAAAAATACCTTGCTCAGTGGTAATGGAGCAGGGCCATCAACTGCTGACGTTCAGGGTCTGAGCCCTACCACGTGTTACCTGCCACACCAGCTCACAAGCATCGGGACTTCAAGCAGCCATTTTACATTTCCCAGTAATGCGTGTTTTCATCAAGAGCATAAATCAATGAAACCATCATTAAAGCTACGTGACCATTAAGCTCCTTACCTTGAGACCCTGCCAAGGAAGACTGCCTCTGAGAAAGTACATGAACATGTGACCAAGCGCTTCCAGGTCATCCCTCCTGCTTTGTTCTGCATTAGGAGTAAAAGCACTTTAACAGAGAAATCATGCTACAGACACTAAAAAATGCATAAGCAAAATAGTGCATTAAATACAGCATTGTTCCACAATCCAGTCCTAGGGGACCCATGGCCGGTCCATGTTTTCGCACCCTCTTAGCTCCCAGGAGGTAGCTGAGATGGTGCAAAAATGTGGACTGCCTGACAGGGAGATGGGAGGGAGCAAAAACATGAACTGTCGGTGGGTCCCCAAAGGACTGAATTGGGAAACACAAATACAGGATTTATTCTTTAAATCCTACAGGGGAGGTACTGCACGGAAATCACACAGATGTATAGGATATGTCCAGAACAGAAACCACTGTTCTCACCTTTGCCAAGATGCGTGTTGATGCTCATGTATCGCGCTGTGCCCGTCAAGCTCTTGTGCTCCCGGTAAGGGATGTGTTTTTTGGTCTCAGGGTCAATGTATTCTTTGGCCAGCCCAAAGTCTATGATGTGGATTGTGTGTTGCCTCTTGCCGCCCGGCCGCCCAACCAGAAAGTTCTCAGGTTTGACATCCCGGTATATCAAGCTCTTGGAGTGAACATACTCCATCCGTGTTATCTAGGAAACAGACAGGTTTGAGACTGAAGCCTTTCAACACACATTTTCAACAGCAAATTGTATGTAAATCATTCATCTCTTGGGCAACTGGAAAGGTCATGAAACACAGGACAACTTTTTGAGTAATGTTGCCGGGCAACTGCCAACCAGGTGAGACAGAGAGCAACTCATTTGGATCTGGGGGATCACGAAAAGTTGCCCACTGCCGATCAGAGTTCTTCCAAATAGAAATGTGTTACCCATTATCAATGGGAATGTGACCAAGCAACACTGGTCAGCAACTTTGCTCAAAAAGTTGCCCTGTGCTTCAGTACCCTAGGAGTGCAAACCACTTACCAGCTGTATGGCTATCATGAGGACCGTCTTGAGGGTGAACGTGCGATCGCATAGGTCAAATAGGTCCTCCAAGCTGGGCCCCAGCAATTCCAAAACCATAGCGTTGTACTTTCCACATGGGCCAAAGTAGTACACCTGAGGGATGCCCTCTGGCGGGCAAGCGAAACATACATCAATATGCAATATTAAAACCACAAAACGGCAGCAAGCAGGCTGCCAGTCTGCATTTCACACCTGACCTTCATGTCCCAGGTCACCTGGATCAACTTGCCGATCTAAGAGAGACGTATGGCCCCAGTGACCCAGGGCACACATCAGCTTTTACTGCCAGAGGGTCCACATCAATCAGCTCTGCTTGGCTGCACACAGCTGTTCCAGGCAGCAGTGACCTCACTCATATCTGACACACTTTGTTAGGATCAGGGGGGGAAAAAAAAAAAGTGACCTCATCTGTCCAGTCATGAATCGGCCGTCTTTCCAAGAGAGCCTGCTAGAATAGGCAATGCTCACAAGTTAATATACCACCACAGAAAGAGCTACCTATTTACCTGACCATTTCATTTTATGCAGCACAGTGGACCTACGATATAAATTACTCTTAGGGATTATGCGAATGCAGGGGCTGCACAAAATCAGCAGCAATGCCACATCATGGGCAAGATGCCAAGGAGAGCCCTGCATCATCATGAGAGGGATTACAGTGGGATTTACCCATTTCTAGAGCAGTCACTCTCAGGCAAGACCCCAAGTGCCACCTGGAAGGTAAAAACCAACATCTCTGCCCCACAGGCTTCCAAATGTGATGAGTAATTATGATGGCTACGTATTAATGATACAAAGAGAGACACCAGCAGGAGGCTAATTCACTGAAGTAAAAAATAGGAGCAGTTACTGCAAACACTGGGGAAAAAAAAAAAAACTATTAACTTTTATCACATGGCCACAAAGCTGTGCACGAGTGGAGCTCATTTCTCAGAGACAAGCAGTCCGTTCCGTTAAGCCAGAAGGTCCCAGCATTGGTCCTTCAGGGCCGCACGGCGTGCTAATTTTCACTCACCCTCAGCAAAATTTACAATGCTTAAGTAAACCCTGCAGCAGGTCACCTTACCTGCTGTCGGAGGTGCAAATTAAAGCACAGCGCCCAGAAACAGTGCATGCCCAGACTTAAAGATTCATGGCTACTGGGAGACAGACACATTCCTTAAACCTAAATCCTGCATGCACCAAGTGTAAGAGAACTGAGAATCGTTCTGGAATGACACTGCGCTGTGACAGGACCGAAAGTGAAGTTTTATATTAATCACAAAAAGGCTGGGATAAAACTTACAATTCAGGGTGCGTTCGAGCACAGAACGGTACCCTGACAGAATGAGCCAGGCATCCCGAAGCAGAGCCAGAATGAAATGTGATCACCCGGTAAATAAAAGATCGGCGGCATCCAACACTGTATGGAAGCGTTGAGGGAATCGTGACGGCCATGCACAGCTGCCATGTATCAGGCTTACAGTGTAGTTAAAATCAACAAACTGTGAAGCACCTTAAATTAAGGCTTGTTACCCAGAGGCAGGAGTTGAGGCCTTGAGTGCTGGACGCCTCATGATAGCAGCACATTAACATTAAAAAGTTAACACTTAACCTACCATATCTATAAAAACAAAAGCTGCATTATACAAAAGTCAAATTGGTAGCAAACCCAAATTCCAGCATTTCCAACATAAGTACAAATAATTCAATCACCATAAACACTAACTGGACATTACCGGTGTACAGCGATTATGTGTATATTCAAAGCAGAGTTCGATTCTTCCCCTATCAATGCATAACAAGCATGTAACCACAAGCAGATTCAGAATTTAACTGCCCAGAGCACACTTATGAGCAGTCTGATATCAACAAACTAAATAAGTCCTGGAAAAGACAAATAAGTTAACAGATACTAACATGACAATATGACAAATCCATCCAAGCAGAGACGCAAACATCTCTGTGGGCTCTACCAGAGTGGACTGCTCATAACACACTGGAATGTCCTCAGAGCTGTGGAGGACACATCCAAGGAGATTCAGCAGTGACAGGGAGACACGGAGAAAGGCTATTTTTAAGCTGAGGGGAGCCCTCACTCCCGCACAAGCAAGAGTGTAATTCACTCCGTGGGATGGCTGCAGAGGCACAGGGTCGGGGAGGGACAGGTAATTTAGGACCCCATGTTCTGAGGAATGGAAGAGAAGGTGTCAGAACGCACAACAAGCCCGACTATTCAGAGGTAAGTCAGCAAGCTGGCTCATGTTAACAGTAACAAATATGACCTCATCCCACCTCCCAGTGATATAGGAACAAGATGGCGGGACACTGCATTATGAAAACAAGGACAGACATGAGGCCTCCCTAACCACTCCTGGAGGATCAAACATTAACCCAAGCTCAGGCAGCTTTTTTCTTACCTGAATTTCCCAGCTGTTTATAAAATCGATATTCCAAATGTAGCTGAGGAGCCCTGGACTTTATCGGTTCCTGAAAAGTAAGAACATACAAGACAGTGAGCAATAAAGAAATGGAGATCATAATGCAGGACTGGAGTGCATGTAGAAAAATGCCATAAGGCTTATTTCAGCAATGACCCTGAATAAGTGTTGATAAACCATTAAATACTATAACCAAGCAGACATTTTTTTTTAACCCACCACATTTTTCTTTAACATCAGTAAATCTCAAAGTAGCATCTTGTGACTAGAAGATGGAAACATCTATTTCCACTAATGCAGATCATAATCAGTCATTTGCCAAAGTGGTGGGTTAGACCAAAGGCACCTGCATACAAATCCTGTTACAGATGAGACAAAATATATTAATGGGTGAAAGATTTGCAAATGATGCAATTTGTGAAATGAACAACCGCAATTATTGCACGACGCCAAATTAGCCAGCTGCCAAACCTATGTTAACTGACCGGGCCGCTTTGACATGCTTCTCATGCTGATGCCTAAATGAACTTCTTGAGCATGAGCTGTGCTGAGCGTCAAGCCTGGAAAAGCCGCTTCCCTGTCAATGCTACGTGGCGCGAGCAGTACTGGCTGCACCCTGACCTGCAGGGGTGATTAACCTGATGTGACATCCCACACGTCACCTCCCACATACTTTGTCACTTTTCTCGTTTGGGTACAGAGCTCAGGACAGTAGGGGTACGCAGGAAATGAAACCCGCTTCGACCTCAGCGCCGTGTGCGCGATGCACTGGAGGACGCGTTCAAATAAATAACACATGAAGGCAGATGGCCTGAAACGACATTCTAAAATGCTTTCATTTGGGGGGGGGGGGGGGGGGGGGGGGAGGAAACCAACAGAAATTGTACGAGGGGTGGGAATCAAACCCATAATGCTGGTTGTGAGATGCCACTGTGCTACTC
>JABJVO010000034.1:3714062-3724074 GCA_026770805.1 Boulengeromyrus knoepffleri
GATGATAACCAAAGGAGGATAGCCAGGGGAGGATAGCCACAGGAGGATAGCCAGGGGAGGATAGCCAGGGGAGGATAGCCAGGGGAGGATAACCAAAGGAGGATAGCCAGGGGAGGATAGTCAGGGGATGATAACCAAAGGAGGATAGCCAGGGGAGGATAGCCACAGGAGGATAGCCAGGGGAGGATAGCCAGGGGAGGATAGCCAGGGGAGGATAACCAAAGGAGGATAGCCAGGGGAGGATAGTCAGGGGATGATAACCAAAGGAGGATAGCCAGGGGAGGATAGCCACAGGAGGATAGCCAGGGGAGGATAGCCAGGGGAGGATAACCATGGGAGGATAGCCACAGGAGGATAGCCACGGGAGGATAGCCAGAGGAGGATAGCCAGGGGAGGATAGCCACAGGAGGATAGCCAGGGGAGGATAGCCCCTGAGTTACTCTGGAAAACCTGGAAACCTGTGGGTCTTAGCTTAAGCACCTTAACTCTGCCGCTGCACTGTACTGAAGAGGAAATTAAAGGGCTTCATTTTCCCTTTTCTAACCAGAGCCAATGCAGGGGCAATTCGAGGATTTTTTTATGGTGGGGGGCATAAATGGGACCATAATTTATTTGAAATGGTGAGTGACAGGGGAGGGGGCACTCTAGAGGCCAGTCAGGTTTCAGCTGAGCCTCTTTCAACTCGCCCCTGTGTATCCATCCAAGACGAGTTACTTAACTGCAAGGTCAGAGTGTTCTCTGAGTAACAGCCCATAATGTCTGAGTAAGTCTAAGTAACTTACCTTTAATGTCAGAGTAACTTTGAATAAGTTGTCTGTAATGTCAGAATAACTGAATAACTTGCTTCTACTATCAAAGTATCCCAGACTAACTTAGCCATAGTGTCAGAGTAACTCTGAGTAACTTGACTGTAAAATCAGAGTGACTCTGTGTAACGTACCCATAATGTGAGAGCAATTCTCAGTAACTTGCCCGTAATGTCAGAGCAACTCAGAGTAACTTGCCTGTAATGTGAGAATAACTCCATGTAACTTGCCCGTAATGACAGACTTCGTCAGAGAAACTCCACTCTCTCTCTCCTGCTTTCAGCTGATATCTGACCAGGACACACGGACCCCGCCAGTGCCCCCCCTCCCCCCCCCCCCCTCCCTCCCCTCCTCCCCTCTCCGCCGAAACCCCCCCCCCCCCCCCCCCCCCGGTTGGGGCTGCGCTACAAGTCCAGCTGTGAACGTGGTGGGACCGAGCCAGGAGTCACGGCGTGAAACGTGAAGCTGCGGCCGCCACCTATAGGAGCGAGGCCGAACGCCGGACTGTTTTGCGGCTGGTACAGAGGCCAGAATCCAGGGGTGAAATGCAGGCCAGCCGAAAATACTCCCAAAGAATGATGATTCTGCATGTGGGGGTGAGAGTCCCGTCCACCGAAGGGAGACACTGTGGGCGTGAGGTGGCCTACATAAGGGTGGGCTGCCCCAGGATCTACAGAAACAGGCTCCACAGACCCATCACTGATGGCCCTGAAAGGAGAAGCTTTGCTCAACAGCTTGGAGTCCATGTCTCCTGCTTTGTCCTCTTCGCTTCCTTCCTGCGTGTGATGGGCCTCATCTGCACACCTCTCCCTCTGAGCCGGACCAAACCGCTGGCCTTTGCGGAACTTGGCCCGTCGGTTTTTGAACCACACCTTGAGGTACAAGCGAATAGCTTTTAGAAACTTTGGATATGATGTCCAAGCTAATCGCCTAGCCTCCAGGAGGCAGGACCGGCGAGGTGACAAAGGTGAGCATGTAGTCATTATGTTAGATACAGTGGCATAAGCTACACCTTTTGAGAGTCAGAGAGGACACGGCCCCCCTGGATTTTTGGGCAAAGTCACTGAAACTAACCTGGATACGTGCCTCAGGTAGGTTTATGCAGACGGCCAGCCTCTCTCTCATGCCCACATCCGGGTACTGCGTCTGCTGGAATGCCTTCTCCAGAGCCTGCAGCTGCGAGACAGTGAAGGCCGTGCGACTGCGACGCTGCTTCTGCTGATTCCCGTAACGTGCTTCCAGGATCAGCTCTACAACGTCCATAAACCCATACAGCAATACAGCCCATTAGTAAAATGAGGAAGCTCAAACGCATTATTACAACTGAGCGATGTTTTACAACTGCAGTTTATCAGCTGCTATAGCAACCTACATTAAGTATAACATGTCACGCTATTAGCATTTTAAATGTTACATAAGTTCGGTCACAAACGTTTTGTTTTTATTTATCGCACTTTGACTCGGTGGCGATGAGATTTTACCTGCTAATCTCTCGGCAACTGAGATGGTGTGACCCGAAGGGCTGCCCGTGGAGGTAATCCGGTGCTGTCCTGCCATCTGGCGGTGCAGGTCGTAAATAACAGCCAGGGAACTGACGCCGTGTTGCGGATAAGCGCCGCCGGCACCGCTGGTCCCCGATCTTCCACAGAAATATATGGAATTCATATCGGCAGCTGCGGAATGCGGTATCTGTGAAAAAACAAGCGTTAAAAAACATCTTAAAATGACGCACGACAGTGCGGATTCTTTTAAGTTGTACAAAATGACCTGTAATATTCCTGACTTTTTAATCTAAAGTGAAATAGCATTTAGCCCATAAATCACCACTCGGGGTCATTGATAACACTACTTAGCAGAATCTCAGACAAATATGGATGATGTACATAAAATATTTAACAAATCTGAAAAGGCTGCATATCCAAGTATTGTATATGGTACAAAACTAATTCGTTTATGCCTGAATTTGATTCGTATTGTTTAATAATAATATAGTACTGTGGTATAATATGTACAGTAGCCATAACGCAATAATCTTCATAATTTTATATTGATCAATATTTAAGTATGAAAAAGTACCGAAGGCTGTTTTTTTTTTAGTTTTAAGTTTAGTTTGGTATAAAATACATGATACTTACGGACGTTTTCGGCGATTAGGATACTGCGCGCAAGTAACAGCTGTTTCAGCTGTAGGTCGAATAGTGCAGCTGAATTAGTGCTGCGGCCTCAGTATCTTCTCTCCGTACTGCGTTTGTCGGGTTAGGATTAAGGTTCTTCATGGTACATTCTCACCCTCGACTATTTAAGAAGCATTAACTCCAGTTTCCCTCAACCATTAGCCAATAGAAAGAAAGGCATTAGCCTGGATTAGGTGGGATGAGGTTAAAAAAAAGTCCGAGGATGGGGGCTTGGGGGTCCAAGGGCTCTAGTTTTTGAAACTATTGAACTTGGTAGGTTTGCGGCAAGGATTCCCCCTCAATAAACGGGCGTTCCTCTCCTTCCTATTAAAACAATTAAAACAATGTGGTCCGTTAATCTTCGGGGCCCAGCAGATTAAAATAACAGTCTTTGATTGTCCCTTGTTCTGATACT
Organism: Boulengeromyrus knoepffleri; assembly: GCA_026770805.1. Lineage (NCBI taxonomy): Eukaryota > Metazoa > Chordata > Actinopteri > Osteoglossiformes > Mormyridae > Boulengeromyrus > Boulengeromyrus knoepffleri. The sequence goes on from JABJVO010000034.1 coordinate 3,717,458, forward strand.
CCCCCCGTCCCCCCAGATCTTTTCCCTCTGTCTAAGTCTTTACTCTGGGGGTTGCTTGGCGGTTTGTTTTGCTAACAGGCACCGTATTTTGCCCATAGACTCTCAGCCCATGAAATGCAAACTGGATGCAGCCCACTGAGCCCAGTCTCTGGCTTTAGTCTCCCTAAATAAGAAACTTTCTTCCTGCTAAATGTTCTAAGATCAAAACTAAAACAGCTATAGCAAAAAAACGCAAAAGTCAATGTTTATTTTTTTTCCTTCCTCAACCTTCCTGTCTGGGATATACAGTATTAACATAGGTCCACTTAAGAATTCTAAGTAAACAACATTTCTTGTTGTTGTTGACCAATACCACAAAATTAAAAGTTGGCTAATAAAGTAAGACAAAAAAATGCAACTTTTAATTATTTCTTAAGAAGTGGCAGACCAAAAATCTAAACGGGCACACACACCAGATCATCTTCAGCAAATGGGAATTAGCTTTAGGTCGTGAGTGAGGTTTAGAAATGTAAATCCTACCTTTGCCCAGTTCTGTGATGCTTAAGGCAGAAAAGCAGAGCATGCAGTGGTAGATTATGTTTCCCACGAGTATCAGTTGTGTCCCAGAATCCTGGGGCGTTCTTTCCCTTCAGATGGCTACACAGGCACCCAGATCACCAGCCAAGCACTAGCGCTGGGGGGGGAGGGGGGTCACAGACAGCAAGGGATGCTAGAACTACAGCCGTTTTCTTGAAATGCCGTGGCCCCGGTCTCCAGCTGCAGGAACAATATATTTTCAATGAAAGTACATTGTAATTTTTCTTTATTTTGCAGTTTTATTAGCCTGAATCAAGCAGTGGTCGTTTTGATAATCAGTTAATTACAGTCAAGCGATTTTTAACCCTAACTGTGGAGCTGTAACTCTAGAGCAGTTTAGCTTGTACTGTTTCCTCTGCTCTGATGGTTACTATTTTTATACTGTAATTTCTCAAGGAACAAGGACGTCACATGTAAGTAACGCTCATCCTCGACATCTGGGCGATGTTAAAACTGCGATATGTTTTGCCGCTCCCATTACATTCAGCTTAATTAACACATGCCGCTTTTCTGAAACCTCTGGACTATGATTTGATTGTACCTACACCTTGGAAAGCTGAGTGTATCCAGTTTGGCATCACAAAGGCTTTTGTACCAAGAAGTACCGTATTAATGCTGCCTGTGCATTCATCATACAATCCAGACAGTGGTATTTCTTGCTGCAGCAGCATTAGCATTTAAATACCAGTTACACAAATGCATATTTTGCCATCCATCACATCCTGTCCATACTGTGCCCCAGCCTTGTGCCCTCTGCCACCTGGGGTAGACTCCAGGCGCCCACCACAACCGTGAGCTGGATAAGCGGTCACAAGATGGATGGATATTCTGCCAGAGGTTGAAGACACCAACCTGTAATTTCTCAATGGAAGCACAATGGAGTCACATTCGGCTGGGGCTGTGGCCGACTCTCATTCGGCTGATTATCACCTGTCCCTAGCCAGTGAACCTGATCCGTTAGCAGTTTAGCATGTATCGCCGCTTCCTGCAGCTGTCAGCGCTCTCCGCAATCACTAGGTTCGACAGCTTCGGAATCCATGACCACGAATGCGCTCCGCTGACGTCTCTCCAGCGCCCCTCGTCTTCTTTCTGATTCTTTTCCCCCATTCTTGGCTGTCAAGCTATATTAGTGTCCGATAAAAATAAGTCATTTAGAAGAGGCAGGCCCGAAACCCATTAAAAGCTGCAGGATTAGGACCCGCGGGCCTTTGTCTGCTCAGCCTTCAGGATTAAGGGAGATTTACTGCTAAAAAAAAGAGAAGTTATTCTATGGCACTTTCATCATGAAACCAGGCCAAAGCTGTGGTGGCTTGGGGATTAGAAGCGCACAAAGAGGCTAGTTGTGCCCCCCCCCTTCCCCGGCACATTGCCCCACCCCCCCAGCTCACCCCCAGCACCCGCATCACTTTGGTTCTCGTCGAGACGAGGGTCGTCTTTGCTGATCCTTCTCAGTTAGAAGCCCCTGCAGACAGGTTTCTTTACTTTTCTTAAATCCATTTAAAACTACCATCATCCCTCAAGGAAAAGCGATCGGACTTGGCGTGGCCCGTGTCCCCGGCGAGTGGAGGGGCCGCAGCATCTAGGGTGCCCCCCTGAGCGTCTCTCACACAGCAGACGCATCGCGTCAGACGACTTGGGTCGCGTGGCCTGTCCCATGGCGGTGAGAACGGCTCGAGTTATGAGATTTCAAACAGATTGTCAGACAAATGCTGGGATACAGGTGCGAACTGAATCCAGACTCTGCTTTGCCACCCTGAGTGGCCAGCGAGGGGAATGTTTAACACCGAGGACAATAAAATCACCAGTTATTTTGATTGTACTTAGGCAAAGTTGAGATGAAGTTGAAGTTTCATCTTTAGACTCTCCAGTCTATAATTATGATGTCCAAATTAGTCAAAAGGTTCAGTGAATGCAAAGAATCATGTGCAAAAACACAACGCTGCCTGTCACACACACACACGTAACAACTGAACACAGCTGCCATACACAGAAAGATACAACGTATCTAGTTACTTTTTCTTTTTTCATAAAGGCAAGTTTCAAGTTGAGAGTAAGGTGTTGGGATCCACCACAGGATTCTGTGCCACAGGGCTATGAAATATTTCTGACTTGTTACCCTAAAAACTGCAGTATTATTGTGACGAAGATGTTTAAAATTACGCAATTTCAGGAATTACATTTTAAAAGCATAGGTATTAAACTTTGAATGACAAGCTTAGAGAATCTTTTGTGTCTTGGCCTTCTTGGCAGAATGAAAGAGAGCCTCTCTTCAAAGTGGAATTTTAGCTTATAGTGCCTGTTTAACAGATGTTTAAACGGAAGACGGTCAGTGAGGGACACCCCCCACGTCCCTCTCATTCTCTGCGTTTAATTGCTTATCAATAGTGGAAATTTGTATTGACAAGTGGCTGTCAGGACGGGAGCTTTGTAGCTGTCAGTCATCCCCGGGAGAGCCGCTTAAAGTCCAGGCTCCTCCGACTGCGGCTCCATCGATCGCAGCCCAGCACAATTGGATGTCTCTGATGGCTGCCATGTCAGGAGCAGGGCAGGAGGGCGGCGAGCGGCGCAGGAGGGACTAAGGACTTCTTCACTGAGGGGAAATCGATGAGGCCAGTGAGAGTGTGACCCGGCGGAGCCAGCGAGAGCGAGCAGAAGGTCAGTTTGGGTCATGGTAAGCCCCACCAAGAGCAGAGACCGTGCTGAGAGCGGAGACACACACACAGAGACGCACACACACACTCACCAAGCTATCAGCAGCCCAGCTTCAGACACACGGCTTACTAAAGGGCCGTTTCTCCCTGGTCCTGCAAAAGGCAGGTCCCTGGCAATGTCATACAACGCTGGTTTATGCATAAGCTTCTCCGGAACAAAACTATTGCTCCAGTTGTTGTGTCAGGTACCGGAAGCTGGACACACAGCTTAGTTTCCCAAAATGACCCCCCCCCCCCCCTCCCACCGCAAACCCTCTCCACAGGGTGCTCCATCATCGTACATCTTATTGTCAAAGCAAAGATACACCCATCCGCCCATTATCTCCTCTATTATCCAGTGGAGGGTCAAAGTCCAGGAGGTCTGATGGTCTCCTAATTGGGCAACAAGAGGCTGACAGATCACAGCTATTGTGAGTGGGGGGGGGGGGACTAACTTAATGGCAGAGCATTATGCGCTGGGGAGCTCCTGGATCTTGTGGGGGGAGTCAATGGTACAATCACAGAGGGCACTGAGAGACATGCCACTTGGAAAACAGAGATAGGTGAAATGTCCATAGTCTTAGTTTGCTCTGAGGTGAACGTATCTTAGAACAAAGGTTCTGCAAGGTCAAGCTTTCATGGAAGTAGTGGTGTGCAAACAGGCACTCGGAACGATTTTACCACGATTTCAGACCCGATGGCTGAATACAAAACAGCGTTTCCCAGCCCAGTCCTTGGGAACTCCCCAGCCGGTCCACGTTTTTCTACCTCCCAGCTCCCTGAATATGGACTGTTTGAGCGGGAGCAAAAACGTGGACCGGGCTGGGAAACGCTGCTTTACAGAGATCATCACTGGCATCACAAGTGCCAGGTTCTGATGCCACAGGCAGCCGAATCTCCTAACATGCCTGAAAGAAATAAATCATTGTAGATTCTGAAAATAGGTAATATTTTAAAAACATGACAAAGCTGGTGATAGATGCTGGGGGGGGTAGATCTGCTGGCAAGCTGCTCCTGCACCAGACTGAAAGCTGAAAGTAGGGCTCCCCCCCCCCCCAGTAGGGGGTCCAAAGGCTTTTCTCCGGGCCTCTGTCCGCCATCCCAACCCATACTGACCCCCCAGCAGTCAAAGGTGATCAGAGAGAGCAAGCTGATCGAATTTGCTAATGAAGAAGAAATGCTTTAAGCTGTTTCAGCCCACATGCTCAAATCGCGGAAACGCCTGATACACCCCTGCCTACCCTGCCCCCCCCCCCGTCTCAGCCACCTTAACATTGTGCTCGTATTGATCTGGGCTTACCGGATCTTTGGGATCTGCGGTGCCCGAGCCAAGCTGGAGAAACGCGTGCTGACATGTGAGCAGTGTGTGGTGGTGTATGGGGGGGGGGCGAGATAAAGGGACTGTAGAGTTCTGTGTCTTTTTTCATCTTGTCCTCGAATGCAACATCTGCCAGAAGGGACTTCACAAAACGCAAGAGAACAGAGCAAGAGGAGAGAAATGGGAGGAGAAAGGAAGAAGAAAAAAAACAGGCAGAGGAGGATGAGAGTGAGACACAGAAACAGTAACCAAAGCAGACGTCAGGCGCCCCTATGTGGAGAGTGATGAGTGATACCTGCATACCTAAACCCAGACTGACAGCACCGCAGACCACACTCCATCCCACACCCCCACAGTTCAATAAGACCATCAATTCTTACTTTAACACTTTTAATAGAAAACAAAGAAACAAATACAAAAAAAACTCTGCAGCATATTTACAGCCAAAGTGTTCGTCGACATTGTGGATATTATTGTGCCTTACACAAAACTGAACGTTAATCAAGTATCTTCTTAAATATAATATTCTATCTGCATTTATTGCATGTTTACCTAACGCAGTGTTACAGGACAGGGAAGAATACAGCTGTGCAAACAGGCCACTGTACCAGTGAGGGGAAACTGACCTCACTGTACACATCCCACATTGGCTGGGTTTGGACAGGTGGGACAGTGCTGGATGTCCGTCGCATGTGGGAATGCAGTGTTGCAGGACTGATTTCTCATACGCAGGTTCTGTTTTCTTTCTTAGATTTTCCTTAGATCACACGTCCTGAAAGGAAAACTAAACCCCAACATCCTTTTTAACCTCACTCCCCCGAACTTTTGACAATATGTACAATCAGGCTCCTCTACAAAATGCTAATCCTGGCTTTATTCGGCACCCATGTCATTAAAGCTCTAATGAGGGACCCTAGACGTCATGCCAGGACCTGCTGTCTGGTCAGTGCTTCTCTCTAATCACAGATATTTGCACATCATGGTCAGAGTTGTGTTGGTGGCTGAGAGCTGATGAAGATCTCGACAGGGCCTAGGAATGGTTCGTTACAGGTGTGCACGCACCACACGCATGCGGACACGCACCCCCCCCCCCCTCGCATCTACCTTGACAAGAGCTTGTTAATGCAGATCATTTCTCATCAACGGGGCCCCTCCCCTGAGAGAGAAAGCTCTGCTTGGGTGCGGTCAGGGCATCGCCTGCCGCGCTCCAAGAACCACAGTGATCCAGATACCGTTCCCCGGACTAGCTGCAAAGTTCCTCTGTTCCGCTTAAAAAAAGGGATTTAAATGCAGGGCAGCTGGACTTAACTGTAAACAAAATATACGGACAGCCCGTTAGGTGAACTCTCACAGTTCATTCACAGGGACCTGTCATCTTATTTTTAGCTGAAGGATTCAGCCAATATAGAAACCAACAATAATAATAATAATAATAATAATAATAATAATAATAATTATGATGACGATAACAGTTAGGATCGTCATGACAACAGAAGAAACACTGTGGGACAAGCCCAGCTTCACAGAACACTTCGGCTACGCGACTGACCTGGGACCAGCGTGACAGAGCGCCTCTCCACAGTGACCCTAACACGCCACCCCCCTAGACCATCCTTCACCTTCAGCTCCATCACGGTCTCGCTGGGCCGGGGGCCGAGCTCCAGGCCCCACGTGCCCCCTTCAGTCTCTCCGCTTTCAGTCCCTCTCAGCAGCCATGGGGGGTGGGGGTGGGGGGGGGGCGGGTGATGGCAGGGGTGTCCATCATCTTTTCACCTTGGCATCCTCCCGGATCTTCCACATCATCAGCTGCATGCAGGCACTGGCGTCCTCACTGGAGTCGTGCCCCTCCACTGGCGAAACGGGGGGAGAGGGGGGTCCGTGAGTTGGACACACTCCGGTGGGGGCACCGTACCACCTGAGGGTCCCCCAGAGACGACAGCATCTCTCCGCGTACCCTACCGCAGGGTTTCTCAACCCAGTCCTCGGGGACCACCAGACGGTCCACATTTTTGCTCCCTCCCAATTGCCAGGGA
>JABJVO010000034.1:3724174-3746144 GCA_026770805.1 Boulengeromyrus knoepffleri
TGCCAGGGAATTAGGAGAGAGCAAAAACGTGGACCGTCTGGTGGTCCCCGAGGACTGGGTTGAGAAACCCTGCCCTACCGTACCAGCCATGCCTCTTCAAGTGATTCAAGTATTACTACAATAATAACAACAACAACAAATGCCAGCATGTTGACCCCAGAAGTTTTTTTTTCTCCCTACTTGGGAGTTTTTAGTTCCTCTCCTCCATTGTCATCTGGCTTTATTTTTCATTTCTTTGTCTTTCCTTTTCCCCGTTTTTGTATTATTCTGTCTGTCAATGAAGTTATAATGTACCACAACACACCCACGTAAAGCACCATGGCGCAACACTGTTGTGAAAGACACGATATAAAAATAAATTGAATTCCTGGTTCTGAGTTCCTGAACCATATTGACAGGGAACTTTTCCAGCTCCTGCACACTTCAGTGTGTCGCATTCCTACCACAGGAACTGGGACCTTTAGGCTAAATAAGCTTGGGAGATACAAAAAGCTCATAAGTTAAACTTCATACAAAACTACAACGCCACCCCAAACGATGCCGGATGAACAAGTTGTCCTGTAAATTACTGGGGGGATCAATTATGAGGTCCAATAATACAGGTTCCATATTGGTTCAGGACACAGCAATTTAATTTAATTTAATTTTAACACCTATTGACATGTTTATAATTCACTATTTAATCTGGCCAGGATATTGATCTTAAGTTTTCCAAAGAATAAAAAATGATGTAATGTAATTCTGCTTATACCCACTGACAAGTCTAACCGCCTGCAGTGGTAATCTTAGACAGAAGTTCGTTGGTTACTGATTGAATTTTCTGATGCAGAAATAAGGAGACAAAAGCAAAAAGCGTAATTTAATGCGACGGAGACTGAAAAATAACTCCATCTGCTCAATTTTTGTTCCACCATCTTTCCCCGCACTTCTGCATAACTTCCAAGTTTGCGCTGGTGCTTGTGGTCACCTAACCACGTCTTAGAGGACCTTGCTTTGTGCATTGGGGCACAGTCATGCTGGAACAGAAAAGGGCCTTCACCAAATTGTTCCCAGAAAGTCGAAAGGATATAATTGTCCAAAATCTCTTGATACACTGACCTTCTTGTGAGAGGCACTATATTATTAGTCCGGTGTTTGTTTAGTTTTTGTGGACAATTTGGTTTTAGTCTTATCTATAATCTTTAATCCTCAATGTGTTCTTTTTTTGTATTTCCCTTGTTCCCAACCACTTTTCTTTAGTTTTAGGGTGATTCTAAGGACGGCAGCGACATGGACAGCGAAATGACACGGAATGGTTCCACATCTACTCCGTGCAAGCTCTCCACTGGTGTCCCTCAGGGCTCAGTTCTTGGTCCTCTTCTGTTCTCCCTCTATACTAAATCTCTTGGCAAAGTCATATCCTCACCTGGGTTCTCATCACTACTATCCTTTCCTTTCCTCCTCTAGACTCTCAAGTCTCCACTCGGATCTCTGCATGTCTAGTTGCTGACCCATCCCCATACCAAGACCTTGCGATCTCCCTGGACAACTCTATGATTTGTCCTTCACTGAGACTTACATAGCACTTACATAAGTAGCTCTGGCTAAGGGCGTCTGCCAAATGCTGTAAATGTAAATGTACTCTCAAGGGTCAGTCAATTGTCTATGGCTGAAGGTAAACGTACCTTTTACAATACAGAAGTAGACTCTGGGGGGGGGGGATTGGGGAGCTGTATTGGGAGGTTCTGATTATTGGGGCTGGTTAAACCCCCTATCCCCCCTTTAAGCCACACCTACGATTACGGATACATTGATGTTGTTTGTACCTTTGAGAACAAACCCATACCAAGGCTGTACCCTTTATCTGACAGTCTAGGTTACTGCACTGTCACCATGTTAGCAGTTCATGTCTTAACATTTAACAATGGCCTTTAGGTTAGGAAACCTGTAGCCCCTTCTGACACAGAGATGTCTCAGATTTGAATGCCCTCTACTGAATTCTGGCTTTGAACCAAACTTGTAGCTGTAGCTGGTCAACCACAGTGTCCTGAGTTCCCCCGAGGAAGACGCTCACCGTTGTCCTGTATGATGCGTTTGAGGTAGTCTGCCATGAGGCTCCGCAGGGCTCGCTTGTAGGGCAGGCCCAGGCGGTGGGGGAAGACTATAGCAGTGTCCACCACGGTACTGTGGAGAAGCTGCGGAGCAAGGGATGGGTGTCAGAAGTCAGCAGCATCCCAGCGGGGCCCCCATGGGGCACAGGGATATACCTTAAGTGCAAAGAGGTCACTCTCCAGGCTGTGTCCGATAAGGATGGAATCGGCACTGAACATATTGAGCAGCACGGCCTGGACGTCACGCAAGGTGATGGTGGTGCTCTCCAGGTCCTCTTGCGTCACCCCCGAGAACCTGGGTTCGAAAACAAACAAGAATAAAACAGACCACAGGTTTATAAACAGCCTAAACAAACACTGAACAACGAAGCAGCTGCCTTTCAAAGGTTTACAAGAACTTAAGTTTGTGACATTTGGCTGTGTTTTCCAAGTGATCATTTGATGCAGATCGTTATTATTAAATAGGTGCGGAGATGGTGTGGAGATCAGGTGTGGTTCATCAGAGAGCAGGTAGGATGGAAAAGCTGTTGGATTCCTGGCTCTCCAGGACCAGGACTGCCTACCCCTGATATACAGCATGAATTTGTAGGGAATTCTTAAATCCTGTGGGTGTGATATTGTTTAAAGGTGAATGCGGACTAAGCGAGCTGCTTCTCTTCACTGTCTGCTGTTGGCAGTGCGGCGAGCAGAGACACACCGGGTGTTGTAGTCCACCACTCTGCTCTCCGGCTTCACAAAGGTGTCATAGATGACCTTCAGCTCCGAGTTGATGACCGTCACCCTGGTCAGCTCCAGGCCATGCTTCGTGTAGCACTGCCAGCGAAGAAGGGAAACACTTCTGAGCATCTCCCACACAAAACGAAGACTGTGCTGGGAGGGAGCAAAGATGTGGATCGATTGTGGGTCCCCTAAGACCAGAGTGGTTAACGCTGCGCTAATTAATGCAGCACCTGCTCTCCTGTATGGAAAGCTTCGATTTCGGCATGCTGGGAAATACCGTCCAGGGCCCATCTACCACTGATCCACACCCGGAAAAGGCTACAAACCATTTCACAGTCGAGGGCGAAGACTCCCACGTTCCCATCATTGGGCAGAGGCTTGCTGAAGGTCTTCACGTAGCCGTCCAGGGATTCCTTCCGGCCGTCCTGCACGTGTTGCTATGGGCACAACAGGGACTCGGATCATTTCCTCACTCAAAAGCACAAAAGAAAGACAAACCCTAAAAATTTCATCACGATTTGGATGCGTAAAGAGACACCCTACATTGTGTATATAGACTAAAAACAATATTAATTCAGCTAATCCTGCAGCTGGCTCCCGCAGTGCTGCCACCTTGTGTACAAATCTGACTTCTGCGCTTTCAACGTAGCCCATAAATAAGGAGCTAAATGAAGCTTACCTTGGATACCTGGCAACCAGGGGAGCCCACCAGCCCAGAGCAGCAGCTGTACTGAGTCTCCCAGCCCCCCGGCACTGAGGGCACAGAGACGGTTAGCTGGGTGCGGCGCAAAAATAAAAAAAAAAGCGTGACGAGAGCCGACCGCGGTGACACGCTTAAATCGCTCATGTCGCTTTTTAAGCTCAGGCTTTGTATCTGCTCCAGCGATGTGACTCTCCAGAATGCCCCAGGCCTTTCCAGGTGCTCTAAACAAAGGCTTCTCTAGCCCGGTCTATGAGGGAACTTTCTATCCAAAAACAAGCACTAATTAAAGCCTCCAGGGACCTGAGGCCTGTGCCACTAAGCAAGATTTGTCAGTTAGGTAATGAGTCTGACTTAAGGTATCCCAGCTTAAATGGATTTTATCTTCGTTCACATACAATTGACCCAGACTACCTTAAATCTATCTTGCCAACCCAAAAATCCAGCTTACGGGCTCCTGGCTTACCAACAGGGAACTGAATTACAGGTCATTGTTCTAATCAGTGCGGGTGGAACAGATACTACAGTGGCGCTATAAGACCCATCCTCTAGCCCTATATGACTATGGCTGCTGAGCCCAAGTATACATCAGGGATGTGCATCTCCATCACTGAGGCCGATGTGATACACATCTCTATGCACTGGCAACAATTTGATACATTAAAGATACATATGAAGCAACTGCGATACAATGTGATTCATCCCAATTGTGCTGCAGTTTCAACACGATGTGACTCAATGCGATACGATGCGATGCAAAAGAATATGATGTTGTGCAATTCGAATGGCACAGATACAGAAACATTTCAGAGAGGGGACATCAATCTGAATAGTTATTGGTCAAAATTACTGGTCACATTTCTAAATAATAAAAGTATTCAATAAATTGAATTTTACTGTTAAAAACGACGGATTCGAAGTTCATCTCAAATTGTATCCAGCGCACGCTTTAAAAAAAAAAAAATCAGGGCAATCACATTGTGAACTTTTAATGTCAGTATGCGGATGTCAATCGGTGAATCTTACCATCCCCAATATACATACAGAAATCTGAAGTAAAACACTGAGAAGGATACTGGACAGGATACTGACCCACCGAAGAAGTCAGATCTACAGAACATGCTGAATGAGGCCATAGGCCTGGTCACAGTCTCCCGGTCCACTTGGTTAGAACCTGACAGACATACACTCACAGACCTCACAAGGTCCGGTTCAGGTGTCACTATCCTCAGTAATGAGATCAATTATTATTTACTATCTCCAGTCTAAGGAAACCTCAAACACTTTTCTTATGATAGATACAGAGATAGAAACACACACATACACACATGTTTGTAATTATACCTTTCTGGGGACTCTCCATTCATTTTTATGGGGAAAACTCTAATCCCAACATGGTAACCCTAACCCCTACCCAGCCCTAACCTTAACCATAAGTAACCAAACTAAATACGAGACTTTTGGCTTTTTTCGTTTTTTGATTTTCACAGACCTGAAAAATGGTCCCCACACCGTCAAAATAACAGGTTTTTATTACATTGTGGGTTTGATCCCCACAATATAATATCAACATAACTGTCATACACACAGACTCAGGGTCACCTTTGTGCCGACGCAGGCGCCCCCAGTGGAAGGTGCACTCCTCTCTCCGGACACAGCTGCCGTTAGCAGTGATCCTGTACTCCGCCCCACACCTGCAGCAGATCTTGGCCAGTGCTGGAGAGACAGGGCAGACAGTGAAGCCAAAAGAGGAAGGCGCAACATAGGAAGCTCACCACCAGAGGGCGCCACTAAGACAGAAGGGGGGACCCACGATCTGTGTTCTTCTTCTCCAGGAGGTTGTAGACCATGGCTCGGCCCGAGTGCTCGGGGTGAGCCCTGGGGTAGCCGTGCTCCTGGAGCTGCTCCTCTGTCATCAGGTAGGGCTTCAGCTTTTTGTACAGGGTGCCACCTGGGTCAAAAAGCACAAAATGCTGCTACTGCAAGCTTAAACCAAGTATGAACCCACTCATAAGACCACAGACACCTTTCTCCACTACTAGCTCACCCTAAGTGGCTCTCACCCCCCCCCCCCCGCTCCGCCTTCTGCTGTCTTTGTTTACTAGCACAGGGCACTGGGTGTGTTTATATATTTATATATTTATATGTTTAAGTGCCCTGGGCAAGGTTTTGCTGGGAAGGGCAAGTTTATTAAAATAAATTGAACTTAATTGAATACAAGCATGAAAGGGCTTTTTGTTTGACTGCCAGGGATGGTGCCAACGATATGAAACGAATGGAAGGTCTTTCAGTCCTGCGGGAGCAGACAGACCTCGGCCTGAAACGCTGCAATACCATCGCCTCTCTGGTCACCACGCTCCTCACAAACTGGCTTTTTTACATTTAGATTTCTTTGTTCAGCAGACCCTTTTATCCAAGGCAACATACAAGTAAGAAAGGAGGGTCAAGGAATCCCTGTAACAGCTGGGATTAAGGGCCTCGCTCAGGGGCCTGCCGGTGCAATGACTGTGCTGACCTGGGGTTTGAACCTGCAACCTTCCGATCATGGGCTCTAACCCACAGAGCCGATATGCTATCAGGGTGGCTCTGTATTGCAAATATGTGGAGATGAGGGTGGGGACCAGACATCTAGAGTGTCCAATGAGAAAGAGACAGATGATGACTCACCGATGAGCTCCTCCTCCTGCTGCTTACCCATCCTGTTAACAGTGAAGCTGGTCTTGGCAGCCAGACGCCCCCCCAGCACCTCCTCGTGGGACAGAGACCTTTTGTGGGCTTTCACAGCTGAGCTCCCTGGGGGGGAAATTCGCAATGAAGCCTCTGTGATGACCAAGACCAAGCACAGCTGTCTGTATAAATACACCACACTGTACCGCACGCGTCCGTCATCATGGACACGCCAGTGACGTGTCTACGTACTGGGCGCAGGCACAGCTGCAGTACTGCTTTTGCTGCGAAGCTTTTTCAGGGTGTTGACGGCCACGTTCAGGTAGATGTTCTTGCTGCTGCTGCGCTCGTACACCATCTTCTCTTCATCCAGACCCTGGGAAAGCGTCACAGACCGACTTCGGCTTACGTCGGCCTCACCGAACAAGGATCCAGGTCGACACTCTACCTGCTGTTACCTGGAGAAACTTGCTAAAGTCCATGAACGCGACCTCATAATCGGGTTCTAGTGGGCATATCCGCGCCACCACTGCCACTCACCATCTGGAAGGCCGTCTCTTCGGAGGTGCAGAACTTGAGGCACTCGTCGACGAAGGAGTTGAGGTATCGCTGGCGCACGCCGGTCGGCACTTTGGCGCCGAACTCAGTGGGAATAACCGGCCGCTTGAGAGAGGAGCTCTGGCCGGGGATAAGGAACCATCGAGTCACTTCAATCAGACAGCAACGTCATGACAAATCCTACGACACTCTATATGACAAGAAAGTAACTATTTATAGTATAAAGGCACCAAACATTGCGGACAACCTACTCAGATGAACAATACCACTGGTCTGAGGACACCGCAAAGAACGTAAACAATGAAGATCGGGTCCGAAAGCAAACCGGAGGAGCGAGGCCACAGTGCCAGTGTGCTTCCCCAGATTACACACCTTGGCAGTCTTACTGAAACACCTACCTTGAGCGTGGGCGTGTGCGCTACCCTCTTCTGCGTCAACGTGGAAGCGGTCTTGGAGAGGATTCCGGCAAACGTGTGCGACTTCAGTGAAGACATCCCTGGAGATGCCCCGCTGCCTGACTGCTTGCTCAGTGCGGGACCTGCAGGGCATGTCGGATTAATGAACCACGGCTCATTTGCCAGTTGCCTACCGTCTCGTCCATACCAAGGATTTGGAGATACTGCTCACTTCACATACTATATTTTGCCTACTAAATAGCAAACAAGTATATGATTTCAGAAGCACCCACAGAGATACATACTAGACCATACAAGGGTAAAAGACTAAAGGTATACGAGTACAGTAACAGAACCTGCGGAGGAGAGGGCCGGGTTGGGGCGATGTGCTACCCTCCTCTTCTCCCCGAGGAGCCCCGCAGCAGGGCTGGACGTGGCGGCCGCCGTCTTCACGGCCGTGGCCAGCTGTGCCGCCTGCTGCTGGGCGGTCTGCATGCGCTGGTAACAGACCTCCTGCGCCGTCGGCCTGCGGTACGGTCGCACCACGGGCTTTGGGCTCGGCTCCGCCTGCTGGGCACGAGGGAACCACTGGTTCACCTTCTGGCGAATTTAAGCAGCTTACCTGTCCTATTCTTAATAGTCACTGCTTATTCTTTCAATAAAAGACATGCAAATGGACACCTAAAATATTAACATTGCTAAAGACTTCACTGCAAGTGTGGCAATTTACCAAGTAACATTGATAAGTTAGTATAAAACACTCCTTTCAGTAAGGCTGGGTCATATGGCAAAATATTCTATCATGATAATAATCAAATATTGACTGATATGGAAGAAAATATTACGATATAATTAAAAATCATTATTTTCAATAAGAATTCATTATTTCTTTGTTTTGAGGCTTCATTTATGCTTAAATGGGCAGAGAGGCTTTAGGACCATCTCTCCATCTAAGTTGTTCTGCTGGGAGTTGCCTGGTTTTGGAGATACCAGGGACAGAAATGTCGATCTTCTCTCTAATATAATGGGAGTGAATGGCATTCTTTCTGTGAAGGTTAAAGTGGAAAAAAAAAACACATTTGAAAAATTCATCAGCAATGTCTCCTACCAGAAATCATGGCCTGGTTATTTAAGATAATCCAGAGTCTTTGTAGTGAACAGTTTAATGTATGAGCCAATCGTATCACTGCGCAGAAGATACAAGTATGAGTACCCCGACGATATCTTCTTCACAGTGATACGACTGGTGTGTGAAGTTCGGTAGACATACACTCACAGAGGAAGTGACCTCATTAAATTATATCGAACTTCCATGAAGCATTTGTCATATTAAGAGAAAAATTATATCACGACAATTATCGTTATCGTTTAATGCCCAGCCCTACTTTTCAAGCACTGAGTCATACTGAATAGACAGCTTGATTATTACAGCTACACCTCCAACTATTCATACTCACGTTTCCCTTGGCCAGGAAGTGGGAAACCCTTTTCTTCTGGCCTGGGAAGAGGGTGGTTAACATGCTCTCAGCCCCTTCATTCTCCTCAACATCTTTAGCTGGCTGCGACTGAAGAAAACAAACAAATAATGTCAGCACAGTCCAAGGTGGCTCATCCTGTGCTCACAAACCATAGACTCTGCTGGGCTTCATGCCAAATACCTTTACTGAGGTAATTACAGACACTCCTCTACTTACAAACTTTCAACTTACGATCTTTCAGACAGACGAACGAAGAGGACTGCAAGTCCAAATTGTGTTTGTTGGGCTCCCGTTTCCTTTCCGCAACATCAATTTTTCTTTCCGCCTAGTACGACTTCTGGCCGCTACTCCCGCCGCGCAGCAGCGTAGCGTGCGTACTCCCAGCATCCTAGTTCTTTATACTTGCGTATACCCTTAAAATGATGCTGAATAACGACTTACGAACATTTCAAGTTACGAACGGCCGTTCGGAACGAAACTCTTTCGTAAGTAGAGGAGCGTCTGTATAACGAAATCAGTGGGCATCTCCAGGTCATTCAGACATTACTCCAGGCATTAATGAAACATACACGAATCTCTAGGAGAGAGAGCTCCACCTTGGACTTGTCTCCTTACAAACATTAGCTACAAGTTCGACCCAGAAAAGCATCCATCCCTCCATCTCTAATAGCCACTTTTCTTGCTATGTGGCTTCGCTTTGCATTTTCTCCTCAAAATTGCTTCTTCTGGATCCATCATTCTGAACTCCCCAAAAAATACACCCACCCTCTCTGGCATTAAAGAGGAGCACTGCCAGTTACACATGCTTGGTCACCGTGGAAACTCTAATCACAGCTGGCGGGCGTGAAATACGTGGGAGATGTTATCAGCCGAGCATCTCAGTATCCAAGCACTGACTCAGTAGACTCTATTTCAGAGCCTAACCATGCTCTTTAACATGCACACAAACAGATCTGTAAAACACATGCACTAGTACGACTCCATTCCTCCCTTGCAGCTTCCCATGACTCATACAGAGGGACACGGCACCTGCTTTGTCTGTCTCCCCTTGTCTTCTGTCTTCACGTCCTTCGATTCATTGAATATGCGAAGGCACTCCTCCATAGGGTCCGAGTCAAAATCCAGGTCCACTTGCAAGCTGGAGAAGTCATCCTCACTTCCACCACCACTGTCACCACCCCCGTAATCATCTTCATCATCATGACAAACAGCAGAGTGCCCCTGCTCCCCGCCTCCATCCTCTGAGGAGGAGCCGGTGACTTCTGAAGCTGTCCTCCTACTGATCATCAAGCCTCTCCTCTTGAAAGCAGCTGCTGACTTTCTCACCACACTTCCCTCTTCCTCTTCTTCTGCACTATCATCCCCAAACAGATCTGCATGACTCAGAGACCTTGGCTTCTCTTTCTGAAGTTTGCAGGGTTTGCCATCTGAAGACTTCTTGGTTTCAGTCCTCTTATCTTTACTACTACGATCGCTCCGATGGCCCTTCTTCTCTTTCTCGTGTCTATTGCCCTCCAGTTTCCCATTCTTCAATTCATGAGACACAGATAACTGCTTGCTGGCCTTTTCAGAAACCCTGAGCCCCTTGGGATGGCTTCTCCCTCTCTCCCCGACTTTCCGCCCAGATTCTCCTTTCTTCTCTGCTTTCGAACTCTTCCCATCACTCTTCACCTTATGCAGATCCTTACAGCTCTTGGTCTTGCTGTCCTTCACCTGGACCATCTCTTCTGCACTCTCTCCCTCGCTTTTTCCATCCTTCTTGAGCTCCGCTTTGCCTGATTTCTTAGCAGCAGGTTTTTTACCATCTCGGCCAGCACTTCCTGTCATTTCCTTTGAACTATAACTTTTTTTATAGGATTCCTTCTGGTCACTGTCTCCTTTCCCCGATTTGCTGCTTCTCTTATTACTGCTTTCACTTGCCGTTTTCTTCCCTGTGGCTCGATCATCTCGGGAAACAAATTCCAGGCTCTCCGAGTCCTCTGAGTCACACACTGTTGACCTCCCCACCCTTTTAGTCTCTGAGCTTAACTGCTGCCTCATCCTACCAGCCGAGGCACATTCCCCTTTCTCATCACCCCGGACTACGGGGTCTTCTGTGGGCACAGTTCTGTTCTTTTTCTTCTGGAGGCGGCTGACAGAAGTTGGCCTGTACTCCAACCCAGAACTCTCGCCATCAGACTCTGAAAAACTTGCAGAATACTTTTTGGAATCAAAGACTACTGTTGGCTGCTGCCTCGCCTTCTTTAGAGTTGGTACATAACTGCTGTCTGATTCATCTACAGCCTGCTTCTCCGCTATAGCAGAGTGGCCCCTCTTCTTGTTCCCCAACGGTGCCTCAACCTCTGCTACACCCATGCACTTCTGCTCTTTAGGGCTCCTGTTACTCTTGTTCCCAGGATGTGCTGAGAAGTTAGACAGAGGGTCATATTCTAAATCAGTGGGGGGTTTGGAGTTGTCCAGTGTGTATTTGCATTTGGAGGAAGAGCTGGGGATTCTTGGGGGACTTGGAGGGGGAAACCGAAGAGTCTGGGAGGAAGGAAGAGGCTTTTTTGTGGCTGTTTTGGTGACAGTAGTGGGCACATATTCCAGGGCACTTGCATAGGTGTTCTTATCATCAGAGTCCAAGGTGTATTTGCTGGAACAGGGGGTTGGATTATAATCAGCCGCTGGACTTATTTGGTAGCTGCTTGGGTCGTACTCTAAGGGGGTGGCAGAAGCCTTATGTCTCTTGGCACCCGACTGGATGCTACTGGCAGTAGGATCATACTGCTGATCCCCGATGCGAGACAGTTTCTTCTGCTCACGCTCCACCTCATTCCGCATAGCCTCAATTGCACGGTTGACCATTTCCAGCTCCAGGGCCCCTTGATCCAGGGGGCCCACATCCGACACAAGCTCTCCATTCTGAACCTCTGGGTTGTACGGCTCACAGTCTGGTCCTGCAGAGAAAAATTAAACGTATTTTAAGTTATTACAAAACAAAAAAAGCGACAAAATATTGTATAACAGTTAAACTTTAATTGAATACAACCAAAAAAATTAAACTATAGCTATATGTTGTTTACACAGAAAATACAACACAAGCTCAGACATATTTAGCTAGTCCAGGTTAATAAGTATTTTAAATTGAGATAATTATTCAAGCATTTAAGATATCTGCGAAACAACTGAAACAACAACTTCGTTTTACTGTCGGAAAATGCAAGACACGTCAAATGCGAACTGAGGTTTATTAATCTGAAATCATTGTTAAAAATGAACACGATAGAAAGTATGTATATGTATTGTAAGAGTGATGTAATTAAAAAAAAGGGAAAAAACAGCAGCTCCTTTTTTTCCTCACTTATGCCAGCAGGAGAAAACACCGCCGCCTGGGGAAGTTTAATGCCTGCTAAAATACGCATTATACAGTGAACGACGTCACTCTGTACATGTTAAAAATCACAGATAATATGTATTGACATCACTACTCAACCTCTTGTTTATGCCTGCAAGAATTCTCCACAAATACTCCTACGAAACGAATACAAAGCATACTTCCATATTTTAAAACAAAACAAAGCTATTCACCCTTTTGTTTGAAACAAGCTTGCAGCGATTTTCTGTTATTTGCGTTAAGAGACTCCCTCCTCTGTCTGCTGTGCCTGAAGTGACAGTACGGTCTATTGCAGTTATCTCCATCGCTCCTCCCGTTATGGCTTTCCGAATAAAACGGGCAGTCAATCCCACGGAAGAAACCGGTGGATCTCAGCATCGTCCACGCACAACACTTTCATACCCGCTAAACCAAAAAGGAACAAGAAACAAGAAATATTTGAGCGACGACCACTTTCAAACCTAGAGTATCGTTCACTACCGTTTAGCCTTCTATACATACAATACAGAAGCATCCAAACGGCGCCATGTTTAGTAGAAGACAATTACAGAAGATGGACCCAACTGTCGCATGTATTGACGTCATTAGGTAGTCCGATAATCTGCCTGGCTGCCGAATATTGGTATGAGGAGCAGAAACTTGATTGAACTTTTCCTTATAAATTATAAACATTGCGTACAGGCTAAATAACACATGACCCTGATTTTATAGCCAATCAGGACCAGCTTGTAGTAATTTAACCCACTTTGTTGATAGTTACGCAGCCTTCTAATGATTGGGTAATAGAGTTTGCTTATGTGGCGGCTGTGATTTATGTACTTACTACACCGCCATTTAGTTACGGGTCATGATGCGGTTGCCTCAGCTGTATTGTACCTCGCAACTGAACGGGCACAGGTTAAAGGAAAGACGAAAACAAAGCGGTTATGGCGTTTTATTTTCAACCATTATGAAATGCTTTACTTGAACTACAGCGACATCTGGTGGATGGTATCGGCCTATGGAAGCCAGACTAAAACCAAGCAAGGGAGATAATGTCAGGATTGAACGGTGGTTAAGTTCACAGGCTAGGCTGTACTACTTTGACATGGTACCTCAAGATGAAGACATTGAAGCTTTATTGAAAAATACTTCACATTATGTAAGCAAAAGGAAAACTTCCTGGCCAACGCACAACACTTGTCCCAAACATATACACGACTCTTGAATTGCAAGTGGCTTCAACTCTTACGGAGAAGCTTCACTTTCATTACCTCGACCCCCCACCAAGCTTGAGTTTTCGCCAAGTCCCAAACCCAGTGAAGCCCCTAGACTTTGCTTCAGAATTACTGGCGGCCATTTCCATGTCGGGTCCGCTATGTAGGACCACAGCAATGTTCGGCAGTAAGCAAAAGCGGAGACTTTCCCCAGGTACAGTCCATGCTTGAGCTACAGTGAGCCTTCTGCGGAGATCCAACTCTTGTCATCTTCAGGCGTGACGCTGGTGGCCATCCTGGGCAAATTTCGATCACAGTTAACGCCTCTCCACCGAAAAATAAATAATACTAAACCCCACACAATGTGGGGGAATGTGCCATCTAAGGTCCAAATGTAAAATGTAAAGAACAAATAAAATCACTAGCTAAAACATCCAAGATTTCTTAGAGCAGTACCTAGTCGGCTAGCTGCAAGTTCATAGCGTTGTAAAAAAAATAAAATAAAGATAGGTAATGCAATGCAGCTAGTGCGACTTAAGTAAAACTTACATTTTCCCCCCAAAAGTACAGCCCCTGATAATTCCTTGTGTGATAAATCACGTTTTCCACCTCAGACAGACACGTTTCCAGCATTTCTTACCTAGTCTATACCGTGGCTCAAGCAACAGGTAAAGCGTCCCGATGCAAAACAAACGTAAAGCTATTCCGCCGCGAAATAAACATTTGGCTAACTAACTTAATAAGCTTAGGAAAAACCTACCAAATGACATTACAAAGAGTCCGTACTGGCCCGTGTGACGTGTTTTATCATGGCCCACAACCGCCAGCACACCTGCGCCGCAATCAGTCATCAGCCTGAAGTTGTTGCAACAATTAGAAACTATGTAACGTTAGGAAGCATAAGAACGAACTGTTTTCGTTTATCTAAATTGAATAATAAATTATATGGGATTTTTTGGGGGGGAAAGCGGTAAAGAAGGGCGTTTTTGTATTAAATTACAAAACAAATTGAACCTGTCCTGGATTCCCAATGTTTTCCTTTCTCTCTCAAAGCAGGGGGGTGTTCCTCAAAGCAGGATTTCTTGCTTAGCTGGATAACTTGTTGGATTTAATGCAGTCTGGGTTAAATTGCCTTTACCTTTGTCCACTTGCATGTAGCTCAGATAGATCTGCTTAAATAACCATTTGTGTCTGTATTCAGTGGACTGGTATCCTATCTAGGGTGTGTTTTTCTGGAACGGATTCCAGGCTTACTGTGGCCCTGCATTATATAAGCAAGTGTGAATAAGGGGTGGATGTATTTTTTTTCCCCCTGTCCTTAAATATAATACTGCCATTGTCACCTTATCCTCACCCAGAAAAAGAGGAAAAACCAGTCAGGGAAGAGCATCACCTGAACTGCAGATGAGCTACAGAACGATCCCTGTAGGCCTACCAGCCCCAACTGGAAGGACGCAGCACTGCGTGTTGGGACATCACTGCAGCTTTCCATCATTGAAGAAGCACCAGAGGCACATGTTGGAGATGAATGTGCACAGAAAGATTTCCTCCACTCAGGGGGGGGGGGCAATGCACAGTGCTAGTTATACTTATTGTAGGCATTTACTCCCACCCAGACTGTGAAAGCAGCGAGTGGAAAAGCAGCCTCAGTTAGTCAACTCTCAAAGAGGGGAAATCACTCCAAAAGACAGGTTGAATTTCCTAAAAACCAGTTCAGGAAACAGCAGCAAGTTCTGTACAAATGACCTGTGCTGAAAAGATTTGTTGACAAAATTCCGAAAAGACTTAAGGGAGGTAAAACCACGTGTAACCCTAGTGATGTAATATGGATTCTGCTAGAACCAGGGAATTGTGGACAACAGCCCTCTTCTGCACAGGAAGAGACAGCCCAGACTCCGGAAAACAAGTGGAGCAAAATACTTGAAAAAGCTATCCGTCCTATTGTTATCAGATCTGAAGCAAAGCTATGAATGACAATATCCGTATAGAACAGTGTTTCCCAATCCGGTGGTCAGGGACCTACAGGTGGGAGCTGGGAAGGGCCAAAAACGTGGACTGTCTGTGGGTCCCCAAGGACCGAGATAAGATTTAGAGGTAGGAATAATGGTCAACACTGTTCTCATCAGGTGACTAAAGTTGAAATATACAGAAGCTTGAAAGAGTAAATACAGAGGGCACTTATAAAACAGATTCTCCTTTGGCAAAGATTGTTTTTGGATCTTTGGTGCAAACTGAGCTGAATCTTAAACAAAACCTACACACCAGCAGCCTGTCCTTCAAGATGATGCCCAAAGGTGTTGCAGATCCCCCTGTCCAATACTAGAGAACAATCTGGAATCGAAATGTGATGAGATCTCTTTTTCCTGCAAATAAACTGGTAAGAGGTTCGAGTGTCATGTTGCATGCAAGAAACTGCTGCAAACCTTTGGCTTGGCTCGCACAGAACTCTCAGGGTTACCTCATGCTGAAACCAAATTTAATGTTTCTCCAGAGCCTCAGTCTGAGGTAATTAACTTTCACTGTGGCCCTGAGTAGCTGCTGTGACAGCAGCTCCCATGCGTAGCCTACACCTAATGTGGTACAGCTTTTATTTTTTCCCCCCACAACTCCGTTTTGTCCCTTATTTGCAGTGTCCTAACGTCCCCCTTTCACCTGTCCCCTGCCCTGCAGATGTGGCACAAGAATTTTACGGTGTTCCTCAAAAAACTTGAAACACTAAATATTCATTTCATTAATATTCCATAGTACTCCATTTTCAGGATTGTTTGTGCACTGGGTGTCCCGTTTTGCCATATCTGACTTGAACCGTCTTGTCCAAACTCTACATACCTTACTGTTGCATGCACGATGTATTTTTTCGAAGCGGAACTAATGTAAGATTGAGGTGCAAACAAATGATTTGTCCTTTCCGACCAACTGACAAAGGAACACACTGGAACTCAAGATACAGAAAATGAAGGTCATACATTCTGTAAGTAATCAGCCCCCTGAATCGGAGCCAGGAGCCTCAAGTTGTTCATTGCAGCCTAAGGTGGTGAATGAGAATATTACTCCAAGTATAATGCAAGTATATAAAAACATGATTTTTGACCAAATCAAGACTTTATGTAGTAGTTCCTGACACATCTCACATGTGTTTGCAATAAATGGAAAACGGAGGAAAAAAAAAAAAACTTATGTAAAATTGAACCAATGACCATAAACAGTGAAACCATACTAGTAAATCATAAAAAAAAAAAAACCTTGCAAAACAAAAAACCTTACCAGTGTGCAAGGGGAGGGGAAACGGCAATTTTTACAGGTATAACATTTCGTTGCAAACTGCTGTCTCACACGTCGCTATTGAGTATTTGCTGCAGTGGTATTTTTCAAAACTACAGGAAAATCAGGACATGTTTTGATTTGACAGATTCAGATTAAATTTCTTAATAGTCTAAGTGCATTAGGCAGCTATCTTTAGTAACTGAAATCGAACTGTTCCCTCCATATATAAACTGAAACAAGCACAATGAATCAGTTTGAGTTTTTTTATTTTTTTTTTTTAGAAAACGGTACAAAATTCTAGAACAGTCTTATGAAATTTTACTTTAACTGCAATTTGCCATGTGGTACACAGTAAAGTGCTTTTATAAATAATCAGTAAAGTTTGTTGGGTTTCATTTTTCAAAATTGCCCCCTAAGTGTTTTGGGGCTCAAGAACAAACCAAAAAAAGAAAAAAAAAGAAAAAGAAAAAAAAAACTAAACTGCTGACAAAAGACCTTAAACAAGAAAATATGGAAACATTAGGACTGGTCAGTAACACAGGTAGAATTCACATTTCATTTTTAAAGGAAAAAAAAAACCCAACCACACACTGATCCCCCTTCGGTGCGGCAGTTAGTAAATGCCAGAGTTTCAGGGAGATGCTAGAGCAATCCTTAAATCACAGAATTTATGAATGAAAACAAGATCAGTTTTTAACCTGAGACCACTGTCAGTTGACCCAGTTGTCAGAAGATCTCGAACAGTGCTACTCTGCATAGAAAATGAGATGTGAAAAATCGGATTTCATACCCGTGCTAGTGCTATTGGCTAAATGTTTAGGACCAAGAGTAGCACAGAGATCTCTATGACAGAGGTAGCATGCAGAACAGTGAATGGATAATGCTATCAAATCCTGACATTTATGCACCAAGGGGGATTTCTGGGTTGAATATATATATATATATAAAAAATACTGAATTAAAATAAAAATGTCTTTTCAAAACCAAAGACCATTCAACTTGTGCCTTGTCTTCACTTTAAATTTGCTGAATGATGGACTCCTCCAAACAAAACAAAAGGAAACAAAGATGTACAGATCAAGTCTTACTATAAGACAAACACCATAAATGCATTTGTAGAAAGATCAGGGATTACAGTCAGCATCAACCACTTCCCAGGCAAAACTAATCTGCTTTTCTTCCTTCAAGTACCACATTATGCGGGGATCATCTGGGCAACACTGTTCAGAAAAATTGTTTGGGCAAATTTTGTCCCATGGTAACAGTTAATTTATGCAAACAGCCAATTCAAGGTTAAGTTGATTCTGACTACAGCAATTGAAATATATTTGCAAAGATTAATTTTTAGGTTACCATGTCTGCCAGAATAAGATGGAGCGAAAGGTCACTGCCCACCTTGAAATGAAACCAAAGAAAGAAAATCGAGCTTAATTTTCTAGATTGTTTTTTTGCTGCCATACTTCTACAGATTCATCTCCACCATCTCACATTTTAACACAAATGCTTTGCCATCATAACCACTAAATATAATTCAATGTGAACATAAAAAGATCAATTACCAGCACCGGTTTGAACACTAACGAAAAACCTTAACAAATGGCACAGCTTAGACAGAGATCCAAATATGTAATTCCATCTACTTACATATTAAGACATTTCTTTGGAAGACTCTCCTGGAATGATTTTCCTCCCCTATTCTTGAGCACTATTTAAACACTCAGTTTTCAAACATCTCCTTTAAACTTTTTCAGTTTCCAAAAACTGATGCGTTTGTTAGAAATGTTTTGACATTTCGCTCAACAGACATTGTTGCCTTCAGCCAAAGAGGGCATCTCCTTTGTCCCTGACCTTTCAGAAAAGCCTAATTAAACATGTGTCGATATTGTCTGTCTTGGATCATATGAGAACCCACCCAGGGCAATATTAACTCAATAAATGATGTCATTATCAATGACGTGACATTCGGTGCACAATGAATTCAGGAACCGCTACATATATATTCTTCCCAACAGCGTATGGCTTACATGCTCAGTGAAGCTCCCACTTTAGCTTCTCCAACACTTTGGAAATCAAGTATTAACTTTGAAATGCAACTTTTTCTAGCCACAAAAACAAAATAGTGTTTAGGTGCAAAGTTGTTGAGGGTCCAGGGAAGAGCCCAGTACGGACGACACTTGAGGGTTTAAAAACCCTTTATGAAACCTTTGTTGGATTGGGGTAGTTTTCTATTGGACATTTTTTTTCTAAGAACACAGGTCATGTGCATACAGACGCACTGTAGAGTGAATATTAAAGAGACAATGGTAAGTTCACTTAAGGGAACCCAGCAACAGATGGCGCTAGACTGACTGCCAGATGTTCCAATTCAATGCTGGTTACATAGTTACCTTCATTGCTGCAATTGCATAAGCTTGTCACTGATCAAACAGCAGTGCCCACACACATACAAGCAAGAGAGGGGTCGATTTTCTGTCTAATGAAATTCACAGTGGGTCCAGTTGTAGCACATGTAGACAAAGTGACAGGTAGTCCTTTGGCGGTGAGCTCACTTTATGCCACTAATTGCACAAAGAAAGAAAAAAAAAAAAAAAAACAGGAAACATCTGGAGGTCACACAAACTGCTCCCATCTCCTCCTGCAGGAAGAAGGCTGAGGGGGGGGGCAGGGGGGAGGGGAGGGTAGATGGACTGAGCTCTGGCAAGATGACCACGGGGCTCATGAAAAACCCTGAGCAGAAGTGGGACGAGCACACTGGGCTAGGCACAGTCCCCCACGATGACCAGGGGAGCAAGGAGCTGGTGCAGCTCAGAGGCAGAGACGGGATCCTGCTTTAGCAGACCGCTCCTCTGCCTCCGCTTGGCCAGCTTGGAGCTGGAGGGCGGGGAAAGACGCATGGAGCTGGAGCTTGCAGTCACCACCAGGGGGCGCTCGTGTTCCTCCTTTGTCTCTTCCTGTTCGGCTAGCTGTCGGTTCATGGCCACTGCCTTCCCTGCAAACAGTGTCAGATCCTTGGCACTGCTTCTTCTGAAAAAGGAAGGAGGAATTGCAGAAAAATGAGAATGGAACCAGCAACTAACCATCCATGTTTACCAGTGAAAGTCTTCACCATTTAACTGAGACCAAATGTGGAATGGAGACTATTCACGAGATCCTATTTAAAAATGCATCACAAAAGAAACTCCTTTTAAAAAGCAAAGACATGTCATGTTTGCAAACAATACATCACAAAGGCACTGGAATTCTATCGATTCAGTGTAGATGGTGAGGAAAAGAACATACCTCTGAAGTAGTATGGATGTAGGCAAAGCATTGGGAGCACACTAAGGGGGAAGAACACGGGGTGGTGAATGAGCATTCAGAACACCTTCCGCACGAGTGTCTGCGAGACGCAGCGGGCAGCGCCGTTAAACTCACCCCCTGCACCCACGCATGTTGTAGCACCTGAGCAGCACTCAAGCGGTTCTTGGCGTCCCGCACCAGAAGCTTGGAAATGAGGTCTTTGGCACTAGAGGAGACGTGAGCCCAGTCCTTCTCAGGGAACTCGTACTTCCCTTCCTGGATGCTCTCAAACAGCATGTTCTGCAGAAAGGTTGGATTGCAGTTCAAAGGTCAAACACACGACTCTTCAATACTATCCATTTTCAATAGCCATCAACTGACCCAACTCCAGATAACCATTAACATTAACTACAATACACATCATATTCTGCCTTGCAGACACATCCCTACGGCACCTTATACCTTCGGTGTTGATGAAAATTACATCTATTTATGGAAAACGGCTAATTTTGTTTTTATCAAAGTAATGAGTCAAATCACAAATGCCACATGCACTACAGCGCTTACGATATGCATGAAGCATGACACTTCTTTAAATGGGTTTCCATGCGTACCTGGCAGGCTTGACAGGGCTCCCCCCAGTCCCATCCGCAGTCACCCCCGCAGCGGCCCACAAATGGCGGATAGCCACTCAGCATGATGTAGAGGATGACCCCCAGGCTCCACAGGTCGCAGCGTTTATCGTAGATGCTGGCTTCCTCGCTGAAGGCTTCCACTACCTCAGGGGCCATGTATTCTGCTGAGCCACACTGAAACGGGACAGGGCTTATGTCACAATGTCAACTCATTCGCTGCCAAATTGGAAAGATGGACATGGATATATGTTAAGGGAAGATGCACATGTCACTGCTTGATAATCATTTTCTCCACCTCAACAATTAAGCAGATAGAATGAAACAAGAACCACTGTCCAAATACCTGTTGTTTCACTATAGAGATTAAATGCAAGATCCTGCATCCATTAACAGAAATTGTCTACTGTCAAAAAAGCAGAAGTCTGAAAACAATCATGTTGACCCTGTGCTGAAAACCATTGCATTCCCACCTCAGCCCAACAGGGGATGAATGAGCACCAGTTTCTGGGTGGATGGGGGTTGCAAAGAGGTTCACAAATGGATCTTTGAAACGAGACACCAGGCACTTTGCTCCAGATCTGCACTCCACCCCCTACCCTAGCCCTGCTTTGTCCCCCAATTCCAACATAAACATCTCCCCCCACACAATCTCCATAACTAAGCTCACTGGCTCAATCCAGTTCAAAAATCCATGTTAACGTCTGAGGATTCAAATTGCTGAGGTGCTGAAGTTAAGGATAAAATGCACTGCTTGGAAAGAAAAAAAAAAAAAAACCTTTGTTATGCAAGTGTAAGCTAAATTCAGCACAACCGAGATGCGAGGTGGGGTTCTGGCAAAGCAAGCCAGAACACAAGAGCCTGCATTCCCACAATCACGCAGTGCAAGATGTCTGCTACACTTACTGCAGTGTAGACAACTGCTGTGTTCCACTGAAGTGTGGCTGACTGCAGTACTGAGGTCTTCTTAGACCAGTTTTTCTCTATTGGGTCTTCAGGACTCCCAGACTGTCCATGTCTTTGCTCCCTCCCAGCTCCAGCAAAAACGTGGACCGTCTGGGGGTCTGACTCCAAATTCCTGTTCAACATCAGGAGTACTTTCTGAAACCTCCTTTTTCATAGCAGAATGCAAACTTCTCTCCATATTTTTTATATGATATTATAAAACAAAAATTAAACATCAGACCTACTAAACTCTCACTCAGGATCATAAGCATTCCACTGAATAAGAAGCAGACTGCCATGTTATATAAACAAAGCAGACTATCGTGTTTTAAAGGACAGGGGAGGCATGCCTGGAGTCTCATTACTGTAGGTGCACATGTGTCCTTAAGGCTCCCCCATTGTTCACCCAAGTCCAGCTGTCTGCTCTGCCCCGCCCCCCCAACCATGTAATGGCATCTTCGCGGCGCAGGAATGTCCAACTGGCAGACAAAGCCAGCTTTGTGGCTGGGGGCCCATCCCCCACCCCTCTTCACTGCTGCTCACTCCCAGCCCCCCCCCCCCAAAAAAAAAAAAAAAAAAAAAAAAAAACGCTCCTCACTTCGCCTTCAACCCCCCCGGTTTTGGGGGGGGAAAGGGGGGGGGGAAAAGCTGAAAGCCGGTCGGGCCCCAC
>JABJVO010000034.1:3762340-3783106 GCA_026770805.1 Boulengeromyrus knoepffleri
ACGTTTCAGCCCGCCGTGCGGACGCGGGGTTTTATTAACCAGCCATCTGCCGTAACATTTTAACATGGCGCAACCGCGCAACCGCCCATCCGCGCTTAGAAAGAGCGGACTTCAGCTACCTGTACGTGCTTTGTTTTTGCGCCGTCTGCTTTGCCCGTATCAGTGTTACATTGGAAGCTGCAGTA
This sequence comes from Boulengeromyrus knoepffleri, assembly GCA_026770805.1. Lineage (NCBI taxonomy): Eukaryota > Metazoa > Chordata > Actinopteri > Osteoglossiformes > Mormyridae > Boulengeromyrus > Boulengeromyrus knoepffleri. Next base: position 3,762,526 of record JABJVO010000034.1, read on the forward strand.
AAAACAGGCATAAAAGTGAAAGCAGGTTTTCCCCCGAATCCCCCCGCAGCCACCGAGATCGACCCGCTTTCAAAGCCCATTTAGCTAATTACATAACGGGGCTATTCGTGTCTGTCTGCCGAGCGGACCGAGCTGTACATCAATATTTACGAGTAAGGTGGCAAGCAGAGGATATGCGAAGCGAGGAAAGTACCGAGCCCGCTGCCACTTTGCCTGAACTTACCGGGGAAGTCAGAGACTCTTGTTCCGCTTCGCGATCTCCTCCCTCCGAAAACGACGTTTATCCCTCTCTAACAAATGACCGCCCTATCCTCAGCTCTTATTAGTAACATACAGATGGCTACAATAACACTGTAAAATACAGCGCATAAAATTAAGGGTAATGCCCGACTCTTCCTGCAAACTTGGTCAAAAGACGACTCCTAATGTTTCCTGCACCGGAACGTCAAGGCACTCCGCCCTGCTGCGTGGTAGGGGAGGGCGCAGCAAGGGCGGAGGGCTGCGGGCGGGTATCCCGGGGCTGTGTGCCTCTGCTGCCGCCCTGCTGCGTGGTAGGGGAGGGCGCAGTAAGGGCGGGGGGCTGCGGGCGGGCATCGGGGGACTGTGTGCCTCTGCTAGTTGTGCGACGCTCAGTTCCAGGCTCGGCAACAGATGTGCTTCCAGTAAAGTAACAATTTAGAAATCCAAAATATTGATACCCCATGCACATCACTCTTGATTTCGTGGGCTACATTTCTCATTACTGTTAAATTTGTTATCTCCATTTGCAGTTCCTTTGCTGTGAAGATTGATTAAACGATTGATGATCAAAGCGGAAATCACTCTTACATTTTCAAATCCGGTTAATGATACGTAGGTACTCTAGGAAATTGTTTCATTTATGTATCAGTGTTGAAACCTAACTAATTTATTAGTCAAAATTTGTCCTTGGGCTCACATATCCATCCATCCACGATAATTATACTAGCTTCTTCAACGTGGAATCTCGGTGAACCAAAGCCCACGCTGTAATATCCCGAATCATATATCATGGGCAGATTCGAGGCTCGAGCTAACTTATCCGCATATGTGCTTGGACTGTAGGAGAACGTCACAGTGTCTGCGCCACGTAGATAGAACAACCAAATTTTGCATACATAGCCGGTGCCATAGGTTGTGATATAGCAGGATACAAATTCGCTTAGGGTGGAATTCTGTAGTTTAAATGAACGTGAACATAATGCGAAATTTAAGCATTTTATTTAAATGTTATCAAACAATACAGGAAAAAAACTTTAAAACAAATGCAAATATACCCATCTAATTAGAACAGCTCAAATATAAAAAAATAGCAACATTAGAGCGATTTATGAATTTTGGACTAACATTTGTCAAAGTTTTTTTGTTACCAAAAAGCAACACCGTTGTTACGCAATACTGTCAGCACGCTAATAATGATTAAGTTTTTATTTCTATTACAGGAGATTATTGGTCCTGCCTTAAAATACCTATAATGCACATTCATAATACAGTAAATATTCGATTCGTTCATCAACATTCATCCTACAAATATGGATGGACACTAAAAGCAATGCTGTACAGTATAGTTTGCCTGTTGCTAAGGTGCAATTCTTCATTATCGACCAGCAGATGTCGCTGTTACAAAACTTGAAAGTTAATAGGTAATAATTTTACTGACATTTTGTGCAAGAGAAGTATTTGAACTGTCAATAAACTTCATTTACACTTATTTTCCTGCTGGGTCGGTCTTAGCAAAACTGCTCGAAACAATATAACACTGAAACACTGAGATTACCAATTCGCAATACATTTTGTTCCTTAGCCTTACTCAATGCCTAACCAAGTCACCTTTACCACCCCATAATAAGTACGGACAAAACAAATAGAACTTTCATTGAATGCACAAGCCTTCTGTTCAATCAACACAGCGTTCGTTGGTCTAGCCAATGCTACAGTTTTACACAGCACAGGCTACAGCTGAAGAACAGGCTAATCATAGCATCAAGCTGCGTAATTGGTGGACAGGCCAAAAGCCAGACTGGCTCTAAGCCCTGGTCTATGGTGCCGCTGCTTCAGCAGAAGCTCCTGCCTCAGTGCTTGCAGTGGTCTTTTTGGATATGGAGTAGTAGTATGTCCGCATGCATTCCTCGACCTTGACAAAACCAGGCCTCTCTTCATGCCTGGAGGTAAAAGGGTGAGATTTCAATTCATTGCCACATTCATTCATCATACAGTCAGTCCTGCTACAACACAATTAATGCCTTTGTGAAAAACCTCGCTTTCACTGCAATCGCATAGTAAAGGGCACATTTCCAGTGGGTAAAACAGAGTTAGGGGAATGCAGCTCCAAAATTTAGTAACTTAGGCCAAAAAAATGAATTAAATAAAAAGACAGTGATACCAGTGGCCAATAATAAAATTATATCCATTTTAAATAACAAACAATAATAATACATTAAGAAATTACATCATAAACATCTCTTATGGGTCTTTTGGGTCTCATGAGAATTGTCAAGTAACTTCAACTAAACGTGTCTAACTCACTAACTTGACGATAGCTGAGAGTCAGGAGTAGTGAGTCGGCCGGGTGCGTACACAGCACAAAGACAACGGACTACGGCATGCGGAGGGCCACCGTGCGGATGGGCGCGTACACAGCACAAAGACAACGGACTACGGCATGCGGATGGCCATGGTTTTTATATGATAATTTGTCAAATATATTCAGATTTTTAGAATCTAACACTTTAACCTGTGCAATGCACGGATGTACAAAAAGCTTGAGTCTTTTAGATATGAGAACTGGATTGACCGATTCACCCAAGACAAAAAATGCACAGTGAAAGTTCACAGTAAAACTGTGATGTTTACAGTTATACCTTAATTATTCTTATACTGTAGTTTACAGTTTAGTGGAACTGTGAAAGTACATAGTAAAACTGTCAAACAAGTTTACAGTATTCACTGAATTTTCACACTGCAATTTTTCCAGGGACTGAAAAGAATCGGTTCAAAAGAATGATTCATGCATGAATCAGACACCAATATCGTTTACTTGGATAGCTATTTTTATGTGCAAGTAGTATTTCTTGCTAAGACTGTATCGTGTTGTAGTTTGAGTAGTGCTTTTCTCTGCAACTAAAAATTGCGCAAATACAAATGCGATTCTGCGTTGCATTGGACTTCGGTACTAATATATCAATCGATTCATGGTGTGATGTTACACATTGTAGCAGAACTGACTGTACTTCATTAGACATTCATTCTGTTCCAATCAAAATCATTACGAAGAGTCTCTCGGCAATTGATGAATGATATGGAAGCATGAATCAGCCTAAATGTCAATACAATGAAAGGATAACAAAGGGTCTCACTTGTATGTCCAGCAGTCTTTCATCAGAGCATACATCACGTCTGGACACCCAGTGGGACAATCCATGCGACTCCCACTCTCTATGAAACTGATGACCTCAGGACCCTTCATTTTCTGTCAAAGGCAAGGGCAAGAGTCACCAAGAATCATCAAGAGTCACCAAGAGTCATCAAGAATCATCAAGAATCATCAAGATTTTATATAGATACATATATGTATATATATATATGTATTTTATATACATATTGGGTGAGTATTGTGATAATGGGACACCTGGCAAAATTGGACAGTTAAACTTTGCAGTTACTTTTGTATTACTTTGTAATACTTTATTTTCTCTTAAATATAGTGTATATAGTGTTCAAGGGACATTTATATATTTGGAATGGTGTCAAGCAGGCATTCAAGACATTGCGATGATTCTGTAAATTTTTCCAGAAAGCAAATTTTCAGAAAGTGTCACATTTTAACAATACTCACCCTATATATATATATATACACGAGATACCACTGTGAGATACAAAGATCACTGTGAGACATCACTGCGAGGGGGTGCCGTAAACACGCAAAACTCTACATGTATCTATGCATATTTGAATCACTTAACATTTTATATGTCGTCTGCTGGCCTTTGCATGTCATCTGCAGCCTTTGCAAAACTCTCAAAAAAATTCCCATCTAATGCTGACCCCACGATATTTTGAAACTGCGAAGGACAAAGTGGCAATGCAGAAGGGTCGACTGCTTATATTATTATAAGATATGTTAAGTTATTTACTGTTAGCTCGTACTTTCATAGCCATACCTTATAAGGTTTCCCCCCATAAGAGAAGGCTTCCCACATGGTGATGCCGAAACTCCAGACATCACTCTTGCTGGAGAACTTGTGGAAGTTGATGCACTCTGGGGCGTACCACTTCAACGGCCACTTCCCTGCCGTGCGAGCCTACACATGCGTCCATGCATGTTCCGATGGAGGACAAAGGAAGGCAATTCTTTTTTCAGGTTAGGACAGCAAAGACGGGAAGTACACGTAGAACAAATAGCACGTCGGGGAAAAGAGAAGACAACGCCGCCTTGTGGCCGCACCTTGTAATAGCTGTCGTTGGCTCCCAGGGCCTTGGAGAGGCCGAAGTCACTGATCTTGGCGTAGTGCTGGTTCACCAGCAGAACGTTACGTGCAGCCAGGTCCCTGTGCACAAAGTTGTTTTCTTCCAAATACAACATGCCCAAGGAGACTTGGTGCATTAGCTCCACCACGTTCTCGATGTTGACTTGCTCTCTGAGAATTAAAGAGACACCACACATGACTGGACCAACAGTAACTTTGCTAGATCCTATAGGCCGGTGGTAGGCGACCCTGATCCTGAGGTGCTGGTATCCGGCAGGTTTTCAATCCTACTTGATGAGTTACTATCAGCCAGAGGTAGGTCATTTAGGTCCAGAGAGTAGAAGTCAACACCAAGGTTTTGTTTCAACCAACCAGTTGAGTATAAAGAGTCACAGTCACAGAATACTCAACTGGATGTTTGAAACAAAATCTTGGTCTGGAGTTTTACTCTCTGGACCTGAATTACCCACCTTTGCTACCTGCCTGAGATCAGTTGTGGTTCATCAGAGACAAAGTAGGTTAGAAAACCTGCAGGATACCAGCACTCTAGGATTAGGGTTGCCTGCCCCTGCTGTAGACAATCTCTCCTTTTCATTCATACTTCTGCATGGTAGCACCTATGCAGCTATCTCCCCGCACCGTACCTCCAGCTTATTACTGTGGAGCTCAATGCTTAAAGTCAAAAGCGAGGGCTTCACCCAAAACCTTTCCCTGCTTTCTCATCTGTATGTCACTCTGGATAAAAGCATTTCTACACAAATAAATGTGTAATGGTGCTCACAGGTAAGCACTAGTGGTGGGTCCTTCCAATTCTATAAGCATTGTGATTTTTAAATAGTTTTTGCTAAAGAGTATTTCAGGTCCGCATTTAAAGACAAGGGCTGTAATAGTACAGGTATTTGCCATGTGCGGTTCAGTTACATCCTTTTCAGTTCGGTACGCTCAGCGAAACAAATACACAAATACACAAAATACATTTCTTGACACGGGTGAAACCTAAACTGACGAGTACATGCTCAACATGGAAAATATTATGGTAATTGCGGCTGTGAGTTGGTTAGCGCTAGTGCTACAGAGTTCAAAGATCCTCCAACGTCACTTAAATCAGAAGTCGGGGAACATTTTGACTTCCCAATAAATTACACAAACACTGGAGAGACTAACGAAGACCAAGACTGTCTGTCGGCTCTGTTATACCGAGTTCGGATATGTTGCTGCAAACACATCCAACATGCTGTCTCCTGTGAGACTATCATCTGACTGTGTGTACACAACAAGTGAGAAACCACCTCCACAAGTTAATCTCCTTGTGACATTTAAGATGTTTTTGTCAGGATATTCAGGCCAGGCTAAAAGAAAGAAACAGCTATAGGTGTGTTTAACGCTATGGGTTTATCGTTACGGATATGTGACTGTACTTGGTAGTAGAGAACATGGAATTTATTTCATCATGACTGTTATGATGCAGTCCTATTTTAAATTTTTAATTTATTTTACATATCTATTTCTTCGGTGCAATTGAGCATCTCTTTTGTTATCCAGACACACTGATAGACACATTGCCTTATCTTTCCTATACACCTCTCCTAATCGTGTTTGCAGTGTTACTAATAAAAAGCAAAAAATTCAAAAGCAAATTCTGCTTCCCTGCTCTACTGAAATTGCGCCGTGAACTCAAGAGGATAGCTATTCTCATGTCTAGATGCCGGTTTACTTTAAGTTTAAGTTTAAGTTTGCCTGAAACTCAGAATTTAAAATAATACTGCTGGGAAGGTTCTTGCAGTCGCTTGGTCATTCATGACAGCACCATGCCAGACTCACACATGTCAGTCTCTTGAAGAAATCAGGTCGTGTGCAACTGGGCAAATATATTATCAGTAACAGATGCGACCAACATAGTTATAGTAAACTACGTTTAAACTGATATATTAAAAATCTACTTTTTTTTGTGGTCAACCGTGATATAGAATAAAAATGACTGCAGCTTTAAATGGTAAACGACAAATGGTTCAGGCATGATTCAGTTGCATGATTAGCAGGTGGGACTCACTTCTTTGTGGACAGGAACTTGTTGAGTGGCCCGGCAGGTGCCATTTCCATCACCAACATGAGATTCTCTGCATCACAGAGCCCGATCATGCGAACGATATAAGGGTTGTCCAGCTGGTGCATGATCTCTGCCTCCTTCATCATTTCGTCCTTCACCGACTTGTCATTCTCGTTCTTTAGCACCTTGATAGCTACGTCGATTTGCTTCCTGGAGGAACATATAGAGAAGGACAAATTTGTGGCTTGGCATGGACAATAACAAGGAGCAAACAACACCAGTCCGTCAGGCCAAGTGAGAATTAAACTGTGGCAAACTACTAACAAATACAATGCACAACAGTGTCTGAACAGAAGTGTTAGGGTTAAGTAGCTTAGTGTTAATTTCTTTTGTAAAGTCAGTACATAAGTAGAGTGACACCTCTAGGTATTTCAGGTATAAATCAGGCACTCACTAGATATGTTCTAAATCTTATCCCCTTAAAGACTACAGTTGTATATGTAAGCACAAAACACGTAATGTCTTCTTCTAGTCTGATCCACATTGTTACCCACTTCCTGTATATATATTTATTACAACTGTAGTCAAACAACCCCCCCCCCCAACGCACATCTCCACCCCTCCTCACTTTTTCATCTTATACACGCCTTTCCTGACGCAGCCAAAGTTGCCTGATCCCAGCTCCACCTCGTCGATCATCAGCTGGTCCCTCTTGAGGAACAGCTTCTTCTCCTTCAGAGCCTCAGGGTCGCTGTAGGGACTCTCGTACACACTGGTGTCCATCGGCATCTGACGCCGGTCGATAGGAGCAGCAGCGGCGGGAACTGGAGAGCAAGCGGAAATCACAGCCACCCGTGAGTCTCCTGAAGGGGAGCGTGAGCCTGCTGGCTGCCCCTGGTGGTCATACTCAACACCGATTCCGCTGCCGGTTACTTAAGGGGGTTTTTGGGGATTTTTAATGCAACTATGCATGGACATTTTTCGAGACCTCTTCATAAGAGGACACATTTTTTACATTAATTTTTTAAGGGAGTAATATACCACCTTTTTGGAATTTAGTTTTTCCAAGCCAGTTTCTAAGAAATGTGCTATACATAAGCCGGTTTACACATGGACACACAACTACATCTCAAGCTCTTCTGCATTATCAAGTGATGCCACACAAAGAAAATCAGTCTGACGAATGAGCTGTCCTCTAGGAGACGTGGACACATGAATGGCAGCTGTGTAATATTATTGCTGGTTAGACACTGAGAACAGCTCAGCTATTGTACTTATAAATAAAAGGTCCCCATAAGGAACAATTCAGCTGTGTACATGAGATACAGATTGTAAATTTTTATATTCATTAACATAATAAGTCCCTGCATGCAACAGTGTTGAGCTAGCCATGTGATTGCTATTGGTGATATTCCTATACAGATTTATTTCAGTTGGTTACCAATTATTTATATAAAAATTGCAAATAAGACAGACGGCCTAAGATGAACTGCTATACGAAAGTCTGTCTGAGTAATTGTGCCCAGCGGCAATTCGGTGAAAGCCAGAAAATAGATACGGGGGTTCACGTTATTTGAGGGTAAGACGGGGTATGGAACTGACTTCCAGGTGCCGGCGTGTATCCATTGGGACGAAGCCGTCTCTGTAGTGAGCGAGAAAGGTTTGACGTTGGGTTACTCATGCACTCTTTTACTGTCACTATGCCAATGGAAAGTGTATGTGCATGGCGCCAATACTTACCGCAGTGGGCAAAACAGGAACGTCTGAATCAGGAAAAAGCTTGACGTGAGCATGGTTCATTTTAATAACAAGCACTGATGATTGCTTTAGCTATGGTGTTCTAGAAAATCTGGCTGAAAATCTCACGGCATTTAATTTAAATATATTTATCAGTAAAAGGTTTGTAGGACAGCGGTAGCAGATCCGGTGGTCTAAAAGCGAAAGGTGGGTCAAACCAAAGCGGGAGCTGGTACCAGTGCAGTTGGGGCTCACGCAGGGTTCCCGCAGAATCGTCACCACGCCGTCCAGCTTCAGCTTGAGATACTCCACCAGCTAGAGGATGGGCGTGGGGGGGCCAGGCAGCTACGTCAGCGGTGGGCTCACAGGCACGTTCATCATTTGTGATTAATGAAGGCGGAGAATTTTACCTGCCACACAGTATCGAACTTGGTTCCCTCTGGCATAGAGTACTTCCCTGACTTGTCAAGCAGAATCTGGTAATGATAGACGGTTTTGCCGTACATGATCGAAAGGGCGAAGGTCCCAGATTCTTCTCTCTCTCTCACTCTGAATGGCAATAGATAGGCAGGAGTGAAATGTAGATGATTTTCACACAGCACTTGCTTGCTCCAGAGAATAAGCTGACTTGTGGACACTGTGACTAGCAGATAATGCTTAACTGGCAATGTCGAGTTTCAATGCTTATGAAAGAAATGGGCAGAGTATAGGTCAGGTAGGTTGACTTGTGACCACTTGCCAGTAGGGGCCTTCTGTTGTACCCTAAAACAGTGAACGCATTTGATAGCAGCTATATCTGTGTATGATGGGTTCATAGCCTGCGAAAGTCAGCATGGACAGAGAGTGGTGTGTTTAGCTAATAGCGTGACAGTGTTGTTGCACAACCTCGTAAACAAGTTGTGCTTGACCTAAGATTGAGAGGAAGTGAGGCGTTATGTAACAAGCCTTGAAGGGCGTGAGTGGCTCGGCAGGCTAAGTCTCTGTGCCTGTAATCGGAAAATCACCGCTCAGATCTCCGCATCGGCAAAAATGTCGCGTGTTTGTGGGCCCTTGAGCAAGGCCCTTAACCCCCGCCCCCCCAGGTCCTGGGGCACCGAATGTTGGCTGACCCTGTGCTGTGAGCCCCAAGCTCACAAGACGGGGCAGGTGAAGAGAAGAACTCCAATGTACCTGTAATCATACTTGTGCAAATGGCAAACAAAGGATTATTATTATTGAGCTCACAAGAATTTTCCGTCGGGCTGCACCCCGGAGTAAAGGCGACGCTCGCCCTCCATGCGCGAGATCTTGCCGTGGTACCAAGGCATCTTCTCGTGGGCAGTGGTGGCGATCAGCTTCTCGAGCTGCGGGGCCTGGCTGATGATGGCCTGCTCCATGGCCTCGCCCTGAGGACAAATCACATCCCACCCATAAAGACCGTCAGGCGCGTTGCAGGGGCATGGGTACCCTGGCAGATTTGGGGGGGGGGGGCAGCACTTTATATGTGCCCCTGAATATGAAAAACGATCATTTACATGCTTGGGAAACACACCTCCACCAAATTATATCTATTGTAAAAGCGTCAGCCTTATTAGGAGGTCCACAGTGGCCCATAGCTAGCTACACCCCTGAAGACGGGTAAGTGGAAGGACATACGAATGATGGACAGAACAAATCCAGTCGTTCACCGTGCACCGTGTGCATGGACCCTATCCCAGAAATTCCAGGACATGGGAGGGAATCCCAGTCAATCCTGATCACTACTCCAATCTGGTCAATCTTTTTGGCAATATAGGCGGCTGCTTAGGACGGCAACTTCTGAGGAGGCGCTGGCTTGCCAGTCATTTTCAGTTTGCCTCGGACGGGGGGGTGATGCGTGCCTGGGGTGCCACGTCAGCTTGGACCGGTAACTACTGTCACGAATTTTCACTTTGCGACTCATTAAAAATGGCCACCCTTGCACCAGGCAAAGCAGCTGGATGAAGGGGATACCTACAGAAGGTTGAGGCCAGCAGTGACACAGCAGCGATGCAGCAGCAACGCATCAGTGGGGAAGAGGCCTCACCTCCAGGTTCCAGGTATGCCGCACATACTCGCGCATCATGTTGTCCCTCAGGTTGTCGAAGATGCCCAGCCGGATGGGCGTGTCGGGGCTGCGCAGGCACGGCTTGCGCAGGCTGCACACCAGCCCGTCTGCGTCCTTGCTGTAGTACTCGCAGAGCTCGGCTGGACCGCAGTGCGCCTTGCCGCCTGAGATGCAATAGGTGCCGTTGAGCTGCTTCTCCACGGAGTAGTGATAGAACTGCAGGTTCCACACGATGGACAGCACGTAGCCGCCCAGGCTGCGCAGGCACTGTCGCAGCAAGAAGAGCCCGTCCGACATCCCTGCCAGCTTCAGCTGCTCCTCCGCCTCGGCGCGGCTGATGCTGCCGTAGTAGAAGGGCAGCTCAGAGGCTGGGTCTATCATAGCGAGCCTGCGTGAGTGTCAGTCAGGGTCTCTGGCCGTCAGGAGTGCGGAGCGGCTGCACCTCAGAGGAATGGGCTTGTCTGCTGGGGATACTTTGGTGCACGATGAATATGATGGACGTGTATCCCGCTCACCGCTCTGCCTGGATAAGATGTGGGAGGGGGAGCAAAAGAGACGCAGACGAGCCGTCAGAAATACGGAAATTAAGCAAAACCTTTCATTCACTAAGTTGACTTTTACATGGATGTTTAGCAGATTGTGACAAAGTTGCATGTGAGACTGTAAAAACAACCCCGGTGGGAACTTTCCGCTATTATCAAAGGCATGGTCTTGCCTTGCTGGTAGCTAGGGCACATGGCATGTTTTTCTGTGTTGCACACGATGCGCTGAGAAACCAAGCGTTTTGCGTTGCACTGCATTAACTAGGACTGACGGGCGCGAAGGAACACAGCCGCAAAACAGGAAGCTGAGCATCCGCCCCCTCACGGCTTCTCCTCATCGTAGAGCTCCGCGCTCTACTGCAGGTGTCTCTTCAGCATTCCATGGCTTCTACAACAGACAACTGCAGGTCTTTAACACCATGTCAGGGAGATGCCAAAAAGCATTTACCAGGCAGTGAGACAAAGTACCTGGCTCCAAAGTGGCGTTTAAATGTAATTGCTTACATGAAATTGTATTGGGCATTAATACCTTTGATATAATAAAGATATATCTGTAATACAATTTTAGTAACATAATTACAATGAAATACTTGAGATGATATGCCTTGAGAAAATTAAATGTAGAATTTTATGGAAGAACATTATGTAAAAATCACATTAAACACTAAATACGGCTATTTTAAATTTTCATTTAAAATTCAAATAATACCTTGATCAATGAAATTAATTAATTTAATGGGGGGTTATTTTATTTACTCTTTCTGCTAAATATTATGTAATATCCTCATCAAATTTCGACTAAAATACCCAAGACCCAAAATTCGCGTAAACCACAAATAAGTGTAAAACAGCATGAAAAGTATTAACATGTAGACAGCGAAGATTAAGCTGATAGAGAATGGAAAATGTCTCAGTGTTCAAGTGGCGCAGAGAGACGTCAAAACCGTTTTATCAGAGGAAAACAGGCGTCTTCAATCAGATTACAGTCTGGAAGTCGCTAGCAGAATGCAAGTATGGAGCCAGGTGCACAAAAGCAACAAATACAGGGATCAAAAACACACAGTGCCGTCAGTCAAAATGCATTAAATATGATGCATTTTCAAAAGTTCCTGTACCTTACAGCAGTATAAAATACGCCTTCCAGAGGTATTATAATGCATTATAATAGTCAGTATAAGCATTAACGATGCTTTGTACTGCATTATAAATGTATCTATAGTGCATTATAGATGAGAGCTTCATAAGGCAGTCATAATGCATAATACACATGGTTATAATGCGTTATGCCTTTTGATAAATATTTATAGCCATGTTTATAATGCCTTGTGAATGTATTATTTGTTATGAATGTTTTATAAAATACTAAAAACACGGCCTTAGGTAAAGTGTCAGTTTATACTGCTGTAGAATAAATAGGTCAAAATAGTGCGTGTTGTAAAGATAATTGTGTGTATGTTTTGAAATAAGACCTTGGCTGTCCTGTAAGAGCGGTGGTGAACAAATCTAGGCCGTGCATGTGGGAAAGAGAAAAGACTTGGAAAACTTTTATACCACAAATCATGATTGCTTTTCCGTGCTCTACTGAAGCTTGAAAAGGCAACCATTCCCCTGTGTCAAACATTAGAAGATTATAGCTCATTATTCCTTTTAACTTTCATTATATGTTATTATAATTTGGTACTGGCTGTCTCTGTCGACTAATGTATATATGAATGTACTGTTGTCTGTGATTTATATTTTAGAACAACTGAGCGGCCTAATTATTGTAGTATTTTTCATTTGTTATAGTAGTAGAAGCTGCTTTTATTGGCCCAACAAAATCCCAGAAACAAATGAACACCCTTTCATCTTTGGCGCCCGCTTTTGCCAACGGCTGCTAGATGCGTAGTTTTTGCACCAGACAGGACAAGAAGAAGCTGAAGGTTGTAAAACCATTGAATTTCTTTAGGATTCATTCAGGATCCCCCAGCAAAAACATCTAGCTCACCCTCAGTGAAACGCATGGAAACGTAACCATGTGCAGTAAAACTAAAGGGCTTGTAGGCTAATGAAGGGTCCTGCTCGTGCCCTTCTGCTCTCCACTCTCACGATCAGCTCGGGTCTCTGTGACATTCACATCCCCAGTGCCGCCAGTCTTCTGGACATTAGTGGACTTTTTAACTCCGCCACATCGGGATCCTCAAGGTCTCCATACCCGGACAAACGTGTCTGTGGCAAGATTTGTTTTAAAATACTATGTAAAAAAGCATTTTCATCAAAATGTCCGCCGTGATGTTGACCTCGGCCTGGTACAGATTGCCACAATTACATAAGTAACAAATACACAAAGTGTGGTGGTAGGGAACTGGTGAAGGATGTGGAATTATAGCGAAAGGGAAGTTTTCACACAAATTTACCTGAACCACTGCGTAATATACCCGACAGAAAGGAAAACGGCAAGATGTAGAAGTTGCTTCAAACTTATTTGCAGATCAAGACCAATAATAAAAATGTTATTCTGACTAACATACACAGTATGATTGTTATTGTGATTTGTATATGTAGAAACACTACAGGAAGAATTCCTTTATTTGTTAGCAGGATGTGAAGATTTGCTCTCTTTTAGAGTCAAGGGTTCCAACCAGTGCCGGTTCCCATAGCAGAGGTCTCTACGGACTGAGCTGGGCTCTCTACCCACCAGCTGCAGTCAAGCAGAGCCCCAGCAGGGCCCAGGCAGGGCTGCTGCAGCCAATAATCCTGCCTGCATTCATGAGGGAGGTCCTGACAGAGAGCCCACCACAGCCACAACAAAAGCAAAGGCAACTGTATAACACATCTGGCTAAAGAGCACCTCACAGAACAGCAACCTCTGGCCACAGCAAAGGAGCGAGGAGACCAAGAGGTAGAGATGTGTGGCAGGTTTCTGCACTATGAAGGTGTTTAAGACTGGAGGAGCTCTTTTAGACAATATGCCTACACACTAAACACTCTATGGAAGAAGTTTCAAGTAGCTAAATTTGACATATGCTGGAAAAAAAAATGATGAAGTCCCCATAGTCAGGATCCAAGACTAGAATAAATTTCTAGGGGAAAACAATAATTGGAGATATCATTGCTGTAGCGGTAAAATGGGAATAAGATAAAGTCTGTGTGGCAAGAAAAAAAAATCACCTCATGTCTGTGAACCAAGTCGAAACTTACTCATTAGCACAGTGAGAGTGAAAAGGCACGACCGTTTTGACATAAATTTTCCATCGTTACCTCTCAGTTGTGTTATTCTGCCTTATTTTGGTATAGCATGATAATTCAGACCTTTTACAATTTTCTCCATTCCACTAAATAAAATGTGTATCGTCTGAAAGTCAACGACTGTTGCACTGTGGTTAGAGGTACGAAGAGTGAGCACAGCGCTGGTCAGACAGCGGGCAGAAAGTGCTGCACTTGCTCTTTTTCACTGCGCTGGAAAACTTTTTTTTTTTTACTTCATGCACCCATATAACTTGTAAACTTCTTAAATGACTAAATTTCTGCCTACTACATGACACTGAATACCCTTAACATCCATACAGCGCTAAACCTTTGCAAGCCTTCTATATTTGACCACTATTGTCCTAAATTCGACTATGAATTAAATATTTTTTGTTTTGGTATAATTTTTACATTGTTTAGAAAAAGTAAAATGTTTAAATGACATTTACTTGTTATTAGTATATCTTTGTATATGTAGAGTACTTCTATGCATCATTACCTATGTACCATAAAGAAAAAAAATACCTTGAATCCCTAATTCTTGCACCAGTGTATTCTGTAAACTAGAGAAATGAAGAAAGTATTAAATCATGCACAGTTTTTCAACTAAACAACTAACATGTAATATCCTCTTAGCAATCAAGGTCACAAAACAGAAAATGCAGCCAACATACCTAACAGCAAAGCACAGACACTCGATGCCCAGAGTTCATCTTGAAAGAAATGATTTTCAGCTCCACTGAGCCTACAGTCAAGAGGCAAAATATACAGGGGGCAGCGATAGCATCTCTGAGCATAGATACTTTTCCTGTGCTCTCATTGGTGTTGCTCTATGGATCTATGAGTGGCAGCTTGAGGCTTTAAAGGTTAAACGTCCCACACTCCAGCACAAGAAATGTGCAAGAACCAGGCCCATTGCATGAGTAAGATTTTACCTTAAAAAAAAAAAAAAAAGTTGACTTTTGCAGCCGTGCATTTTGTAAGGGCCAGATAATAAGAAACCCAATTTTAATACAGTACATCATAAATTGTAGGATTACATTCTAACAGATTACTTATGGCATACGCTTGATTTCTACCTAAATAATGACACCAGTAGTAAAGATAAAAACATCTGAGGATATGAAGTCTGTTCCTGATGTAACCACCTGCTCCACATTTTGCATGCAGGACAGTATTATCTGTGTATTGCCATTTATATAAACGAAACTCACACATATTGCTCCGTAGCCATGCATTTTGTGCTTACATATCTCAGACAAAATACACTGGATCACTGCCAACTTCTTGATCTAGCTTATAATGCCGTGACTCGTCCGATTTTGCGGACATAGACAAGGTAATTTCTTGAAAGGGGACTATGTAAAAAATAAACACTTACTATCAGTGTTTATTTCTTAATTTATTTGTTCTCAGTATATGTTATCAACACTGCTTAGGCCTATAAACAAACTCATAGTTAAATCTGTTTCAACGGAAACCAAAACCAGAAGCAAATTTTTCCAACACGTAGACGATTATTAAAATCTGCCCCCGCATTCCTACCTTTAATGGTCATCTATCAAACGGCTGTTACATTATATATTTCCCTTGCTTTATGCTCCGAATTCTTATTCCTCAAATGTATCAATCAGAAAGTTGCAGTCGATATTAAAGAAGCCCAATTATCTGAGTCATGCTAATATCTCGTCTCTTCATTCAAACATAACAGGCATCCACACTTTGCTCAGGAGAATTATTTTATATCTGTCTATTGAACCGATTTACAGTTTGCAAATGTGTTTTGATTATACTGCCAAAGAAAAAATATTAATCACACACTTTTGGTGAAAACATTTGCCTTAAAATGGCTCTTTCGAATTAGAAGGTAAATTGGATTAATACATAATATACAATGTGTAATATATCACAGTCCAATTATGATTTTAATTATGATTTCCCTCATGCTTCAGGCAAATAAAAAATATGTAACACTCAATAACTGTACCGTATTGTTTATTCAATGGGTTTTCTTAACTTCGGCTAAAAGTTACATAAACTGAATATAATAAGCCATTGTAATTTCAGCTATTCCTGTTGCTTACTGAAGTTATCACATGAAAATCCATAATTATCAATAAAGCATGAAAATGTCATGCGAGAACCTTAACATAAAGGATATGTATTTCATGTTTACAGCTACTGTCACTGGGCTACATTATAATATTGACGTGTTCTAGCATTTTGCCCAAAAATGATCTATTTTCATTTTTGGTCTCCTTTATGTAACAAGCAGGGTTGATTTTGAAATCTTGCCTGCAATTTAAAGCATTAAATACACTGAAACATATAAACACATATTTTCTCATTTGCTATATTATTCGTATGAAAATAACATAAAAGCGCATTAGTATTAAAAAGCATAACATGATGTGGTTTAAAGATGTTTAATGAAAGCAGTAGTTAATATAATATTGCTTAGATATTATTACTTAGATTAGCAATATTCGTCAGGTGCTTTAAGTTCAGGTTTCATGAAGGCAAAATGGAGGACAAAGTTAGTCTTTTACAGTTAGAAATTATAGCCATGCTATTCAACTGCAGATGCATGTTAAATACTCAGTGATTATAATAGGACACTTATAGGGTTTGGTTTTAAAAATAAAATGAGCTTGACAGGTAAATAATCCAGACATTTGACCTTTTCTGATGCTTTATTTTAAGTGGTTTGTGTTTGACAGCATTTCACTGAGTATATGAAGACATGCTGTCAGATGTCCACAGCAGATTAAAGAATGGGACACGACCCTGCATGCACTCACCGTGGATTTCTTCAGCTAATGGCGAGGGAGTTCGGTCTGTGGCCGGGCAGCAGGCTGGACGTCTCAGTGTCCCTGCACGGCGAAAGGCTCTCACAGGCGACGGCTACACCTGAAGGCTCGGCCCGCTCGTCAACATCTGGTTGCAAACCAGCGTTGGCTCCGCCGTAAGCCACAGCACGCGGGGCAACGCAGACGGTTCTGGATTCTCTAGCTGCTTCTCAGAAGCAGCAACCAACTTCCTCGTCTTTGTTTAACTGCCAAATGTCAAAGAGCAATTGCCAGTGACGCACTCAATATCTGTACCGGCATCTACAAGGAAAAAAGAAATATTAAAACAAGCAGTAGTGGATTTTGAATTCTATATTTCCACTTGCCTTGTATTTGTGTGTTATCACCTTGTTGACCAGAGCCAGACTTGGGTGTTAAAGCCGCTGAATCTGCATATAAACAAATCATGCCCTCACTGGAACACAGGCATGTCAGCAACATGGTTTGTCGGTAGAAGATTTAGGGGTTAATTGAAACAGTGTCCTAATGATGAGCTTTTCAAAAGTGACACGATGTATCTAATGAACCGGAAAATATAAGTGACTTTCTTCTGCCAGCGAGTCAGAACACCTTCAGGGGGCAATGCTCTGTGAATGTGTGTCAGTTGAGGTGTATTTCACATTGCAGAGCTGAAATTATACAATCACTGAGAGAAGATCGCAGTGGAAAAAAATAAAATCAGTAGATGCAGTGACTCATTGCATTGCTTTTTATTCCCTGGAGGATGAAAGGGCAAAAATGTGGGCTGTATCAAAACATATAGTCCTAGTTTCTCCTTCCCACCAGTGCTGTATGTGAAAATGTGAAGACGATTCCAAACAGAAGTCTTGCCTTGTTCACCTGAACGGGCCATAGACACTAACACATCAGGCCAGGCCCGTAGCCAGACATAAATTCCTTGGGGGATCTGGCATCCCTACCAATAGGTCATTGCGTAAATTTCACCGGTGGGGAGCATCCCTCTACAGATTTCACAGACTGCAATACACATTTTGAGGGAAATTCAAGCTCACAGTTTTACTACCTTGTTAAGTTCCTGGTCGGGACCAAAAAAATTCTCAGGGAGGTTTCTAACCCGTTTTTTTTTCTTTTTTCTTTTTTTTTCTTTATTGCCCACCACCACCCCCCCCTCTTCGGAGGACTAGTGCTAGCAAAAAAAACCATCAAAACCCAAATTCAGAGGTGAACACTGGACTTTCATGCTTTTCATGGTATTTAGTGAAAGTGCAAAGCTCTATTATAGTGATTTTCTGCCTTCTGCTCCAAAGAAAATATGAAATTCCCCATTAACAGTAAAGACCTTTTATGCATTTTACCAGATTTCACTTCAATAATATCTGATACTTTTTATGGGCAAGAAATATTTTTTAAATTATTTACAATTTTGGTAAGTATGGGGGGCAGCGTGCATCAGCCTCGCAAATGTTTAGCTACATCATTTTTCTTCTCTAATGACAAAGTCAATAAAAATACTCTCCAATTATACATTTATTTTACTGTACATAAGGGTTTTCAGGGGTCACGTGATTCCTTTACACTGATCATATAATGTACCAAAGAGGTCAAACAGTTGCTGAACGTGCTAATTGTTAATCACGTTGCAGTTTTGTTGAATTACTTGAAATACCCCACACTGAACACCACAACTGTCACGTCCGGCGTGTGAACACGGCAGAATCAAGGCACTGAACATGATGCTCCCGTCCTGCTTAGTACTTAACCCTGTTCACTCTCTCACTCAGTGTTGGTTATCCTACTTACTGAGTGGGTTTATAGTGTCTTTCGTCTTGCCGATCTCTCCCGCCCATTGTCTTTCCAGCCCGTCCGAATCCCTCGCACACCCCCCTGTACTCATCACAAATTTCTCCTGTGTCTGTAGGATTGATCCCCCCGGTTCTCGACCATCCGTGCCCCCCGACAGCGATCCCAGCCCAATGATTCACGTTCCATTTGCCTGTTCCCTTGCTAAATAAAATCCTCGTCTCCAACACACTGGGTCTTCGAATCTCTGTTCTTGACAACACTGATAAAATAATGCTCAAACTAAAGCTATGTATCCAGAAACATGCAGGGAAAAATGCTTACCTGATAATTCCGATTTTCTACACCTATTCCTACTTGGATGTTTTTTTTAAGAAAAAAAAACATTACACGGAACCAGGTACTGAATTCATCACATTCACATACTAAATATGCAACGTGCAAATGGAAGGCCACGTGACCAGGCACCTCACCCCAGTTAGGCAGCCAGTATCCTTCAGAGTATCTTTAAGGCTGTTGCTTTGTTACATCAAGCTTGCAGCCTTAATTCTCTGCACAGCAAAACTTTATTTTCCACCATTTTCCTTGCAGGAGCACAGAAGCTCCTGAGCTTCTGAAAGGAGTCTTTTTTTCATAGCTGCTCCATACGCTGTCAAAAAAAATAATTTCAGGATCATCTTTACTGGCCAAGTATGTTTACACATACAAGGAATTTGTCTCTGGTTTTTCATCACTTTCAATATACTCAGACAGGACAGACATACAAAAAACAATGAAAAGATAAGGGTTAATTGAAATAGCATCCTAATGAGAGTCTGCCAATTGCACCTTAGCTGTAAGTAAATGTACATTTTAGTCTAATTTAAGGTGCAGAAATGGACTCTGAGGAACATCCCCTAGGTACAAACAACAGTAATGTACCCGCAATGGTATAAAAATGTTCCTCAGGGTCCCTTTCTGTACCTTAAAATGTATATTTACCTGCAGCTAATGGTACAATTGGCAGACCCTTGAGAGTACAGCCCCAGTTACAAGCAAACATACACATTTTTACCCTTTTTCTGACAGTATAGCTGCTCTTGAGGGCTTTCACTAGATACCACTGGCGAAAAAGCAATTACCCTTAATTTATAAGGGAATTTTTTTTCAGCGTTTCCAGGCCGAAAAAAGTAACCGACCAAATCATGCCACGTAACACATCAAACCTAAAATAACACTAACATACAGTAAAAGCAGGAATGATATTATAATTACATAGCCTATACATAGTACAAATAATATACATACGATGCAGTTTCACTTGGCAATATCAATATAGCCATGCGTCGCTCAGGGGCGGACTTACCATAAGGGGGGGGGGGTCGGCAGCCGCCAGGGCCCCCCGAAAACTGGGGGCCTCATGAAGACAAAATTTCCTTCAGTTACATTTATTGATATAAGATAATATGATCATTTAAAATTATAGCAAATATCTGTTATGTGCATTTTAGTGGCAAAGTTGCCCCCCGTCCCGGCTGTAATGGACTATTCTACTCGAGACTTTCTTATAACACCGGAGCCTAACGGTTTTATACTGCCACGAGACAGGGCACGGAGTAGCGTGACAGAAGAAGAGAACGTCAAAAATAAGAGACTATTGTCTTGCTAGAGTGCTTAACAAATTACAAACAGACGTGGAGAGAACACAATTAAACGAACGTCTGCAAAAATTCAAGACTAACTATAGCAAAATCTAGCACTCCCGCCCCCCACCCTGATTGGTAAGTTTTACGGCCGGTGTTCTGTCGATACATGCTGCCTTGTCGAAAAATGCTACCGTAGTGCTAATAGATAGCCCTAACCCTAACTCTTACCCTAACCCTAACCCC
>JABJVO010000034.1:3796935-3818200 GCA_026770805.1 Boulengeromyrus knoepffleri
TTGTGAGGGGCTTCGTGCGTACGGGGGACCGTGGACGGGGGGGGGGGGCGGGGGGGGGGGTGGGGGGGGGGGGGGGGGGGGGGGGAAGGACAAGGAAGAATGTGGCAGAACTGGGATCCTCCGGGCAGCTGATAGGACTCTCCAAGAATTTTTCGAAACGCCTGCTAGCTGATGTGTACCCAAAGCAATTTCCTATTTGTATTCACGTATACAGCTGATTAAGCACTGGTGCTGTTTTCCTAACAGGGCCCTGTCTTAATCTCCAGTCGTAACCAGCCTTTCGTCCTTGTCCACAGTATTTACAACACATTGTCGCATTCCGTTATTAACTCATAAAGGTGCCCTTTTTTTACTGGACGGGCCGTCCAACAATGGCTTTTTCTGTGTGCAGCCAATAACTTTTGTCCAGCTGCGAAGCGACAATCCATAAATCGCTGCTGCAGACCAATACCGTGCCTAGCCGAGTTCTGCAGCGCTTAGGGAGAAGGGAATGATGCTTTGCCATCTGTAATGCTGGGTCTGCTTTTCTGCGCCGGTTTCGATGCCGTGAACAGGTACGGCGATCAGAAGGACCTTGAAGACATGGCTCGTGTGCGTTCACCATTTCCCCTGTAAACACCGCGCATTCAGTCGGGATGCTAAATCCAGGATCCCACTGCCTGTGACAGGAAGTAAGTGATTTCAGGGTTTCCTAGGAGACAGATCATGGCCTTAACTGCATGAGCCCATAAGCCCCCAGGAGCCTTTTTTGGAGAACTTTCGCAATAATTCTGCTTCTTCTGTTGGTACTGCAGAAGCAACACCAGCAAAACTGCTACAATAAGCACATAACATCTGTCTATCTGTTTTAGTAATTTATCCACAGCGACTTACAATAGTGAGATGTGCGCCCCTGGATTTGAACCAATGACCATTATTAGTGTGATCCTACGCTGATTGTGGTGAGCCGGGAGCACATCAATGGGAGTATAGGGTGCTGAGGACACCAAAGGTGGGGTGCCAGTCCATCTCAGGCAGACACTCACGTACATACAATCACATACTGCTGACAAATTCAGAGATCAGTTTACAAAAACACATATCTGGAGTGTGGGAGGAAGGTGGAGCACCTGGAGAACGTACCACGGCCACATGGGGAGGTATGCATGCACCAAGCTGAGGTCAGACCCACAGCCCTGGGGGCGTGAGGACACACATATTCTGCTAGCCATGTTACTGGGTCTCCTGAACACCTGGAGAGTTTCGTTGGTGAGCCCTGGGGTATGCGCTGCACTGTCAGGAAAAATAATGTCTTTGAGGTTACAATTACTTATCATTGGGGCTGTACCTTCAAGGGTCTGCTAATTGTACCCTAGTTCTAGGTACAATTTAAGGTACAAAAATGGACTCTGAGGAACATTTGTGTGCCATTGGGGTACATTAATGCTATTTGTACTAGGGCTGTACCCCAGTGTGACACAGGCTGTGACTCCGCCCCCTCTGTCTACAGTGGCGTTCCTCTCCAGTCTGGACCACTATGAGATCGCCATTCCGGTACGTGTAGGGCCACAGGGCGAAACGCTGTCTTCAGAAGCAGCGGGCGGAGAGGCACGGCCCCACCGGCACCGGCGCAGTGCGGACAGCCTGCTGAGCTCGGAGCAGCTCTACTACCAGCTGACCACGCCGCGCACCAACTTCCTGCTCAACCTGACACTACACCAGGGACTGCTGTCTGAGCGCTTCCGCGTGGAGTACTGGAGAAGGGGTCGCCTGGCCTGGAGCCACCCCTACTCCCTGCACTGCCACTACGTGGGTCACCTACTGAACCAGCACCACACTACCAAGGTGGCTCTCAGCAACTGCAATGGCTTGGTAGGTATTGGTATGACCGTCCAATCACTGGGGCGCAATCACTGACTGAAACACACCCAGACCTGGAGTGGCCAATCAGGAGACTGGGGAGAAGTCTCGGAATGACCAATCAGGAGACTCGGGAGAATCCCCAGTTAGCCGCTTAGCCGATGTGCCAATCAACAAAATAATCTGTCAAGTTTAAAATCAGAAACAATATAATTTTCCATTTAAAATTCCACAAAAACACTTAAGATTATTAAAAAAGTGCTGGTCTTGGGAATAAATCTCCTGGGCTGAAATTAGTTCCACCCCGTACCGGAACACACCTATCGTTCGTTTGTTACCTCTATTCATTGGAAACCATCTTATATCCAAAAAGATATACAGTTGAGAAAGCAGAGTCAGCCAGTCCCTGGAGCAATTGGAAGTTAAGGGCCTTGTTCAAGGGCCCGACGGTGACATCACCCTACTGACCATGGGATTTTAACTGGAGACCTTTCCACCATGGGCTCTAACCTACAGAGGCACACGCCCTATTAACCTGAAGTTTTATTAACAGGCAGGAAATATTACACATGCTTCTCAGAATTAACGGTGTGTTTTGCTTGACACAGCAATGCGCTGAGTACTGTGCTTTGATTACCTGTTCATCCATGCCTACCTCTGAGCTTGGGCGTGATTAAAAAGCCCTGGGAGATCTAACATCTGGGCACCGTCATGGATTTGTGAGTGTTACACAGCTGTGCGAAAGCACCGTCGATAAGAGTTTTACAAGAGAGCGCTATGAGTTAATTGGGCCCATTATGACATGTGCGTGCCCTCAACAGAGAATTAAACATGTGCACAAAAGCACAAATAAAAGACTGCAGATAATTACTTGTGGCCGGAGTGGCGTAATTTAATTCAGTGGGGAATTCATTGTGTTCAGGAGAGCATTACTAAATACATGATAGGATTATGCACACTTTAAACCATGATGTCGAGCGACAGAACAGGGAAACAACACATGCTTTAAACCCATTGGCCTGTTCAGGGTCAGTGTGGAAGGGTTGCATTATGATACTGAGGTACTTATGAAGTGATGCTGAGACACCGTAAGGGTCCCTTGGAGCCATCCAGTGCTCGGGAAAGGTTTAGAGAGGCTGTGAAGAGAAGGTCCAGGTTTGTAGATGAGCATGCTTTGGAGACCCATGATTGGATGGGTGTCGATAGGATGAAAGGTAAATAGACCAAGAACAGGCAGGTAAACAGCCACAGGAACTCCCAGTAACGGTATTATAACTGTATAGTGGTATACTGTCATTTTGGTAATTATCACAGTATCTGTGAAGCTGTGTTATGTCCTGACTTCTCCAGCAGGGGGTGATAGTGTCCGGGGACGAAGAGTTCTTCATTGAGCCGCTGACGCCAGCGGATAATCTGACCAGTGTGGAGGAGAGGGAGGGTCGCCCCCATGTGGTATACAAAAGGTCTTCCCTACGACACCAGTATATGGACCAGTCCTGTGGGGTCATAGGTAACATTGGGCATGACTTCTTTCGGCGTCTCTCAGTCATCCACCCATCCCTCTATCCATCCATTTATCCCTCCATCATTCATCCATCCAATTATCTTCCAGCTGTTTAACCTGTACCAGTCATGGGATGTCTCTGTCAGTGATCACATGTTGAAAATATACTCTCTGTGTTTTGTAATAAAATGTGCTCTTTTTTGAAAGTGTTCATTCACTTTCATAAATCTGTGCTGTGCTTGCTGGGAAACCTGTTAGCCCATTAAAATGTTGAATAAATAAACACAGCATTCAGGTATTTTTATTATGGGTATAAAAATGTCGTCATGCCAATGTTGCCACGGAGCCAGGTGTTACTCTGCTCAGATTTGCTGCTGAACCCTGTCCAGTTTCTGCAGTCCCTTAGCACTGAGAATTTAGCTTTAGCTTGAGTGTGTTTTTTGAGCTCACAGACACAGACACCTTGTGCAGTGGTTCAGACTGATGTTCTGCAAAGATTCAGGCCGGGACCCCCACGGGGAACCCTAGAGGGCTGCAGCTCGCTGAGCGAAGCATCACACGCCAGAGTAAAGAGCCACGTGGCTAACCGGCCCATGCTGCGGCTCTCTCTGCTGACCTCACCCGCCCGCCTTTCAGATGAGAAGCCTGGCAAGGGTCCAGGATGGTGGCAGCGGCCTCTGAAACCTTCCCCCAACCAGATGGGCCGCGGACAGCTGCCGCTGAAGCGCTCGGTGAGCCGCGAGCGCTACGTGGAGACTCTGGTGGTGGCTGACAAGATGATGGTGGGCTACCACGGCCGACGCGACATCGAGCAGTACATTCTCGCCGTCATGAATATTGTAAGTTTCTCATCGCGTCACAACGGTCGTTTCTGGAAGAATTAAATTGTGGAGGACATTTGTGAAGGACAAGAAATGCTTTTTTTTAACACACCTGAAATGCATTGATGCAGTCTATTGCCTGGATAGATAGAGGGACACGCTATTCCCGACATTGGTACCACCGGAGTCGTGAGAGGTCTCGTCTGTAGCGTTTTAGACGACGGTGTCACTGAATAACGCAGTCATCCAACCCCGCTCGGATGGCCCTATATCTGCCCCAAGAAAACTGTTCAACTTGGCTCTCTGCCTCAACCCTGGTTGATGTGCATGTCTGCCTTGTTTGAACAGTTTGGGGAACTTAGGCTTATATGTATACAGACGCTCCTCTATTTATGAACGAGATACGTTCCAAACGGCTGTTCGTAACTTGAAATGTTAGTAAGTCGTTATTCAACATCGTTTTAAGAGTATACACAGGGATTGACGGAACTGGTACGCAAGTATACGCATTCACCTTTAAAAACAATACATGCGGCAATCGATTGTTGTAACAGCGTGAATGCATATGTATTTTATGTGCATTTGCGCCGATATCACAAGGAATTACCGTGCATTTGAACCTCTATACTGCAAATGAAGTATGAATTAGCATATAAAGCACGTATCGCTTTTAAAGGTGAATGCGTACTTGCATACCAATTGTCAATCCCTGGGTATACGCAAGTACAAAGAACCGGGATGCTGGGAGTACACAAGCTATGCTGCTACGCTGCGGGAGTAGCGGCCAGAAGTCGTACTAGGCGGAATTGGCGCACAGAACAAAATCTGATGTTGCGGACAGGAAACGGGAGCCCAACAAACACAATTTGGACTTACAGTCCTCTTCGTTCGTATGTCTGAAAGTTCGCAAATTGAAAGTTCGTAAGTAGAGGAGCGTCTGTACTTTAGTTTGATTGTTCCGGCTGGACATTTCTGCAACATACTGTTTTGCTCTTGAGTTGAAGTGGTGCCGCCCTTCTGGAATGTTTTTTTGCTCCTGCAAGTGCCCCAGTTGTCTTTTAGCCTAAGAACTAGCGGGAAATGCCCTTCAGAAAGGTGCGGCTAATGGTTGTTGTTGTGAAGCCCCGTTGAGTGTCAGAGCTCCTCTCGTTTTTAAGACTGGTCTTTTCTTGCTTCCTTGGAGGTCAGGTTGCCAAACTGTTCCAGGATTCTAGCCTGGGGAATGCAGTGAATATCGTAGTGACCCGCCTCATCCTGCTCACCGAGGACCAGGTACGTGGCCCGGCGTGACACCCTGTTACCGCGGCACGTGCTCACGCCTTTGTCGGCTGCCCCACGGTGGCGTTTACGATGCCAGACGCCGCCACGGACATCCACTCTGCGTGGCGCCCGGATACAGCCGCAGCGCTGCCTCAATGAGCCCCTTGTTAGCGAGGCCGTTAGCCCGAGTGTCTCTCCTTGCCCCCAATTGCCTGCAGAGGTACGCCTCGTGTGCCTGGCCATTTGCGCTGGTGGATTCTGGGTCACTGCCACCCGACCAGTCATGACTGCTCCTGTTGTTACCGGCTACCATTCAGGCCCCAGCCGTGACGCACATTTGGACGCTGCCATTTTTGACGTTAAAAAAAAAAAATGTCATGTTTCAGGAGACTGTAGGGTACTGTTCCCTTCAACCTGCCGTCTGAGTAATTGAAGTCAGCCTCAATTCATCAGCTCGGTATCCCAGAGCCATTGTAGAAGAAGTTTACGGACTTGTTTACATGTGTATGCAAAAACACCACAGTCAAACAGTGCAGGTCCCGGTCCAGCCCAGCCCAGTGGAGCCAGATGGGGGGATGGAGAAGCCTCTGTGCACCAAGGCAGTCCGCTGGCCCCAAAGAGGGGGGCATTGTGGGATGGGATAATAACAACTTATGTCTCTGTGTGCATTCCTGTGTTATGAGTATAACCCAGCAGGCCAGGAAAATATTCTGATCTCACTGCCAATGTAGGGGATGGCAGTGGGTGCTACTCCTAGAACCAGGCCAGAAAATGCGGTCACAGCACTGCATATAAGCAGCCAAAAGAAGAAACGGGCGTGGCCTGGGATAGAGGATGCCACGTAGGGGTGGTGGGTTGTTCTGGAGTTTTTTTGCTTGTGGGAGACTAATTGTCCCCTATGGAGACTGTGGGTTATCACATGATCAGATGGGTTCTTCACTGGAAAGAAATGGAGCGATCATTGTTTCAAAATGGCTGTCCCTTGCGTCCAGATTTCCAGGGTTATGGAAATGTTTCCTGAGGGAGGGTTTTGTCGATACGGTGGTGATGCAGTCTTTACTCCCTGTCTTCTCATGTTAGCCCAATCTGGAGATTAACCACCACGCAGGAAAGTCCTTGGACAGTTTCTGCAAGTGGCAGAAGTCCATAACCAACCGCAAAGGCAACGGCAACGCCATCCCCGACAACGGGATCGCGCACCACGACACCGCAGTGCTCGTCACAAGGTCAGTCCCACATGTCTATGTGTGTCTGTGACTCTGCGTGTGACTGTGACTGTGTCTCTCACTCACAGCACAGTCACTGTGTCTGCTGGATGTTGGCTGTGCACTTCCAGTGCCGTGAATCTCGCTGCATTTCGCTGACACATTCCATCATTCACTTGCGGTGTGGCTGTCGTGCAAGGTCACATGACCCCCCTCTTCGAACACCCTGCTGTTCCTCCCCACTCTGACTTTCACTGGGTGTGCGAAGCTGCACCTTTCCGCCGGGTCTTGCCGCAGTTTCGAAGTCTGGCTCGCTGTGCTCCAGTGCACATCTGGATAGCGAGAAGAATGCAGGACTCGCACAGCTGTCTGGCGTCCGGCAGCCCTGAGTGCGTTCCGAGGAGTCAGGCGCACCTTTGTCGTGCCGCGGTTTCCGTGACGGTGGAAGAATCCAGCAGCGCCCGAGAGTGCTGCATGAGTTACGTCTCCGTGTTTAGTGACAGTTTTGTTTTTATTAAGCACGTCTTAAAATCGTCTGAAAAGCCTGTCGGAATCCCCAGAGTGACCTTGGCTCGTCTCGAAGGGGGTCCGTCTGCTAGGAGCTCTCAGCTGTCTGCCGCCTCAGTGACTCCCGGCGCTGGGCCTGCAGGGGGCGCTAGCCTACGTCAGGAGATCTGTCGACCAGTTTTCCTTGGTGGCGCCCTGCAAGCAGATAGGGGTAGGCAGTGGGGTATAAACTGTGATGTGGACCAAGAGGAAGACAAAGAAAAGAAATATCAAATGGAACAAAAGCAGTAGTGTGGCAGGCAGAGGCTGTGCAGGGAGTGAGACGCACTGTAGAGAGAATGGAAGGTGTTTATAGACCGACTTGGAAAAAGACCCCAAACATCTCTGCTGTGGTCGCCCCACTTTTCCTGCAATTGTTCAGACTTGTTAACCTCTTGCAATCAACTGGATGGGCTCAGCGTCGCTCAGAATCTGCATGTTTCACTTGTGGAAGTCGGACGAAAAACTAATTTCTTTACCCCTCTATCTTTATTAAGCTGAGTCCCAAAAGTTTCTCCGTTACTGTCTTTCATCCGTTTTCAAATAGCACCGGGAGGGGATTTGGGATGATTAAGCAGGCTGAAGTTTGGGGACGGACTCTAGGGCCGGAACAGCAGCAGCAGTATCTGCACCCCTGTGTCTTACCTGCCTTGTATATTTCACAGACAGATCAGTTTATTTCGCTTTCCCTTCCAGATACGACATCTGCATCTACAAGAACAAGCCATGTGGAACTCTAGGTACGGCCCTCGCTGAACAGCAGCTCTGCCTGGGGAACAAGGCAGCTCACACTGACCTCGCATACAAAGGCACTGCGTCGTGGCATGAAACTATATATAACTTAGATCCTGGGAAGGGCAGCAACCCAGGAAGCGAGAGTGATTTGATTCGGCTCTGCGTGTTTCGGGGGCCCCGTCCAGCACTGGCCACCTTTCTGGGCTCAACCGCGTCTGAAAGTGACGGATAAAGATCTTTTCTTCATTATCCGTTGGAAAGTGTTTTTGTTTGCTGGCAATTTAGCTAATATATACCAAAAAAATGCTTGAAGTTACAATGAAAGCATTAAAAAGTAAATAGTGACTTATTTTGTGCACACTGGTCACACTGAGGTGATATTTGTGTTACTCAGTGTGCGTCTTTCCCTGTGTTAGAGTGTTTTGTGCGTAATAATCTTGTGAAAACACATGTGCGCACGTGTGACCGTAGTGGACCCTTTCTTCCCACCATCCTGAGCCTGTTATTCCCGCTTCCAGGTCTGGCGCCCGTCGGAGGCATGTGTGAGCCAGAGAGAAGCTGCAGCATAAACGAGGACATCGGCCTGGCCACCGCGTTCACCATCGCGCACGAGATCGGGCACACGTGAGTGCACTGCGGCAGCTGCCTTCACCTCACTCAGCTTTAGGCCCTGCACACTTTCTCAGTATAATTCTGAGTTGACAGTTACCTCTGTTGTCCTTTTTAATTGGACTTTGGTGTTTATATGTCAATTTAATTGAGTTGTCAGTATGATGATGTATTTGCATTAACAGAGGTGGGTAGTTCAGGTCCAGCGAGTGAAAGTCCAGACCAAGTTTTTTTTTCAACCAACCAGTCACAGTCACGCAGCTGGTTGGTTGAAACTAAATCTTGGTCTGGACTTTTACTCGCTGGACCTGAGCTACCCACCTGTGGGCATTACTGCGTATTAGATGGTTAATAATGATAGAAAGAGGGAGTAAAGAGAAGTTTTAGAGATAGAGCATAGTGAACACGAGCATGTCATGGAGGACTGGACTTGGGGGGAAAAGGGAGACACCAGTAAATATGGCAAAAAAAAAACAGAAAAGTAGGTAGCTTAGTTCAGTGTTTCCCAGTCCGGTCCGTGGGGACCCGCAGACAGTCCATGTTTTTGCTCCCTACTGGGAGCTGGGACAGAGCAGAAACGTTGGCTGCCTGTGGGTCTCCGAGGACTGTGTTGGGAAACACTGGGTTACCAGATGATGCTCGTGATTTTCTTGTTGTAAGTCACACTTACGCCAAGGAGCTGGCAGTGTGATTTGCTTTATCAGCAAAGCAAGGTGACCATGATGCCCCCCTCTGGCAGGTTTGGCATGAACCACGACGGCGTGGGCAACGCGTGTGGCGCCCGCAGCCAGGAGATGGCCAAGCTGATGGCTGCCCACATCACCATGAAGACCAACCCGTTTGTGTGGTCAGCCTGCAGCCGGGACTACATCACCAACTTCCTGGAGTGAGCCAGCCACCAGCATGATGACAGCTAACACACCAGCAGTTTGGCGTGTCAGGAGAGCCTGGCTTTAGTGGTTGGCGGGGGGGGGTTTATTCATGCTTTTGTAACAATCTACAACAGGCTGGGCAAATAAGTGAGAATGGAGAGTGTCCCGTTTTTGGTTCCCTACAGTTCCTACGATTTTGTGCCGTGTCCAAGCTGTTCCATATATGCCCCATGTTTCCTGTCCTTTTGTTGTGTCTATGTTGTCCATATTCCCTCAGGTTGCTGTTTCGTCTGTTTTTTTCCCCCGTTCTGTCGTTTTTTTGGTCTGTGCTGCTGTTCTGTCTCCCATCCACCAGGCTGTGTTTCTCTCGGTGTCCTGTGTTTCTGAGGATGCCTGAACACGCGCTCCTCCCTTTCTAACCCGCTGCAGCTCAGGTATGGGCTCCTGCCTGAACAACATGCCTCCCAAGCAGGAGTTTGTGTACCCCACCACGGCACCGGGCCAGGTGTACGACGCGGACGAGCAGTGCCGTTTCCAGTATGGGGTGAAGTCTCGCCAGTGTAAATACGGGGTACTCGCTTTTCCCTGGGCCCATGTCTGGCCTCGCTGCTCTGCCCCCCCACAGCTCCCGTTCTCATCCCTCCCTCTCTCTCTCCCTCCCTCTCTGACTGAAACGTCTCCAGCTCACAGTCATGCTCCACCTCAGCTGCCCTCATATCAATGCCGTCGACCCGTCAGAGTAACACTGCGGTCATTCAATAAGCATGTTCTTAAGGTTTATGCCTCTCAGACCTCATGGTCAAAGACCTCAGGGTGCTACATTTAGCAGATTACCTCGTTTATTAACTGCTTAGTCGCTGCCAAGTTATGTGCAATGTTGCACACCCTGGTGTATAATTTTACCCATTAATGCAGTAGGATAAGTTAGGGTTATTGAAGGGTTAGGTATAGCATGTGGCCAAAAGTATGTGGACACCATCTCATTCTGAAACCAAGGGTATTCATATGAAGGTGGTTAGCCCTTATCTGCTATAACAGCCTGTACTCTTCTGGGAAGGGTTTCCATGAACTGCTGGAACATTGCTGGTGGGATCTGCTACCATCCAGGTTGGGTATTGATGCTGGGTGATCAGGTCCCCTTCTGTGAGTTTGTGTGACCCACCACTTTGCAGCTGAATTTGCTCCCAGTGTTTCCACTTCACAGTCACCTCATTTGCGGTTGAACCTGGCAGCTATAACAGAGCAGAAATTTGGCAAACTGACTTATTGGAAAGGTGGCGTCCTGTCGTGGGGCCAAGCTGGAAGACACCTTCTCTGTACAAACACTCACTCCGCTGCTAGCGTTTGTTGCTGGATGCTAAATTATACACCTGTGTTAGTTGTGGGTGTGTCTAATTAGCTACTTAATTAGCCAATTCCTCTAATTGATAGGGATGTCCACATACTTTTGGCTGCATAGTGTACCTTTATAAAAGTTGAACAGTGAGGATCTCAAACTCATAGTGGTTCAGAGGTCCAACCTATTGTCCTCCCAAGGGTAATTAAGTTACACTGGTAGCTACACCCAGTATTTCTGGTGTGGGAACACACCCGGGTCCCCATTGGCATTTAATTATGCGGCATTTAACCTTCAAGCACTGTACTTAAGCACCAGAGCGCGTAGCTAACATAGGAAAAAGCAGAGCAGTGGCGTCTTTTGCCGTATTATCTTTATGCACTCTCACCTCCTCGGCTCGGAGGCCTCGCGGGGGCGGCACTGATGCGTGTCCGCCGTGTTTCGCAGGAAGTCTGCAGCGAGCTGTGGTGCATGAGTAAGAGCAACCACTGCATCACCAGCAGCATCCCCGCCGCAGAAGGAACCATCTGCCAGACCAACACTATCGAGAAGGGAGTAAGTACTGGGCTAGAGCATTCTTCCCAGGAAGGAGGGGACGGTAATGTTGGTGGGGAGTTCTCCCGTGAAGGGAATGAGAAACGATTTGTGGGGGGAGGGCTTTGGTTTCTGTTACATGCTAATATCGAGTGCTGGGGGAGTGTAGGGCTGAAATCAGCACTCTTAGAGTTAAAAGAACATCCACTGTTAAAAATGCACCTCCCGTCTGACCTCCTGCTCCCCCCGATGTGTTTTGGATCGGGCCAAACGTAACTGATTACAGGGCAGCCACCTTCAAATCTGTCTTTGTTTTTGAGGAAACCGCGCAGTGCACACTCCAGTGACGGGCTTTAAGGGCCAGCGAAGGTCATGCACCTCATATGAACACACCTTGCTGTGGACTATCTTCAGCAGATATTGAATTGAACTGGAACTTTATTTGTCATTTGCAGAGGTATAGAAGTTCAAAGGCACTAAAATTTTTGCACGGTTCCCTCAATCAAGGTTTAAAAAGAAAATATAAACAAGACTATGAAGTATAGAAATATGCATTTAGGTTTTTACTATAACATTAATGAAATAGATGAAAAGATAAACGAAGTGCTTGAGTGAGAATCAGATGTCATACCGTGACCTGCGGACTATGGACTTATTTTTAATTGCTGAACATCAGCATTTCACACCGTTAGCGCGCTTGCTCACTTCCCCATGGTGATGACCCACATTGCCCAGAATTCCGTTCCCAGAATGGGCCTGGCTCTTCCCCCTTCCGCCTCTCAGCCCACTGCCCGTCCTTCGTCCTCAGTGGTGCTACAAGCGGGTGTGCGTGGCGTACGGCACCCGACCCGAGGGTGTGGACGGGGGATGGGGCCTCTGGTCGCCGTGGGAGGAGTGCAGCCGCACCTGCGGGGGAGGCGTGTCCTCCTCCACCCGGCACTGCGACAGCCCAAGGTAGGCAATAGAAAGTGGAAGGGCGTACTGAACCGCTTCCGCGGTAGCCGGCCCGGCTAACGGTCCCCTGAGCGGGCCGCAGCGTGCGGGACAGGAGGCCAGGTGACTTTCTGGCCTGAATTTGGGTGATTTTCTCTCGTATTGGTTCATAGTCTCACTGCCTTCATCTCAAATTTCTGTGTGCTGCAGGAATGTAGCCACATTGTAAAATTATGGGTCTGATACTCCCCTCCCTCCTTCACCGAAATCTGTTTGCACCTGGAACCATGTAGTAAAATCACAAAATTGTAATAAACCCCGCCCCTCCCCCCGGAAATGTATCCAGCGAAGCTAAAGCCACACCCCCTATCAATGTTGACTAAATCTACCGAGGCGGACCAATCAGTAGAGCTGATGGACCCCCACCAAAATTTGCTTCTGGCCACAGGCGTAATGTGGTGGACGTCAGAGTTTGTTTTGTTTTTTATTGACACCGGAGTTAAATTCTTAGGTGTTCAATACCTCTGGCTTTTGTGTAGAGTGGCAGTTTTGTGAACAGAACGGCAGTTCCTCAAGACGTTTTGAAACTCCTGTTTTAAGTCCGGAGCATCTTTGTGCCGAGGTCCCTTTAAGGTCGGAGCGAAGCACTGTCCTCAGGAGCCCTCCGCCGTCCACGCACGTGTCGAGCCGCTCCGCTGGAAGCGTGTGCAATGTTCCGACTGGGAAATGCTGGTCTCTTGGCTCCTAAAGTTTCTGCCCCGACTGCCAGCAAAATTCCTAATAATAACGCTATGGGATGTATATTTCACAATCAGGGTATAAAACATTTGAGCAGACTGCCCCATTTACTGTATCTGTCTGGGAGCCACTAGGATCGATTCAGACGTGTTAGTCACTGAAGAGACTGAAAAATAGGTTGCGATTCCAAACTGTGGCTTAGATGGACAGACGTGTGATTAACAATGAATGCAAATCATCCTCAGATGTCATGTGTCTTTGGTTTCTTTTCAGGCCAACGATCGGTGGGAAGTATTGTCTGGGAGAGAGGAAGCGATTTAGATCCTGCAATATCGATGTGAGTGGCGCTTAGGTGCGCGCGTGCCTTGGCCGTTTTGAAACATGCGGCGTCTCGTTGCATTTCAGCCGCTGCATTTCACACTGCGACTGCAGCACCATTGATCCCAAGGTCATTTTGCAAGACTGGCCAAATTGGTGGGCCGAGGAGGCCTTGGAGAATTTAGCAAGTCAGGAGAAAATCTATCCCTGTGTATGCGTCGCTGTGTATGTATACATAGATGCTATATACAGACAGGCAGGTGGGTAGGTCGGTCGGATGGATGGATGGTTGGATGGATGGGTGGGCAGATAGATAGATAGATAGATAGATAGATAGATAAGTAGATAGATAGATAGATATGTGAGTACAATTATTTCTTGTATTTTTGTAAAACTATACATTCATATGAACCCCCCCTACAATTCATGATCAGCTGGTTCAGAAAAAGGGGCAATATGGGGGAATGAAGGCAATTTTTCCTGCGGCGCACAGTGTCTGTGTGAGTGCTGTGCCCAACCCCCCTAAATAAACACCAGCAGTGCTGCTCCCCAGGACAGGGGTGTGAGCCGTAGCGAGCGCAGTAACCCTGCTGCAGGCAGGGGCCGCGGCTCGCTGCTGTCTGACGGGAATTTTCCTAATAGCAGTCCAGAGGAGATCACTCAGCACCCTTAAGGAGTCGGTGGCCGGTCGGCTTTTACGCCAGACATCTCCAGCTGATGCTTCTGGAGTCTCTCAGGGAACGGCTTGAGGCGCATCACATTTCCTCAGGATCGCTGTGTCCTGCTGGACTCGTCGTAACAGGTGCCAGCGTCAGAACACGCGGCCTAAACCTGCTCTGGGCTTTTTCCAGCCCCTCAGCCACCACAGCCTCCATCAAAGGGCTAATTCTTCCTTAAGCCCAACTCCTTTTCTTAGGTCCTGTTAAGCTGAAAGGTCACCCCACTCTTAACTCCTAACTTCCACCTGTTGCTGTAGTTTAGGTTTCAGAGCAAAAATAATACAAACTGGAGACTGATTAAGGTCATAAGAAATTAAACTTAATATCATGCACCGTGAGTTCTTTACCATAGATAGGTTTCCGTGATCGTGTAGGTGGCCATGGATGTAGTAACAGGCTGATCAGACCTAACTACCAGTGTCTCTCTCTCTCTCTCTCTCTCTCTCTCTGCCTCAGGAGTGTCCTGTCGGCTCTCAGGACTTCCGGCAAATTCAGTGTTCCGACTTTGATAACGTGCCGTTCCGAGGCAAATTCTACACCTGGAAACCGTATAGAGGAGGTTAGTACCAGGACCATGTGGGGCACCTTATGGTAGGTTTTTGTATGTAAGGGATACTCTGCTAACGCTATATGTTACTGTCGTCCATGAAACGGCCAGTGTGGGGTCCATTCCGCTCTTTGCCAGGTGACTGAGAAGTGGCCACACCCCCCCCAGCTTCCCGGGCTATAGTGTCACTGTAATGTGGCTGCAGATGCACCACCTGCCACTGGAGAGCACAGCGTCTCGCTGCGTCGAGGCACGGGGCCCAGATGAGGGCCAGAAGGGGGGAGCTGCCCATACCCTCCAGTCTGGCTCCCATATGCTCGCCCTGGAAAGCCCTCTCCCAGAATCCTGAGCTAGAATTCCTCGCGCCTGATGAGCACCGAGCTGGACGCAAAAGATAAATACTTTCGACGACATAACTGCCTTTCATCTGTGAGTCCAATAACATAATGGCTTACAGAGAGGCCCTTTCCAACTGCAGACAACAAGTGCTCCTTTCATCCAGTCAGCTGATTTTACAATGAAAATCCTGAGCAGCTGTTAAAATATGAACGCTGCCATAGCCTGCACCACATTCGCAGACCTGCTCGTACATCTCGAGCCGCACTTCTGTCCTGTCCGTCTACTGTTTCTCTGTCCGTCTGCAGCTTTTCCCCCCCTTTCTGCATTTTTGTTTATTCTATCCCTCCATTTTCTTTCCAGTAGTACCACAGTTTCTCCTCCCTTCGCTCTTTCTCGCACTCAGCCTCTCTCTTTCTTTTCTTACCCCTCCGCGCTCATACGCATTTGCCAGTCAGCCAAAGAGGTTCGTGAAAGAAGCTCGCAGAGGTTCTTACGGCCATATTTATTTTTTCGGATCCATTCACGTCATTGCAGTCTGTCCAATAAATCCGGCGAGCCAGCCGCTCTTTATCGCCTCCTCATCCTAGCACAAAGCCGTTGCCTATTGGCCACGCCCCCTTGGCTGTAGCTGACGACTTGTAAACCACATCGCAGACCGAGATGAAGCGAGATAACGCACAGGGCTCCCGTGCGCCTTGATTTCGCATTTCTGCTGGTGCGCATTGACATGTGCAGATGCTCAAACGCTTGTTGCTCTCTGCAGCTGGAGCAGAGCAAAATAGCACAGGAGTCACGGTTTTCCCACTATTCCCTGAAAGGCCTCATAGTTCCTGTTTGAGATCCTGGAATTTTCACACCACATAAAGTGGAAAACGTGTCGGCTTCTGTACAAAACTGCGACTGCTGGTGAGAAACCAAACAAACAAACAAAGGTGCTCCCTGAGGTCCTGTAGTCTAGAGGAAGCCCCAGCAGTATGTGGGAAGCCATTTTGGATTTTTTGGTGTGAAGTAGGGGGTCAGCAGCAGAGACAGTAAGTGCAAATAAACTCTGATCGTCATCTGCAGTACAGCGCTCCGGCCGGAAAGGAGTTTAGGACGGATTATTGTTTTTTTTTTTTGCTAGATTCACATGACTGGTGTCAAGCCAGACACAGGCGGGGAATCTGGGTCAATTATGGAGTCAGAGAGACGATAAGGGAGATGTGAGCGCAGGAGGGAGGAACTGCAGGCCCTCAGCTGCCTGCCTCCCTTTGAAATCACGTTCCGGGCCAGCATGAGACACGGAGGGAAGGAGAGGTGTGAAGGAGCCCCGGGGGAATGGGCACTCGCCACTCAGCGGAGCGTGCATGTGACTTCAAGGGGGGGGGGGGGCGCTGTACCGCTGCAAGTGGGCTTCGCCATCCTTGCCTTCTCCCCCCGTCCCTCATAGGCCCCATGGGATTATCCCACATTCCTATGAATTTTTTGAAAAATTCACCACTCTTGATATCGCTTCCTAAAAGAGGGGTTTACTGTAACTATTCAGTAAGTGTAATGCAGGGTGGGTTAGGCATCAGAGAGCAGATTGTATGTGCCGACACGTGTGTCAGTGTGTGTGTGTGTTTGGGAAGCAGAGGGAGAGTGATATAATCACCTTCAGCTGGCCTCAGTCCCAGTGTTCTCCCCTTTTGGACCCTCTAGTCTGTCTGTCTCTCCCCCTCTCTGTCCCTCTCTCTCCCTCTTCCTCTCACTCTCTCTCTCTCCCTTCCTCTCCCTCTCTCTGTCTCTACCTTGGCACCACAGCCCTCAGCAGCTGTGGAAGAGCAAACTGACGACGTTTCACAGAAAGACTCGTAAAGCCATTAAAATGCTGTGTGCGGCCATCAGAGGCATTTTCGATCTCCATGGCGCGAGCGCATAATCGAAGGAAGCATTTTATATAATTGACTTGTTTTGTCTTCCCTCTGAGAAATCCGAAGCATATGTACGTGCCACTGTGTAACGGGAAAACGGAAAGTGGCAGCAATTAGTTTTTTTGCCATTAGTAAGTTATGTAGCGTTGTAAACTCAGCAAAGTGGAACAATGCTGAGTGACTGTGGCTGAATGTAATTACAGTGAATGCTTAAAATCCAGTGCAGGTAATACGACCCCATTTCCAAAAAAGTTTGAAAAATGCTAATAAAAAGAAAGACCTTGGTGATTGGTGAGTTCAGTTTTACCCATGAGAACAAAGCCGTATATATGAAGCTTGAACCACTCAGCTTAATTTATTTTTATAAATGTACACTTTTACTCAATGTGATGCCTACAACACGTTCCAAAACAGCTG
Organism: Boulengeromyrus knoepffleri; assembly: GCA_026770805.1. Lineage (NCBI taxonomy): Eukaryota > Metazoa > Chordata > Actinopteri > Osteoglossiformes > Mormyridae > Boulengeromyrus > Boulengeromyrus knoepffleri. Next base: position 3,814,100 of record JABJVO010000034.1, read on the forward strand.
GGACAGGGGTGTGTTTACCACTGGGATATTTAAAAAAACGTGTTTGGAGCATTCTGCAGGTGACTAGATGAACAGGTGATGCTATCCTGATTAGGTTTAAAATGAGCATCCATAAAAGGATATTCCCAGGAGTACTTTGGTAAAATGTTGTTGATAAACAGCTCATTGCACCATCCACGGATGCAAATGAAGAGACCCAAAGCAGAATCCATACATGAGCAACATCCAGAAATGTCGACTTCTTCAGGCTCAAGCTCATCTGAGATGGACTGCTGCAAAGTGGAAATGGGTAACTTCGAATAAGCTCAGCATATTTTTGGGCTGTGGGGGGCAACTGGAATGGTAGAGACTCTAACCATGGTACCAGTGGTGTGAGGCAACAGTGCTACCCACTGCACCATCATGCCACCCCAGAGAAAAATCCTACTTTCAAAAATATAACAATTAGTGTCCTCATTTCCCAACAAAAGGGAAGGTGATATAACAGTGGTAACCATACCTCTGTCCCAACTGTTTTTGGAATGTGTTGCGGACATCGCATTTAGAACTACATTCTGTCAGAAACATGACATTGTAATTCCTGGACAGACCCCGTCATCCCCTCCCCTCATCTAATCCCCAGTCCTCCCACAGCCCCAACCTCTATTATCTCTAACCCCCTGCATACTCTCTCCACCTCTACAAAAAGTCTTTATTAAGAACCCAGCTTTGTGTGACTTGACTCAGTGTAATCAGAGTCACTAGATTTGCGTCTGTGACTTTCCTTTCATGTGCATTTCAGTGCAATTTGTCCCAAAATGTCCTGAGTTCCAGATCTTCACTCATAGGATGTGTGTGCCAAATTTGAAAAAGATTCGTCAAATACTTTTTGAGTTATTATGCTAACAAGATCTAGTGTCTGTGGCTGCCCTTCTCTTTGCTATTGCTGTGGGGTGCTGCTTCAGTTTTGCTGTGATTTGTCTCAAATTTTGAAAAGTTTCAGATCTTCACAATGGGTCTGCAAATATCCACCAAATACTTTTTGAGTTACTGCACTAATGAGAAAGTGTCTGTAGCAGTGACGGCAGACTAGTTCCAAAACCAGTCCGGGGAATGCAATGAATGTATGTTTACAAAAATGAAGTTCATTAGTCCAAACTTTGCATATCATGTCTGTTTTCAATTTCACATGAATAAAATAGAATGCACTGATAATTGGGGTTGTACAAATGTATGAACATTCCCTAAGTGTGAAATACAGAGATATTCTGACATTTTAGATGTTATAGTAAGTTATAGTATAATGGGTGGAAGAGAGCTTTCGAAAGAACCGCAATGTCATAGATGACACGATTTAAACCTCATCCTGTTTCCTTCTTTTGCTCAGGTGGTGTAAAGTCCTGCTCACTGAACTGCCTGGCGGAGGGTTACAACTTCTACACAGAGCGCGCCCCAGCCGTGGTGGACGGAACACCTTGTCGCGATGACTCGCTGGATGTCTGTGTGAATGGGGAGTGCAAGGTATGACAGCGGTTGTCTGAAGACAGTCTGACCAATGTATTTCTGTCTGAATCAATTGCAGAACAAGTCCTGTGCACAAATGGTTTTTGCTTCTGCTCTGTCCATCCAAGTTACAGCCCCTCCTGGAAATGTTTCCTGTTACAAATTTTGCGTTTCAGTTTGCCATACTCACAGACTGTGGCTCATAGTTGTACCCTGAGCTGTTGATGTAAGCCCATGAGCAGGACGTGGTGAGTTTAGGTACGAAAACACAAAACCTTTCAGCGCAGAAAATCCAGGAGGAAAAGCCCCTGCAGCTGCGGTATAGTTTCTGTGCCATTGCATAGAACATAGCAGGTTTTCATTAGCAGCTTGAAGTCGCTCTCTGTTCTCCTTTGTTTTGTTTAGCATTTGTTTGATTGTTCTTGTTTCGCTCTTTCTGAGTGCGTGGGTGCGGGGGGAGCGGGGTTGCTTTGGGTTAAGTGGGACTCGTGGCACCCTTCCAGGGGAACGAGTCTGTTTATCAACAGCGAGGCTGGGCCTGAGCTGAAGGAGAACTCAGTGACCCTCGCGTTGTGGGGCTCTTCCGTGGGCAGCTGTGCAAGATCGGGCTCGCTTTCCTCCGCATCTCCTCCCCCCAGTCATTTTGTTCCTTTCACTCTCTCCTTTCCGTGCTTCTCTTCCTGCTCTCTGTGCCCTACGTTTGTTCCACAGCAGAGCAGCAGAAAGCGAGGACTTGTTTTCCCTCACAGTGTGGTGTGCTTCCAGACACAGAGAGATTGATTAAGTTGGGAGGGCCATTTAAAAACACATGGCATCGTGCAGACTTACATAACACATGTCCCCAGCATACCCGTCCTGCACACGGTCTGCCTGCTACAAGTGTCTCTGCACTCATTATCAAACTAAAACGTGTTTTCCTCTGTGGGCCAGCTGGTAAAGTCAGAAAACCGAAGCAGATTTAGCTGATGGTGAGAATTAATCGAGACTTAAAACTTCCTTAGATAATTCACAAGCCCTGTTAGGAAATGCAATAGTTTTATGACAGAATCAAGTTAAAAGGAGGATTTTTTTTCTTTAGATGACACTGAATAAATATATTCTGACTGTCTAAAGTATAGTGATAGCTTCACTCGTGAATAAAGACGATATGGTGAACAGTACAGGTGAGTGCAGTCTGGCTTCTGTGCTTGTGCCTCTGTTGGAGCATTTCTTTTAAAAAATGCCAGTTCTGTTCCCTCTGACCCACAACCGTCATCCCCAAATGTCTGGCAGCATGTGGGCTGTGACCGGATCCTGGGCTCCGACACCAGAGAGGACCGCTGTCGGGTCTGTGGGGGCGACGGCAGCAGCTGTGAGGTCGTCGAGGGCATCTTCAATGACTCCTTGCCTGAAGGAGGTACTCGTCCTTTCAATGCCATGCCTGCTGTGCTCGTTTTGACCAACTCAGCATATAAGCAGGGCAGTTCCACAGAAATGTACTGCTCTGTCTTGTTTGTCTCCACGTGTCTTTTCCATCCTCTTTCGGAATGTGGCTCCAGATCTTGTCAAATCTGTAAATCCATGCCAAGGCAAAAGTAACCTGGTCTTGCTGACACTGCCGGTGGCCCTTGGCTGCCATGAGGTGAAGATGCTGGTTTCCATGACTACTAGTAGTAGGAGGTTCCCAGCTTAGCCTCAGTACTGCATTAACTGAACCTGTCCTGGGCACTAGTGACAGGGAACATCCCATTAAATATTGCAGTACTTATTTGTTTTTTGGGCCAGTAAAATATCTCTTTAAATTATGGAGAAATTGAAACCAAAGCTGAAAATCTAAAATAACCGTGAGCATAAATATTTATAAAAATTTTGTCCAATGGCGAATTTTACTGAGCCAAGTCACACACCAGTAAACAGTCAGTTTAATCACCCTGCAGAAATTAAAGCGGTATTATTATGTGCTTGTTTGTTGGGTTTTAGATAAAACTCCACCACAAACTGGACTGCTGAGTTAAGGGGCCTCAGGCATTTTGGAATGATTTATAATTATTTGTTTGCACAGAGCCTGTTTGCATCTCATCTCCACTCCCCATAATTTTTTCCCCAAAATTCATGCTTAAAAATGACTTTCCAGGGCAAGTGCTGTTTCCTGCCCTCGGACCGCAGCTGCCCATCCTGCTTAGCAGTTTGAGTCTAGACGGCTTAGTTCTGATAAAATGTTCTTATATATAGAATGAATATAAGCAGGCAGGGTTTGCTGGCAGGAGCGAGTGGAGGCAATGCCTGAGCAGGACCGACCGCGTGTACGTCATGTGTCTGGCTGTGGCTCTGTCTTTAGCCCTTCCCTGCAATCCCATTGCATTTACAGTTACATTTATTTTTTTAGCAGACCCTTTGGTCCAAAGTGATGTACGATTGAGAGAGCAGGGTCAAACAATCCCTGGAATGACTGGGGTTTAGGGCCTCGCTCAAGGGCCTGGCGATGACATCACTCAGCCAATTATGGGCGCATGAATCCTAACCTGTTGAGCCCCATTCAGCCCTCTAGCACCTGAGGTCACCAACCTAATACACCTGGGGGGGGGGGGGGGGCTTACATTGGGTCATTGGCGGGGAGGCCAGTCCCTCCCCTTGGGGCGC
>JABJVO010000034.1:3824699-3835191 GCA_026770805.1 Boulengeromyrus knoepffleri
TCTTTTGTTGTTCTATTTTTCTGGTTGTTTTTTTGAGTGTAGTTGTTTGTTGGGGGTGGGGTGTGGGGGGGGGGGGGGGTGGGGGCGGAAGATTATTATCAGGGAACATATAACATATAGCAGACTTGTGGCTGCATTTGTAACTGATTTACTTACTTCAAAGTTCGGTCCTTTTCAGTTTGCTATTCCTCATATTTTGTCAGTCCTTATGTATGTAGTAATTAGTTATTTGTAAGGTACATATCACTCACAGCCTGTACCAGATGGAGATCTGCAGATTTATGCTTCAGGCTGTATTTTGTTAGAGCGCTACCAATTATAACCAACAGGCTAAGAGAGTTAGGGCTGGCATGTACTTCTGCGTAGAATCGACATCGCAGGTACAGTGTAGATGCACACTCCCTAGAAATGTTGCTATATGTCAAGGCCACGCAGGCCAGAGCAGCTGTGCAGGGCGGCCAGTTCTCACACATCTGCTGTGACGCTCACGCTTTCAGTCTCCCGCGCTAACGCAAGAAATCTTACAGCAAATAAATATTATTCCGTTATAAACCCAAAATTAGCGACAACAAAAGCGATGGGGTAGTTTGCAAACCCTACAGACTATTTACAAGTTAATAAAACTTACATACATGTAAATGTATGTGTAGACTTGTCTTGAAGTGAAAATCTCACTCCCTCCAGCTGACCAAAGTTGGCAGTCGTGGCTATGATTGGTCTGCTTGGTAGCAGGGTACTTCCTCCTACAGAAATGTTTTGTTGTTGTTTGTTTCCAGCAGAAGGGATTTTAGTGTCAGGCAAATTGTGTTTAGTATGTCGCTAGCGTGCTGTTGGTTGCAGCTGTGCGTGTCAGGGCTGCACAACAGGCCTGACTCCAGCTCTCTGTGATAGGGTGGGCCAGGGAGATGATATATATATTCAGAAGAAACTTAACATTTTGGATGTTTGTCCTTCATCTGCTGTGCAAGCAGAGTGCTTTGAAAGCTCTGTGTTTGTATGTGTATATATGAGTGTATATATACCTGCCAGTCAAAAGTTTTGACACACCTGTCCATAAAAAGGTTTATTTGTACTGCAAAACAAAAAAAAATAGCATTATAATAGTATAGTATTAAACAAAAGCAAATAGTAATGAGTTGTTGGGGGGGTCAGCTCTGTGGGTTGGGACTCAGAAGGTTGCTGGTTCAAATCCCTGGGTCAGCAGAGTGACCACTGGGCCCTTGAGCAAGGCCCTTAACCCTAACTGCTCCAGGGACTGGCTGACCCTACTTTCTCCTCTACACCAGTTTCATGAGATTGTCTCCTTGGATGCTTTCCCAGTTGTCCTGAAGGAGATCCCACATATGCTGAGCACTCATTGGCCACTTTTCCTTCACACTCTGGTCAAACTCCTCCAAAACCATTTCCGCTGTGTTTGGGTCAGGTGGACAGGTCATGTGATACCACACTGTCACTCTTCTTTGTTGGCAGCTCCGCATATCCAAACTTTAGACTGGTACTGTATGTAACACAACTGATAAATGACAGCTGCTGTGACCTTTACAGATGGAGTGCCAATGAACTGAATAAACCCCTAAAACTGCTAGCCAAAATGTAAGCTACTGTACCGATACCTAGCAAGACAAATAGCCAAGTTGCACATAAAATGGCTTGTGTGTTTGATTATATTTGATGAGCTCAGTCAAAACGCTTGAAATTACCCACCACTTCAACTCATTTTACGTTCACTCGCCTTGTGTAGCTATCTAGTACCGGGATCACAAGTTTATCTGCACGTATGAACCGACTGAAGGGAAGGGATGAGAATGGAAAAAGGATGTGAGTTGAGTGTAGGGGCGGGACAATGGGGTGACATTGCTTCCTGATTTGTTGAGTGACTATCTTGATGGCATCAGCTGGAATGCTGGGCTGTAGCTCACAAAAAATAAACATTATAATATATGGAACGGATTGTTCTGGTCCATTTTAATGCCTATTTGCATGTATTTCATACCTGCATACTACCTGCTTACTGCTTACTACCTTTGAATTGACATTTGATGTAGAATCTAGTCTTTTAATCCACTTTCTTTCTCCCACTTGTTGTATTTTTTCCCGTATTTTGCCCATTTAGTACCTTTTTAGTGAACTAGCTAAAGAAACTCCATCATTCATGGGATTTTGATTTGTTCTGATTTGTATGGGGAAGGAGGGAGGCGGAGGGAATGGGATCCTGAAACAGGACAAACTCAGCAGTTTTGCGTTAATACACAGGTATAATGGAGAGAGATGGAAGATAAGTGACTACACTTTAGAAACAAGCCCAGAAAACTGCAACCCACAACCACCAATATTTCCATGTAATTTTAAAGTAAAACAAGCCCAAAGTTGCCTAGAATAAGTAGACTTGGCAACCGGTGATCACATTCAAGCCAAATCTCACAGGTGATTGGTAGATAGGTACTGAGTCTGAGAATATTTTATTTTAATATAAGCTTATGCACACAAGAAAGGAACATTTTCGCAAAAAAATTATAATAAATATATAAATAAAAAATATATATCCTTTTGATAATAGCACAAATTTTCTTTCTCTCTCTCTTGTGAAGCCAGGCCCAATGCACGATATTGAAAAATTTCAGATGTGAATGTTTTTGCGATAAATTTTGTGATATTTATAAAGCAAAAAGGAGTTCAAAATAAATTTCTCACAAACCTGTCTATGAGTAATTTAAACAGCAAGGATGAGAATGATTATGATTGGCTCGAAGACAGCACGCAGTGCTCATTTAAAAGCAGTGACAGTAAGCTTTAAGCTGATTTTTATATGTATACTAGATGATCTGGTAAAAGAATAATTATTAATATTGCAAAGCTTGCTAAGTTTTGTTTACAGAGTACAAATTTCTTAGCAAAACTTAAATCCACCCAACTAGTGCTTTGGTGGTGTAAATTCAGAGCAACACAGACACACCAGCGCACCAGTATAAATGTTTGTAATGGTGTAAGCCGTAGCATAAGCTCTGTGTAGGCTTGACACAGAAGTATAATTGAGCCTTTACAAGGCAACATCACTAGGATTTGGATTAAAAAAAAACTCACTTTAGGCAGTATTAGTCTACTCTATTCTAATCTGATTGCCCAGCAGATTATAGCAATCAGCATAGCATACCTTTAATGTGGCACGAAGTCAAACAGCTGCTCAATAGAACAGTATGGATTGGTTAAAATGGACCAGAACAGACAAGATGGCTTCATCCCTTTAACCCCAGTTAGCTCACACTTACACATTACCACATGTGGCGTGATGGTTCATGCCCTTAGCGCAGAAGGGCTCTTCACATACACATGTGCACTTTGTATCTTACGTCAACATGCGTTACGCAGTATCTCAGTGCACTTGCACTTAAGTGGGACAATTGGGACGAAGCCTACATCTGTTTCTCTGTCTCCATCCCCAGTGCTCTTCCAGCTGCGGCCCAGGCTACAGGCATCGTGTTATCCTGTGCAAGAGAGGGGAGAGTGGGGATGCACTGCCAGAGGCGGAGTGCCTGAAGAGCAGCCGCCCCACCAGCAGGGTGCGCTGCAACCTCCAACGATGCCCTCCGCCGCAGTGGGCGACTGGCCCATGGGGAGAGGTGAGAAAATGTGCCCGTTTTTAATGCAGACACAAATGTTTCTGTTATTTTTGCTACATCCTGATCCAGGGTTCTGTACCAATTTGCCACAGTATGGAAATTAAGTCAGGGTTATAAAAAGCTGTTCTTAAACGCTGCTTCACCCCCATTTATGGGCTTTTCCAAGAAACAGACTATCTTGGAAACATTTCTTTCTCACAGCAGTGACGGCATACGTACTGACGATTAGCCACGCTTTCTGTTCCTCATGCTGTTGTTCCTTTAAGAGGTTTTTCGGCTTGCGGTCTTTGCCACTGCAGTATATGATGAGAGCCCAACTCTGGCACTGTCTCTTTGTGTGGCGCAGTGCTCGGCGAAGTGCGGGCTGGGCCAGGAGATGCGCTCTGTGCAGTGCCTCACGCACACCGGCCATCAGTCCCATGAATGCCCCGAGGCTCACCGGCCTGCAGCCATGCAGCAGTGCGACAGCAAGTGTGAACCTGGCCCCACGGACAACCCCGAAGGTGAGGGCTTGGGCGGCCTGCTCTATGCCTGTCTCATGCTTCCTCCCATCCCCAGCTTATTCTCACCTGTTGCTTTTTTCTTTGTTTCAAGCAGAATGCAAAGATGTGAACACAGTGGCATACTGCCCCCTGGTGCTCAGGTTTAAGTTCTGCAGCCGACCATACTTCAGACAGATGTGCTGTAAGACTTGCCAAGGACATTGATTTCCCTACTCCCCAGCCTCCTGCCCAGCTCACGTGTGATGACCTGCAATAGTGGTGGCGGTGGTTGGGGGGGGGGGATGGGTTTGAGTTACACAGACGGTGAATTATGCAGTGATCATGGGGGGTGTGGGGGGGTTATTATAGTATTATACAGCAAGAAAAAATGAGAGAGGAATGAAATGAAAAAATAGGGAATGCATAGCTGTCAAAATGTGTCCTCAACTGCCACAACAGCCCCTCAGTCACCCTCTGCTGCAACTGTCATTCAACTTGAAACTCTTATTCCTGTTAAATTGTAGCCTGTTAATATGTCTGTAATGGGAGACCACTGTATAACATAACACTGTATTACACGTTGTGGTCGCGTTGAAACCTTGCAGTGATACGAAAAATGGATATTTTCCCCCTTTGCTTTTGTTGGAATTTATATTGCCTTGTTTTGCTGGTTTCGCATCACTCTGTTTTTTCTGAAACCTCACAGATCATCTGATACGTCATGTGAAGTGATGGATTGGCACAGTTGTTGTTCCTGTAAATGTTCACAAGCATGCGTCTGGCTGCTGGACGACGCCGTTAAGTCCATTCATCGTTGCCCTATACGTCTGTCAGTCTGCGTGCTACTGCATTGCCATTGACAGGAGCACAGTAGGAATTCCTTACTGTACCCAGAACAGTTCCCTGTCCCACTGCTGTATTTGAAAAGCACTATTGCTAGACTAATGTAACACTTCATGTGCAATAACAGTAGGAATGCAACGTGGGATTCGTGGCTAGAATGGTTTAACATACCTACTCCAGTGCTTTTAATGTCAGTGAGTCAAGACCAGCAGTACACTTGAACAGGAATGTCCGATTTTCCTTATCACTAAATGGTTTGGCTTGATTTTGCCCTGCGACGGACTGGCATCCCATCCAGGGTGTATCCTGCCTCATGCCTCATGCCTCGTGCCTCTTGGGAAAGGCTCCAGGGGCCCCATGACCTGTATTGCCTAAGCTTTTATGGAAAATGGGTGGATGAATGGATGGATGGATTGATTTATCAAGCTCTTGCAGCCATGTATCATTTTGCATTTTTTTAACTTTTAATATTCATTTAAATTAAATAAAGATGTCAGACATTAACATAGCATTAACAAATAGATATATTTTTTTGATATTTGTTTATATATATATATATATCTTTATGCATGGCTGCAAAACCTTGCTGAATCTGGCACTTGCTCTAATGCCACAATGGTAGCGTGCAAGTACTTCTTATAAAAGACGCGCGTCACATCGAGTTGTCATACCTACCGCTCCTACACAGCTTCGAGATGGTGCTATTTTTTTTCTCTTCCAGAGATCATGTATTTCAGTTAATATAAATGGTTTGCTTGCGGTCAGTTTTCAACTATTTCGCAGTCCGGGGAAGAGGAGCAGAAAGTGCGGAGGGCTTACGATTCCCCCCTAAGTCAGACCAGCCGGCAGCTGCGTCGCGCGCATTCGGAAGCTTTTTGTATCAGTAATAATACTCAATATTAATCACTGATGATTTTAACTCAGAAATAAATCAGCACAACTTTTTAAAAACTACATTTTCAAGGTATAAGCTTAAAAGATATGTACTGTGGCTGACCACAATCAAACCATTTTTTCTTCTCTGAGAAAATGTGATGGACAGATGTCATTTTCACATGCTATTAGATATGTACTGTACATCCAGTATTATCAAAATGTTTGCGATTCATATGTACACCAGTTGAAATGAAAATAATTCAATAAATGACTAAATATGGTGCATTGTAAATACATTTCACGTGCAGTGACCCTTTATTCGCCATTGGTATTCATAGGTCTGTCTACAACATTGACATCGACATCCGTATGGATACACGCTTCTCTGGGGAGCGCTGCTGTCATTTTTACACTGTTTCGTTATTTGTACTATTTTTCCATTCTCGGGTATTACATGAACTTTACAGTGCGTCTCAGTGTCATTTTTCTTGAAATTTTGAGGCTAATTCTTTGTTATGGGCTTAATACGCAAGCCAGATCCCTCTGATAACAATAACCAGTACTGTATTTTGTCACATTTTTGCCAAATGTGTCTGATCGATTCATTCTGACCAGGAGTCGATGTTAGTAAATAGTCTTCCGTCTTCATGAGTGGGTGCAGTAGTGAAATTATTGCGGGTGGGGGCGAGACACACCCCTATATTCATGCCCAAACACGAAGTAAACATTACTCCAAATTTATTCATTCAAAAGCAGTTGGAAGTGCAGTTTAATACATCGATACTGCGAATCACTACCGTTGAAATGCTATTTAGGCACAGTCAGCTTTCAGGAGCTTTCCATCACCTTTTCTGTGGTGCCCCCTTCCCAGTGACTGAAAGCAGTAGTTTGTGACAGACACTACTAAGCGGTTACTGGGAGGAGATGTTGCTGTCTGTTCATCAGTTAGGTGTAACCCTGGGCGGAAAGGGAGATGTAACGGACTTCTGAACATCTCACCTCCCCGAGCCGCCACCTCGACGGTCCTCTTCGGCTCCTGAGGCAGGGCAGTGCGCTGGGGGCATTCTGTGTCAACCAGATCGGATCAGTGTATTTCTACCGAAAAAAGCTCGCCTTCTCCGGAGGCAGAGGCCAGTGTTAAAGTCCACTGATATTTAATAGAGAAAGGTGTTGCCAGTCTGGCGGAAGAGAGCTTGTAGGTCTTTGCCCTGTTGTGTGGGAGGATGAGGAAGTGAGTGCTTGTTCGCAGTCTGAGTTCGCAGGCAGAGCACATCTCCTTGCCCAGTCCGAGCTCCAGCTCCAGTGCCCGGGCTCTGAGGTGAGAGACAGGGGCAACAACGGCCGGCAGACCGCAAGACAGGAGAGACTCCCCGTCCCCCAAAGACAGACGCCGCTGCCATGGTAAAAACTCGCCTGCCCTCCTGCACCTCACACCGGTGCTTGATGGCTGATGCATCGCCGCAACAGCTAATACTGTGTGGGAATTTCTTTCACATCGGTGTTTTAAGTTTGTTCATTTGCAGCCTAGTGTAGAAATATCTGTCCCGTTTACAGGTGCAAAAAAAAAATAAAAAATTAAAACTAACCTTAAAACATATTCACTCGGCCAGAAAAAAAAAAAGTTTGAATTAAATGTCCACTTTCAGATAGATCTATAATCTCTACATTGATATTTCAGTATCCAAATTCATTGGCAAGTGTTAAAATTAAATTGTCCTTTAATTAGAAGACTAAAACCCTGTAGGGTTGTACACCAGAGGGTTAATAGATTTTAATAACGGTCAACAATATGAGTTATTTGCGCAAATGTTCAAAGCGTTTCTCAGCTAATAAAGGCATTTTTGTCTTAATTCAAATAATTTACCGGTTTCATCTCGATCATTACTATGATTCCGTGTAGAGCTGTTAAATATCTAAAAATGTGGTATGCTCCTTCCGTTATTTCATTGGTGGCGGGGGGGGGGGTTGTGTGTTAGACGAGGAAGGTTGATTCACTCAAGCGTGTATTTATGTTGGTCTGCACATGCACGCCATTAAGTTAATGCTTAAACTTGACTTTTTGAAGAGGCAAAGTAATATCTTGTCATTAATGTAATTTCTGTGCGATATTTAAAACGCAGACATACAGTATAACTGTATTCAGTGTTTGTGACTGGAATCCATAATTTTGTCAAATGATGAGTTCAGTTGAGTTTGATTTAATAGATATTCGAGATGCCATAATGTACGTGTTTCCTGCCGCACATTAATGACTGTGGGGAGTTACTTAATTGAAAAACAGATATGCACAGGTGAACTGGAAGATCAGACACAATCTTGAGACTTGGGCTCAGATCTTCCTGACCCTGTTTAAGGTTTGCATAGTGCTCAGTTCAAGGTTCTAAAATATCAAATTCCATGAAGATTGTAAGATTGTGTTCCAGATGTCTACAGACCTTATGCCTGATCGACTTTTAATGGGCTGTTACAGAAACTAAACGACCTTCACAGCAAAATAACATTCAGACAGTTAATTGATTTCTCATGTGCTGTCTAATTTATGTGTTTCTTTTTTATTTATACCTTCAGACATTTTTTCGTTGTCCGATGCTGTATGGATTGGGGTTTTTTTAAGGTCTCACTCTTCTGTGTGATTTATGCTCCTCTACTCAACATCTTCGGCCTTGTTGCTGTTTCCGTGTTAGGGTCTGGTTTAACACAGTTGTCCATTTCATGATGACTGGTCTGGGTATGCCAGAGGTCACACGTTGGTAAAACGCTGCCCTTTTTCCGGATTTGGCCACTTATAAAGATCTCTCCTCATGAGGGGCTGTTTCTCAGTCAGCCTCTTTGGCTTTGTTGGGAGACCTGACCACAGGAACTTTCATCTGGCCAGCATGAAGAGGAAGCAGTATCTGGAGGAACTATAGAATTGCGTGTCACAACATCTAAGTTTCACAAGGCTGGGGGCAAGGAGGAACTTTCAGAAGGCCTTACAATCTCCTTGACCACACTTCCTCTTTGAGTACTACCGGGCCATGTATTTTGTGCTCAAGAAGGTTGCTCTTGATATATTATAGTTGGTTTATCAGTATAGGAAATTATACTATGAGGGATTATGAGGGTGACTGGACCATAATTTAAGATTTCCATGCTTTCTGTTCCTCTCTACCCGTGCTAACATTTTAGTTTTTAATAGGAACTGGTACATGTAACATAATTAAGCCTAGTGTTTCAGTGGTCGCATTGTCATGAAGTGACTGGTATTACAGGTGTTTATTATCACAATGGACGAGTGAGCATGAATTACAGCAATGCGCAGTTTGGCCAAACAAAGAATCGGCCAATAAGAAGTCTGGTGCGTCAAGATATACTGTAGCACCAGGGACAAGCTGAGAAAAGAGAAAGGGCAAGACAGTGTCCATCACAGACGCATCCCTCAGGGTTGCTGAAGCCTTTTCCCTTCTTTATTATACCCTTACCATGTTAATGATCCACTGCAACAGCGTAGCCTTTGCTGTAAGACACCAGCCGTGGTCAAGCCTGACCCTGTTTCAGTATCACTGATAATGATCCTTTCAGTCAAGACAGGCAAAGGCTGAACAATAGATGCAGGATTGTGGTGATCAGCAAGGAATCTCTAATAATATTTTCTGAATGGCAGAGTTGCACTACTCTTCGTTTTGGTTTTCTCACCTGTGCATGCTCAGGCTTAATCACAGTTACCGGTGGGTTTGAAAGCGTGTGAAAGTGTGCAAGGAGAGCAAAGACATCTCAGGTTCTTTGGCAGTGCAAGATGAAGTTCAAAGGTGTGCTGCATCTCCAAACACTCCGAATGTCTACTTAAGGCAGTTAAATGGGCGTGAGCCAGACACACAGAATAATAGCAAGACTATGTATCCCTAATGCTGCTCAAAGTAATAGCAAAAACTGGAAACATTCTGCTGTCGTATGCAGCCTGGGGGTGATGCATACATAAGGGTGAGCGTTACTCTGGGCTGAATTCTGTCCCCAGCCTTACAAATGGCACTAGGAATCCACAACAGCATCTGAAAAAGGCCTGGTTCTGCATTGGTCTGCTACAGGTATATATTATTAATTTGGTAACTTACAATCACAGACGTAACCGCAATGTCCACCATTTTGGTATTGGTTGTGACCAAATAAAAAGCAATTGAAACATGATCAAGGAAAGTAAAAACTTCCGTAGGGGCTGGTTAATTATATAAGACGTAGCTCATCCAGTGCTAGTTGATAGGAAGTCTGGTTTGTGAGTAGAATATAGCATACTGAGGTAAGTAAAAAATTTGTACACTACCTGCCATTTTGCAGCAATTTTTATACTGGAATCTTAATCTATGAGATGATGTTATTAGTCTCATTTCATAAAGAAAGTAAATGAACCCTTCAAATACAAAAACGAGGCTCTCAGTACAGTAAACTGTTTCATGAAATGGCTTAGCTGGGGAACAAAGAGGAATGAGCCACTAACGGTTAAACTGCAATCATGAGTCAGGGGTCTTCAGCTTATACAACCTGGGGGGCACTGCCTAGGAGGGCTTCCCCCAAGTGGGCCACTCGAGGGTGTCACTTTAGAATTGATGTAGCATCAATAATCCAGTAATATCTGTGTGCGAAGCCTGCCTCGTTGGGGGGGGGGGGGGGGGGGGTTGGTATGCGCTGTGGCCATCACTT
>JABJVO010000034.1:3835291-3853055 GCA_026770805.1 Boulengeromyrus knoepffleri
CAGTACGCGACCCGCGCGCCGCCGGGGCAGCCCCGCGGCGGTGGCAGCGACGCGGCCGCCAATATGGACATCATATGGACATCACATCTTTTTTATTCGCTGAACAGATTTAACAATGAATTAAGAACATGTCACAGGCCACTTTCACACACTCTATTATAAGCCCTTGTTGATATCACTCAGAATTATACAGACCTATATTAGTCATACCTCAATTTGTTTCTGGTTTAATAACGTATCTATCTATCTATCTATCTATCTATCTATCTATCTATCTATCTATCTATCTATCATATTTCTATCTATCTGTCTATCATATTTCTACCTATCTATCATATTTCTATCTGTCTATCATATTTCTATCTATCTATCATATTTCTATCTATCTACCTATCTATCATATTTCTATCTATCTATCTATCTATCTATCTATCATATTTCTATCTATCTATCTATCTATCTATCATATTTCTATCTGTCTATCATATTTCTATCTATCTATCTATCTATCTATCTATCTATCTATCTATCTATCTATCTATCTGTCTGTCTGTCTGTCTGTCAGTCTGTCTGTCTGTAAACAATGCCCCAGTGTATCAGAAGGGGATGATTACGTGAGATTACACCTATCACTTGATCTGGTTTACTTGTCCTATGGAGAAACTCTGTGCTTGCATTTCCCCCACAGGGTAGTAAATACCACTGGCAGAGTCAGAATGTGAAGCAGAGTGGAGTAGACGACATGGTCCTCTTGTCAAAGATCACAGAGGATGCCATCGTGGAGAACCTGAAGAAGCGATACATGGATGACTACATCTTTGTATCCTTCTGTTTCAGTGATTGTGTTTGGTGTGATGTACGTGTGGTTTACAATGCAGCTTTCATGCGTCTATAAACAAATAGGTTACATAACATAAAGTGTTTGACTCTTGTGAAAGAGGGTGAAACTTAATATAATAATAGATGGTGAAAGGTACATTTCAGATGGCTGCAAGAACAACAAATACAATTGCTCTGATATGGGGGAGGGGTAATCACAGTAGTCCATCTAAATTGGCATCCAGCCACCCATTTTCATACATGTGGTCGACTCGGCCATTTTTGAATGTTCTGGCCCTATCGTGAATGATCGTTTAATCGGGCGGTCAGCTTGTGGAACAAACAGAGGCGGACATTTCAGGTCCAGAAAGTAAAAGTCCAAACCATGATTTTGTTTCAACCAACCAGTAGAGCATAAAGTCACAGTCACAGAGTACGCAAACTGGCTGGTTGAAACAAAACCCT
This sequence comes from Boulengeromyrus knoepffleri, assembly GCA_026770805.1. Lineage (NCBI taxonomy): Eukaryota > Metazoa > Chordata > Actinopteri > Osteoglossiformes > Mormyridae > Boulengeromyrus > Boulengeromyrus knoepffleri. The sequence continues at coordinate 3,836,576 of JABJVO010000034.1, forward strand.
GGTTTGGATTTTTACTTTCTGGACCTGAAATCTCTGGGAATAAAATTAGTGCATGTTATGCTACGACAACGTCGGGAAGATGGTGTAACACAATTTACTAGATTAGGCCCTCCGCTTGGGTTTAATCCTCTAAATATAAATATGGATACCGGCTCAGAAAGGGGACTGAAAATATTGGGGAAGTAGAACATCCTGCAGAGCGGCCTGTCCAGCCTGATACATGGTGACATGAGCGACGCTCGGGTTTTGCAATTTCTTTACCATACAAGGAAAACGAGAAGTATGGGAGTGTGGTGGGCGGGACTCCCCAGAACGGACTGAGCCTCCTGGAGCTGACTGACCTGCCCCCCAATAAAGCCTAACGAGACAAATACATTTCATAGTAAACTCAGTACTTCTTATAGATCTTGCCTTTACTGCATCGTGATCAAATACTCTAGGTTCTTCTTGTACAAAAATATAAATAAGTTGTTTCCTATTAAGATTATTTTGTGTCTTTGGTTAAAAAATCATTAGTGCGTCTGTTTTCAATGCAGGGAAAGGCCACAGAGCTGGCAAATTCAGTTTATTGGATAAATTCAGTGAATCAAACATAAGACCATGTGGAATTTTATGAATATGAATATATAATGACAATTTATGTCTCATCTAAACCATCAACTTCATGTCATACACACCAAGATGGAGGTTACATTATTCAGGCCCCTCCGAAGTTTGCCTGTAGGTCAAAGATGTTTCGTTTGAAAAAATAAGACCTGCTACCTCTAAATAACCTTTATTTATATAGGCATTTATTCATATTTGAACTGTGAGTGGGAAGAAGTCAGAGATGAACAAGCTGAAAACCTCTCATTAAACATGCAAAGAGTTGTTCCTGTTTTGTACACCATCATATTGTGAGCCTTTTGTCTGCACACTTCCTTATTCCTAAGTAGACATTTCAGGGGTTGCTATGTTTTCTTGACAGTTTCTTTACTATTTGAAGCTGTTCAGTGTTCTGTATTGGATTTAAATGATAGAGTGTTTCACGCACCATCGGACCGCGGCTGTTTATGGGGCTGGTCTGAATCAGCAGGCTGGTGGATTGGGTCCGCAAGTTAGCGGAGCATCACCCCTGTGATCCGCGTCATCAGAACGTCGTCACTATTGTGAGCGGTGGATAGCCCCGTTTTTTGTTATATTGAGGCACCTTCCATTTCATTCAAATACGCGGGTTTTTCTTCTATTGCATCATGGTGAAATAACATGTATCACAATGAAAGCAGAATAACAGCTGATGTGTTGACATTAGGGCGGCACGTGGTTAGCACTGTCGCCTCACAGCGAGAAGGTCCTGGGTTTGATCCCTGGGTCACCTAGGGTGCCTTTCTGTGTAGAGTTGGCATGTTCTCCCTGTGCATGCATGGGTTTCCTCCTACAGTCCAAAGGCACACAGCTTAGGTCAACTGGCTACTCTAAATTACCCATAGGTGTGAGTGTGTATGGCTCTTTGTCTGTGTTGGCCCTGTGGTGGACTGGCAACCTGCCCAGGGTGTACGCCATCTCTCACCCAAAGATGCTGGGCTTGGCTCCAGCCTCCCTGCAACCCAGATGGATTAAATGGTATGGATGGATGGATGTTGACATTAGTTGCCACAGTATTTTTTTTTTTTGCCTTGAGAATGACCGGCTGACAGGCCGTTAGAGAAAGACACAACCGTGCTTCTGCCACGTCTCCTTTCTGGTACTTAACTGAACAATTCAGACGTACATCGGCTCTGTCCTGATATCTGTTAACCCCTTCAAACAAATGCCCTACTTCACTGACCGGGAAATCGAACTCTACCAAGGAGCCGTGAGTGAGACCTTCCTGCTTTCATTTTGACTTGCAGCTCTTATCACACGGCGTAAACAATGACCTCATTTTGTCTCGTTTCCGTCTGTCTCTTAGGCCCAGTATGAAAACCCACCGCACATATATGCCCTGACAGACAACATGTATCGAAACATGATGATCGATGGTGAAAACCAGTGTGTTATTATCAGGTATGTAACCATCACTGCCTTCACTGGTCACTTCATTAATGTGGAACCTCTCATAACAGAGCCCTCCGCCACTGGCTGTGATTATCAAAGACCAAACAGCCATCATTCAGTTCCCCTGCTTAGATTATGGTTTCTGAGAAGTGGAATATGATGGAGATTTTGACACACTCATATGCCGTATCTAGGTTACTTTTTAAATGTAATAGGTTACAGATTAGTTACCCTGTTAAAAATGTAAACCATAAAACCACTTCATCAAAGTAATGTAACTTATTACATTTGATTACATTTTGATTACTTTTTCAACAAATGTTTTAAACTGGGCATTAAAGCTGGGAAATGCCAATGGCTTTTCTTGTCCCACGTTGTCGGGAATTGCCAGGCATTTCTGCAGGGCAAATGGATGCAAAATAATTTTATATTCTACATATAAGCTTTTTACTAAAAAGAATATATCCAGATATAACCCCTTCGTAATCGCCAACATTTTGATTAGTAACTGTCATCTGAATACATTTTTTTTTCTCAGTAACTATAATGGGTTACAATTACATTTATTTTGCAATTTAATTACATAATGCCGTTACATGTAACTAGCTACTGGCCAGCACTGGCTATTCCACCACCATTATGCAATATGCATAATCATACGCAATATGGCCTAAAGAGTATGTACTGTAAGACCATGCTGCAGGTATGACTTCTCCATAGCTGTTGTTGACTGAGCAGTCAGATTCAGAGGAAAGTTGCAAGACGATAAACCGGATTCTCCTCCTGGCATCATCAGTATTTTTTTCATCTTTAAAACCCCCATCTAGCAGAGGGGGCCCTGTTCTCAGTTTCCTGACTGCTCTTGCGGTTCGCATGTGTAGAGGTAGCTTCTAAGGATTCTTTTTTTTCTGAAGTGACCGTAGTTTGCAGTGAGTTTCCGTCGTCTGCGATGAAAACAAGGATCCGTAGTATGGTGGCGTGCTGTAGCGCAGTGCAGCTCCAGGCCAGTGAATGATCGACAGTCACAGGCTCAGGTTTAGTTTACGAAAGACAGCAGTGAGTGCAGATTTCACATACCAATGCATTTCCAATGTGATAATATTAAAAACCAGACTTCTGCTCATTCAAATCCCAAGAACATGGGTGCAGTTTTTAATAATTGATAACTTATTGCCAATTTAGGCATGACACACATACATCAATTATGGGTAATATTTAGTTTGAGAACTTTAGTTCTCTATTTCGCTCAGTCTGGTTTGTTCTTAATTAAACTAAGTCACACAGTGACACAGAGGAGGGTCCAGGCCCTTTAGTCTGCTCGCTTGTGCTTTCCGTTTTCTGCTATATGGACCTGACTTCCTGTAGATTGTCACTGATGGAGACTGGTTTTCTCAAAATACCTGAAACAAATAGAGGACTTCCTTCCTGATAAGGCTTTAAACTGAAAGTACCTTCTTCTACGGTGGCTTAACCGTTGTCTAATATGCTTATCTTCTGTCTTTGTGGAAGGGGACTGACCTGCCCTGTAAGCCAGGGTTTGTCAATCCCGTCCTCGGGGACCCGCTGACAGTGCATGTTTTTGCTCCCTCCTGGCTCCTGAGCAAAAATGTGGACTGTCCGGCAGGGATCTGGGTGGGAGTAAGAATGTAGACTGCCTGGCAAGGTGCTGGGAGGGAGCGAAAACGTGGACCGGCTGTGGGTCCGCATGGATCGGGTTGGAAAACGCTGCTGTAAGCGCTGACCAGTGCAATGTGTGTGTTTCCATGTGACGTCTGTCTCTGCACCACCGAAGTGGCGAAAGTGGAGCCGGAAAGACCGTAGCCGCTAAGTATATTATGGGCTACATCTCCAAGGTGTCCGGCGGGGGACCCAAAGTGCAGGTACTTGGTGCTGCCACCGCGAGGTAGACGGGCGCTTCAAAAAAACCAAAGAGGAATCTGAATCTTAAACTGGCATGGAAGTCAGTGCCGATGGCAAGGAACTAGCCTTGGCAAGAAGGGCGTGTGTTCAAATCCCAGAAAGAAAACTGCTGTACCTTTGGGAATGAAATATGTAACTATGCAAGCCGAACTACCTCAATAAATAGCATATAATTAATGTAACAGTGACTCTTCATTGCTGCGTTATTCGTATATGTAAATGAGGGAAGTTTGTTTATGGGCTGTGTTAGTGGTCAGCAGAAGGAAGCTCACTGTTGGTTACCGTTTCTCACATTCCTCTGGGGTTTATTGACACTGCATTCCTCTCTGGGTGCCCCCAGCATGTGAAGGACATCATCTTGCAGTCCAACCCTCTGCTGGAGGCCTTCGGAAACGCCAAGACCGTCCGCAACAACAACTCCAGCCGCTTTGTGAGTCCCTCCCCCTCAGATAAAACCCGCCTTCACGCGTCATCTTCCTCCTTTTCTCATACGATTGCTCGTCACACAACCGTATTTATCCATTCAGTCACTTTCAAACAAATGTGCGACTATATCAAATTCATGACATCATATTTTAAACTTGTGTTTTGCATATTCAATCATTACTGGTGTCTCTCACATTTACGTGATGTTTTCAATGCCCTGTCCTCTTTGAAGGCTATCAGTCTTCAGCTGCTAACTGTCTATAACCCATCAAGCTGGTATGTGGTTTTTCAGGCAGCTTGTTTACCTAAATAGATTTTTCAACCCACCCAACCATTAACCAGTTCCTCATCCGCCCCACCTAAACCACTTTGAGTCACTGATGAATTTCTCTATCACGAAATTACATTTGCAAATATATATGCTGGTGAAAGAGCTCATGAGGTACGTGCATGTTGGCATGTGTGCCCTACTCAGAATGGCCTGAAAGCATTTTCACTGTTTTTAGTCTCAGTCTGCATTTGTTTTTGTTAATGTTTTTGTGTGTTTTTCTATGACCTTCTGACCAACGTACCGTTACTTTTTATCAGGCAAAATAAAATTGTTGTTACTAAAAATCACACATTTTTTCTTCGTGTTATTTGCCCTTTTATGTAGGTTTGTGTCTCTGACTTGACAGGGTAAATACTTTGAGATTCAGTTCAGTCGTGGAGGAGAACCAGATGGAGGCAAGATCTCCAACTTCCTGCTTGAGAAGTCCAGAGTGGTCAACCAGAATGAAAGCGAGAGGAACTTCCACATCTACTACCAGGTGAGGCTCCAGCAGACACAGGCCTGCTTCTGCACTATCGCAGCATCTCGTCGTATTCGGTCTGATTCTTTGTGTCTTATTTCAGTTATAAAAAAGCAAGCATACGGGGTTTGTGATGTATGAGTGTGTATCTGTAGGTGTTTTCGCTCTCTCTTTAATCCAGCTGTTGGAAGGAGCATCTGCCCAGCAGAGAGAAGCTCTGGGAATCATGACCCCGGACTACTTCTATTACCTGAACCAGTCTGGCACATACAAGGTGGATGGAACCATTGACAGCAAAGACTTTCAGGAAACCATGGTAAAAGTCTTTTTTTAAGACCCAAGATCTAATGTTTTGTTCTTGAGAATTTCAGTGTTGTACAGCATTTATTTCTTGGTAAAATGAAAGAAATTCATTGTATTTTTACTTTACTCAAGTTCCATTTTTTTTTAATTAAGGGGACAGATGTTATGATCTCATCCTGCCCATGTGACTCAACGCATTTAGTTTCACTGCAATCGGCTCACTGTTTGTCTGTGGACGGCATTGTATGCCTCCAGAGGTACAAAATAAGAAATCTTGCATGGTTGGTCTCTTTGGTCGTTTTCCTTGTCAACAGCGGCTTTGTAGGTAACATACAGGCCTGATAACTGCCTGGGCTCCTTGTTTGTGCCCATAACTTCCAGGTTTCCTCCCACAATCCAGAGATGCACAGTTTCTATGAAGCAGCGTGTTTCATTTTTCAGTAGCGTGTTTGAGAGTAAACCCTGCCTGACTGTGGAGTACTTCTTGGGATAGACACCATTTTGTGGTTATGCGTGGATGGGTGGGGGCTTTGCAGTATACTGTCTTGTTTTAGCTGGGTGGACTGTTGAGAAGAGTTTAATAGATAAGAAACACAATACTCTGAAGAAGTCTTAGGCAGTCAAAGAAAACGTTTAAATGATCTTCACGTTGGTTTAAAACTGTGATATTGTGTCTGTTAAAATGTCAGCTTAACCACTTCAAAACCTCTCCTAATAAATAAATTAATTAAGTAATAAATTAATTGAGCTGGTGCTGTAGTTTAAAACGGAATGGCTGAGGTGCCCCTGTGGAGAGGTTTGGGAACTGAAGTGACGTTCATCTAGCCATGCAGCAAGACATCGGTTCAGAGAACAAAAGAAATTCTCATTTTGTTAGACTTAGTTTGCTCGCGCTCTGATGTTAAGTTGTGCCTTCTTCTAACCAAGCATGCAGTTCCTACCCGGATAAACAGCTTTAGACAGTTTCTTTGACTGCCTAAGGCTTTTACACAGTACTGCAATTGTGTAAAATTGTCAGAGAAGTACAAAACAAATACTAAACAAAGTGTTATACTTCAATTATGAGACTCCGGCTTTAAAAGTAATCACACAACTCAGGGTTAGGGTTAGGGTTAGGGTTAGGGAAACCAAGCAGAGCATCATTAACACAGGCACCTAATACTCAATACACAATACTCACTGGAGAGGAGAGCAGGGCAGGCACCTAATACTCAATACACAATACTCACTGGAGAGGAGAGCAGGGAAGGCACTTAAATACACATAGAAAAGCTGTGGCTAACAAGGAACAGCTATAAGACATAATCAAATAACCAATCAGCACAGGGCACAGGACAACGAGCATCAGAATAGGAAAATAAACATGCGCTGGCACAAGAAAACGGGCAGTAGGTGGAACTAATAACAGTTAATGAGCACAGAATCTAGGAACTTAATACCGAAAACTAGGAAACATTAACTACATGCTGGGAATTAAACACTAGGAATAGAAATCAAGGATAATTAAACAGGACTAGAATGGAACAAAACAGACCACAAGCAGGGAAGACCTAGGACAAGAAAACTAATATAGAAAATAAACACTGAGAAACAAAAAAAAATCCAAGAAATACAAATAAACAGATGAGGCTGGTCCAAGATCAGCCTCGAACCCATGACCGCTGACTTTAAGCCACATGCTAAGCCCACTGAGCTATGTGGTAGTTAGGGAAAGAGAAGAAACACACAAGGGTTTGACAAGGGGTGACAAGACGGGATGACCAGCGACACCTGCTGGCCCGACGGGGAAGAAACACGAAGGACGGGACCAGTCGGGCGCTGACCCTGACAATGTGACATCCTTGGTAAAGGATGCACCCCCTGGCAAAATTGAAAATGCTTGTTTTGCACTATAATCTTTCTAGTCATGGTCTAGTGCAGTTCACCTGTCCAGATGTCATGTGGGGTATGAGGCTCTCACTGGCCTCACATTCTCTGATGCACCAGAGACTGATACTTCTACACGTATTATGACAGTCAAAGCTATAATCTGCCGCTGATTGCTAAAGAGGACATTCTAAGGCACTTTCTTTTGCAAAGCTCTTAATAAGATTATCATGGTGGAAATTTAACCGTGTCTTAGGGAACATCTATAGTACAGCTTAATTTCAGCATGAATGTGCCAGCTGCCTCATTGAGGAATGTTCTGGCATTTCTTTTGGCTTTTAGGAAGCTATGCAGGTGATCGGGATCACAGAGGAGTGTCAGACGCTGGTGTTACAGATTGCGGCAGGGATTTTGCACCTGGGCAACATCAACTTTGTCGAGGCTGGGAACTACGGCCAGGTGGAGAGCACAGATCGTGAGTGAGATACACAGATATCCATACAGTTTGCTGGTGCTCACACAGACTTCTAAACATGCTGTTCCCTCATCCCTAAGATGAGGGAACAGCAAATAACACAGACTAGCGACGGCTAAGGACCCCATGCAGTGATTACCCACTCCTGTTTGCAAGCATACTTTACATTTGCATTTACATTTTTACATACTTAGCAAATGCGTTTGTCCAAAGCAACACATAAGCCAGGCAAACAGCATATGACAAGCATGCGTGCTGTCAAGGAGTCAACAAGGCAGACGTGCAGCTAGGCGGAGCTGCCCAGGTTCGAGTGTGAGCGGGATCTACGCAACAACTTTTAGCAAAACACGAACTTAATATGACTATTCACTGACCAGAAACGCAACATAAGAACATTCGGAATTCATAGAGGAATTCATGGAACAGATGGGTCTTGAGGCATTTCTTGAAGGTAGAGAGGGAATCTGATGACCATTCTGTTATCACCAGCACGACACCCCCTGCAGTGTCAGTACTGACCTTCTGCGTGACTCGTGCCCCTGTCCTCACATTTGCTCTGCAGTGCTTGCCTTCCCCGCGTACCTGCTGGGCATCGACTCGGGTCGCCTGCAGGAGAAGCTGACCAGCCGCAAAATGGACTCCAAGTGGGGCGGCAAGTCCGAGTCTATCGACGTGACGCTGAGCAGGGAGCAGGCGTGCTACACTCGCGATGCGCTGGCCAAGGCGCTCTATGCACGCCTCTTTGACTTCCTGGTGGAGGTCAGAGACATGTCAACGGCTTGACAACACCTTGAAATGCAATTGATGGGTACAGTGTCTTCAAACTCATTTGCTCTCTCGTTACCTTCGCACTGCATCTCCCCTTCAGGCTATCAACAAAGCCATGCAGAAACCATATGAGGAGTACAGCATCGGTGTTCTGGACATCTACGGTTTTGAAATATTCCAGGTATTTACGTTCACGTTTCCAGCCTCAAACAGACACCTCGATACAGGGCACTCTCTTCTGTCTTGGTAAATTGTGAGTTTGAAGTGAAATGGACACGGACACTCGCTCCTCCTTTTCTTACAGAAAAACGGCTTCGAGCAGTTCTGCATCAACTTCGTCAATGAAAAGCTGCAGCAGATCTTCATCGAGTTGACGCTGAAGGCGGAGCAGGTACAGATCCGCTCCCGCTTTCAATCTCTCCAAGTCTTGCTTCTGCGATATCTGAGGTTGACTATTTCTCCTGTACAGTCAAGTCAGTCACCACAGATGCATGGGATTGCTAAAGCAGTTGTAATCAGCTGAGGCAAATTGAGTTGTATATGTGAAGTGGCTTTTTAGCAATGATTCATGAGGACTCAATGGTTAAAAATGCACGTCACAATTATTTACTTATTCGCAATTATGAAAGTCTTTGCTGTTGTTTCTGCTCACTGTTTAACCCTGCGTCACGAAATATCAAACTGTATAAGATAACATCAGATTGTGGTACATCTTGAGATACGCCTAATGCACAGTATGCTTCTAATAATGTCATATGCGATTATTAGGTCCGTTCCCTTCCTCCACTTTCTCGTGCTAACAGCAGCCTGCTTCCTGTTGCTTTCTCAGGAAGAGTATGTGCAGGAAGGCATTAAGTGGACTCCCATAGAGTACTTTAACAACAAAGTGGTGTGTGACCTTATAGAGAATAAGCTGGTAAGTTTTCTGCCCTGAGTTCCCCTGCTGCTCTTGAATGTCTGACAGCTATTCAGAGGTAGCTAGTCTAACTATGTTTTCACTCTGAGGTCACGAGGTCGCTAGCTTAGCCAGTTTTCACTCTGAGGTTGTTAGCTTAGCCAGTTTTCACTCTGAGGTCGCTAGCCTAGCTAAGCTTTCACACTGAGGCATCGCACTCAGACACTGCGTATACCCTGAGCTTCCTGGCATATGGTCTACGTTCACAGTGACCCTGTGGTAAATGGCTTTGAAAGATGGATGCACATACATGTATAGCGATTATTCCTGGTGTCATCGGCCTTTATAAAGGCTGTGCCTTCGACTTCACTCAGACACATTAAAGCATATTGTCACCAGTACATCCCCCCGATCTACAGAATCCCCCCGGGATCATGAGTGTGCTGGATGATGTCTGCGCCACGATGCACGCCAAGGGTGAGGGGGCCGACGGGACGCTGCTGCAGAAGCTGCAGGCCGCCGTGGGCACTCACGATCACTTTAACAGCTTCAGCTCGGGCTTCGTCATCCACCACTATGCAGGCAAGGTGGGCTCAGCACGGCTGGGGGGGAGGGGGCATAACTCAGAGGAGGGGTTTCTATCACCAGGCAGAGCAGCGTGATTCTACAAAATTAGATATTGAATCAGATATTATAGGGGTGAAAAATAAATAATTAATAGTGACTAAATAGTGAATAAGCAGTGGAGAGTGGCAGTGACGTTAGTGCTTTATTGGTTGGCTCTCGTCTCTTATTCCAGGTCTCGTACGACATCAACGGGTTCTGCGAAAGAAACCGGGATGTGCTTTTCACGGACCTCATTGAGCTGATGCAGAGCAGTGAATAGTGAGCTCCCCGTCCATCGCATGTCAGTTCTGTAATGGGCAAGATATCGGCGATGTGATAAAAGATAAGAGCAAGATGACGACGATTGCTGCCTCAAAGGCGATACGACATTAACATGAAGGGCCTTAGCTTAGGACCGCTGAAGTGTGTTGAGGTACTTCAGAGGGAGGGAAGCTTCATGGTTGCGGTGTCTCCCATCCCTCCACAGCGACTTCATACGGAGTCTGTTTCCAGAAAACCTGAACACGGAGAAGAAGGGCCGGCCCTCCACCGCCAGCTCAAAGATCAAGGTCTGATGCATACTGCCGCTCGGCCGTGTGACTTCTGGCCTATCACTTGCTGCATTTAGCAAAACCCACATTAGATTACAGCGTAGAGGACGAGTGTGGCGGAAGTCACATGACAGCGGGTGACCAGACGCATTCTGTCCGCAGAAACAAGCCAATGACCTGGTGAATACGCTGATGAAGTGCACGCCGCACTACATCCGGTGCATCAAGCCCAACGAGACCAAGAGGTCCAAGGACTGGGAGGAGAGCCGGTTCGTTCCTTGTGCCCGACTGTTCAGTGAATGTCCAGTGGGAACTGTGCAGGGTGGGCAGGCTTGTAATCACTGTGGCCATGTGCAGAGTGAAGCACCAGGTGGAGTACCTGGGCCTGAGGGAGAACATCCGTGTGAGGAGGGCCGGCTTCGCGTACCGTCGGGTCTTCAACAAGTTCCTACAGAGGTAGTGGAGGGGGAGGGGGGGGCGTCAGATTGTTCTATATGTTCGTATATGTATGTGATTCCATCATATATCCATTCCTATCTTGCATTTCTCTAGGTGGGATGATCTCTTACCCTTGATGGGATGATCCTTTACCCTTGATAGGATGATCCCTTAATCTTGACAGGATGATCCCTTACCCTTGATAGGATGATCCCATACCCTTGATAAAATGATCCCTTACCCTTGATAGGATGATCCCTTACCCTTGATAGGATGATCCCTTACCCTTGATAGGATGATCCCTTAATCTTGACAGGATGATCCCTTACCCTTGATAGGATGATCCCATACCCTTGATAAAATGATCCCTTACCCTTGATAGGATGATCCCTTACCCTTGATAGGATGATCCCTTACCCTTGATGAGATGGTGTCCTGTCTGCCTGTCTCAGATATGCCATCCTGACAGTTGAGACATGGCCACACTGGAGGGGAGAAGAAAAACAGGGTGTACAGCATCTCCTACGCTCCGTCAACATGGATACAGACCAGTACCAGATGGGCCGCTCCAAAGTCTTCGTCAAAAACCCAGAATCGGTATGGCCATATATTTGCAACATTGGAACTAATGCATAATAAGTGAATAATACACATTATCAAGTTCAAATGAATGCACTGTAGGACTGGCCTCCCAGAAAAGCTTCATACACACTAGCCAAAATGCCCAACTGACCTTGCGTGACATTCACTTCTTCATTACCTTGGTTAATGTACAACGTCAGCCCCTTTCTGTGACCTATACAAGAAGCCGACCATAACAAGTAACAATACACTCTGTGTCCTAACTGTTATCACCAGCTTTTTTTACTGGAGGAGATGAGGGAGAGGAAGTTTGACACATTTGCCAGGACCATCCAGAAAGCCTGGAGGAAGTACATAGCCAGGAGGAAGTATGAGCAGATGAGAGAGGAGGGTGAGTGAAACGGCTTTGGGTCGGGCCTGGAGGGAGAAAGGCAAAGGGGAGACCCGATGTGGCCATCAAGCAAGACGTGGGTTTGAACATCAAACACTGTCCCGTGGAAGTGATGCAGGGCTGAGGGAGAGCATTCTGTGATATGCCTCTACTGTACCCTCAGCTTCAGACATCCTGTACAACTCAAAGGAACGACGCAGAAACAGCATCAACCGCAACTTTGTCGGGGATTACCTGGGCATGGAGGAGAGACCCGAGCTGCGGCAGTTCCTGGCCAAGAGGGAGCGCGTCGACTTCGCCGACTCAGTCAACAAATTTGACCGCAGGTTCAAGGTGGGCCATCCCAGAGCAGACATATCTAGTTATGCACCAGTTCTATATAGCAGCGTGAAAATAAGTAGACTCGTTACTTCAGAGAGCATGTGGTGTGGAAACGCTGCGGTAATGATTCTTCAAAATTTACATTCATAGGAAAACAGAAAATGCGATGTCTAGACTACTGTCATATTACGATATTTTTTCGGAATTCCCCACCATTTACAGAAGAACTGCCACTGTAGATGATTTAAGTGATACTGCACTGCATGTGTTCCTCTCGCTGCTTTACACTCCTCCGGCGTCTGTTTGGGTCTGTCTTTTCCAGGCAATCAAAAGGGACCTGATCCTGACGCCTAAGGGGATCTACCTCATAGGCCGAGAGAAGGTGAAGAAAGGCCCAGAGAAGGGGCAAATCAAAGAGGTGCTGAAACGGAAGCTAGAGATCGGGAGCATCCGCTGCATATCGCTAAGGTGAGAGAAACGGCTTCCGTGGGGACCGGCCCTGAGTCATCTCAGACCTGCCACTCGCTTTGACAACTCAAACCACAGCCTGCCATGTGAAGGTGATGTCATCGGCCTTTGCGTAGAACATGCTCTCGTCTCTGCTTTATTCTAATTATGGCTAATACAGGAAGTAGCATATGTCTCATGCTTGTTGCTTCATATGTTCTCTTTTTGCTTTATTTGCTGATAGAACAGCAATGACAGCTCAGTTGTTGCAGCTAGCTTTTCTGTTCCTGGCGTGGCCCTCGTCCTTATGCGCCGTATGTCTTACTGCAGAGCAGGCCATAGGAATTAGTGGTAAAACTTTAATTTAAGGTCTGCTCTTTAACTACTAATAAATTGTCACTGATGATTTGATTATATATTAATACTGTAGATTGAAGTCTTTACAAATGACTTGCAAATATAAAACAACAGGTTAATAAGCATACTCAGAAATGAATTGTAATTATAGATACTTTATTGATCCCCATAGGGAAATTGCTTTTACGCCTCCCTCAACTTGCCCTTTGTAGAGTAAGTTGTCTGCGAAGGGCAGCCACCCGTTGGGGCGCCCAGGGAGCTGGGGGTTAAGGGCCTTGCTCAAGGACCCAGACATGCTGAGGCTGGGTTTGAGCTCTTTGGTACATACTTTGTGAGACAAGAGATGTACAACAAAGATGTTTTATTAATAGGGAAGGAACAGACGAAAAAGAAAGAGGAAAAGTAGTTTAATAGTTAAGGACCAGATCTCGAAGTAAAGTGTTATCGATTAACATAATCAGTAATTGTACAGACAGCATCAGTCATTTAAAAATCAGTCGGTAACTGTATCTTACCCTTCGTGCTTGTTCCCTTCCAGCACAAGACAAGATGACTTCTTCATCATTCACGATTCTCAGTATGACAGTCTCCTGGAGTCCACCTTCAAAACAGAGTTCCTCAGCCTGCTGTGCAAGCGCTACGAGGAAGTCATGAAAAACAAGCTGACCCTCTCCTTCAACGACCGGTGCGAGCAAGGACATCCGGAGACACACACGCACGCACTCAGTCACGCGTCGGCGTCGCAGCCTGAGGGGGCCGGTTGGGCTCCTACCGTAATGTTCTCCCTCCATCTCCTCTCTCAGACTGGAGTTCAAGGTGAAGAAGGAGGGCTGGGGTGGTGGAGGCTCTCGCTACGTGGCATTCCTTCGGGGGCAGGGAGACCTGGCCCAGATCAAACCAGCGGGAAAGACCCTCAACGTCACCGTGGGAGATGGCTTACCAAAGACATCCAGTGAGTGCCAGAGCAGGAGAGTGGAGAAAGAAAGAGCAGAGGGAGAGAAAGAACGGAGGAAAGGGAGGCAGCGGTGGTGGCTCTGCTCTCGTCACAGCAGCAGATCTCGGGGGGGCTTTGCTAATTGAAACCAAGAAGCGATGCGTTTAAAATCACAAATGTTTTTCAGAGCCAACAAGGAAAAGCCTTCCCCAGAGCCAGGGGAGACGGGGCCCAGCACATAGCAAAGGTGAGTCTCTCTTCTAGCAGACATGGTCATCTTCAGCTCCAGCTCCCTTCAGCAGGAGGATTTCCTTAACCGGTTAAGTTGGGTAGAAACCAGGACGACAGCAAGATCCCTGCAGGGACGTGGAAACATTTTGGTTACATCGTCTGTTCCTCAACTATGCCGTCTACTGGTGTTTTCACAATATTATTCATGAAGAGACTAAATGTTTAATGAGAGCCCCAGTATGACTGTCTGCGGCCACTTCAATGCAGGGCACCAAAATGGCGCAGCCCAATTTTTGAGGAGTAACCACGGTCAATCGACAAAAGGAGAACAGATGTACAGCGCTCCCCAAAAGAGAGGTGGTCCCCCGACCACTGGGCCACCGAAATTAGGGTCCATTAAGGCCCGAGAAAGGCCAGGCTATAATAAACAGGGAAACTTGGACTTCCTCAATGTGCCGGACCAAGGCGTGGCAGGGTGCGTATTACTCACAGAACCACGTCTTGCAGTTACCGTACAAATTTGTGCGAAGCGGCACAACCCATCATGCGAATGAACTATTTACTGTCTTTATCTTTCTGCCTCTTTCTGCCTCTTTCTGTCTCTTCTTCTAGGAAGCAGAGGAGGAGGAGCATCAGTCAAGCACCGCCTGCCCCCTCGAGCCGACCAAAACCCCAACCCCGGCCCACAGGCCCGCGCTGCCGGGCCCTGTACCAATACGTGGGACAAGATGTCGACGAGCTCAGCTTTGATGTCAATGACATCATCGACCTCCTCAGCGAAGGTGAGGATGAGCGAGCAAGATGCGCCGAAGCTGACATGAGAACATGCAGGCTCTCGCCTTCTCACGGAGCAGTTAGGGGCAGCCGTCTGATTGCACCTGTTTGCCTTTGCAGACTCTTCTGGCTGGTGGAAAGGAAGATTCCAGGGCAGGGAGGGCCTCTTCCCTGGGAACTATGTTGAAAAAATCTGAGGACTATAGAGAAAAAACCCATCACACCACACCACCTCATTGGTTCGATCGTGTAGGCGTAGGGGGAAGTAACCTCACTGCTTTCGAAGTGCTTGAAGCATATACAGTGTTATTCATATTTAAATTACATAAATGGAAGAATACTGAATAAACCAACTTAAATTTCTGGTGTTCTCGAATGAACACAGAGCAGGGGCAGAATAACAAGTGTTTTGTTTGTATTTTCCTCGCAAGGCATGTACTACAACAAAGTGGCCAATGTGAGGCACTGTAGCACTTTTTTCCATCTCCTCAAGGACCCTGAACTTTTAAAAAGGTTTTTCGTCTGTGTTGCGTCACGATCATAGCCTGGTTGATCGTAGTCAGTGCATGCAAGGGCTCTAGTTTTGGGTGACCACCTAAATCATGTCAGGAGGGACAATATGAGCTACTTCAGGTTTCCCTCAGTTCTTTATTTCCACATGATCAGGTACGGTGTTGGGAGGGGGGGGGGGGGGGTTGCGACACTATGACCTAGTTCAAGTTTTTCAAACTACTTTAAAACTGAAAATTTCCTGTGTTTGGCTGAATAGTTCGTCTCGTGCTTATGGTGGTTTGTTTCCTTGATCGAAAGACTCATCCAGCTGTTTCGCATTAACATTAGTGACACATGCATGATTACAGGAGACTGACCAATCAGCACACAGCAACAACTCAGTGCTTGAGTGAAATCCAGGTCTTTTTAATTGAAATAGTAGTTTACAAACCCTGTTCTAGCTCATAGTGTCCCCCTGACCTGGATTAGGTGGTCACCCTACTCTGGTGACCCACGTATCTGCATACTTGATGAGGAATATTAAAATTAGGGTTCTGAATGGGGATTTACGTGAAATTAAATTGTGAGGCTATGAGATTATACGTAGATATCATTTTTTATATGACAGATATATGTTTATAAAAGCAATAGATTATAAATGCAAAGTTTTTTTTTACCTTGGACTTTTTAAAAAAAAAATTACCAATTAAAGGGAAGGCTCATGTTGTATCCTATTAAAGGGAAGGCTCATGTTGTATCCTATTTCCACTCATGGATTTTGTTAGTAAATGTAAAGTATTAAGTGCTGAGGATGGCTATGGGGGGGGGGGGGGCGGGGAGGCAAATCAACAGGTATCCACTGAAGTACGATTTTTCGTTACTTTCTCACGATAACC
>JABJVO010000034.1:3853065-3883726 GCA_026770805.1 Boulengeromyrus knoepffleri
TGTTGTTATGTTTTGGGGAGTGAAGGGTAGAGGTTGGTGTGTGGGGGGGGGGGGTTGGGTCGGGGGGAGGGCACATTAAAACGTCTTTGAGTAAATAAGATTTCCTGGTTATTCACTTGAATCACCGTGCAGTAAATAGATTTATTAAACAAATTCAAAGTAAACTCGCCAAACACAAGTGCATCTTTATTCCGAAACGTACGACCTCATCTTATCAAGCTGAGCGCGTGTGGCTGGCGTTAGCGAGCGTGAGTTTCAGGCCTCAGGAAACTGGGTGCTGGCCAATCAGAGACAGACATGTGGTTGTTTAGTAATTGTGGTCTACATTCGCTGAGCCTCCTCACGGCATGCTTTTATGCTGTTCCACGCAATCCGCTGCCATGCCCTCCAGTGACACACATTTTCAGCTCACCACTTATAAGGATTCCTTTAATTGGGTCTTACACACCCTTCAGTTTATAATATTTAATTCTCTCCTATTAAATTTTGAGAACGGTGACATTGAAGCTACCTGAAAATGTTCTCTACTTTGGTCCAGATAAAAAGATCTGGGTCAGATTGCGCTATGACTGATAAATCATTGATTAAAAATGAATGTTGTATAACGAGCAATCCTCACAAATTCATGAAAACATCTGTATGCATATTCCATTAATCATTATTTAGTATTAATTATGAATATGAGATACTTAACTGGTCTTATTATCTATCCATCTTACAGCAGCTTGTCCTGGTCAGTGAGGCAGGGAGAGAGACGGCACAGGGCAGAAGCAGGACTATACCCTAATGTCAGCTTTGACGACCTTAATCCCTACTCAGCCCTAACTTTAACCATAAGTAAGCAAATAAAATACGAGCCTTTTCTCATTTTTTAGTTTTTTGATTTCATTCACAGATTTTTCTAAAACTGACCGAAGAAATGGTCCCCACAACATCAAAAATATCAAGAAGGTATATCACATTGGGCCCCCCAGTCCAGACCAATCCAGTTATTTTCCAAATTTCTCAGGCCCCCTGTCACTCGGGGGCCCTTGGAATCGTCTCACCCCCCTACCCTTTACAGCACCCCTGGTAATAACAGTAGTAATAACAGTAGTAATAGCAGTAGTAATGACAGTAGTAATAACAGTAGTAATAGCAGTAGTAATGACAGTAGTAATAGCAGTAGTAATAACAGTAGTAATAACAGTAGTAATAACAGTTGTAATAGTAGCACTGTTGCCTCACATCCCTAAGGCTGCATGTTCTCCCGGAATTGACTGTAGAGTGTGTGTACCCTGCAATGGACTGGTATCCCACACAGAATAATAAGTGGTTGATGGCTGGATTATTCTTACGTTTCCTGCTTGCTGTTTTCTTTTAGTCGTCGTGCCAGTGAAGATCTTCTCCTCCAAAGCGCTTTTTGGGCTTTTCGCCAGTAGGTGTCGCAATTGTACCTTTTTACATTCAACATGTTGTCCGGTTATGATTTATTCTTGACTTATTCTTACCAAAAGACGACGCTGACTTACTTGAAAATAGATATCAGTTATTATGTGGAGTGAACTCATAAAGCAAATACAAAGCTTGTGTCTGCAACGTGGGCCGGCTGTAATGTGGGCCAGTCTGCAACACAGGACATTTGTAACGCAATGTGACCATTTTAGCTTAACAGCATGTCTTTGTGTGTTTGGGAGGGAACTAAGCACTAAAGCCCCGGTGACCACAGGACCGTAGCTGGCCTCAGAGTTTCATATCTGCATTGCTGTCTCTAAACTGCCCTTAGTGTGAATATCTGCCCTGTAATGCACTGGGATCCCATACGGGGGGGTACTGTGCCCCCTGGCCTGAACTTCTGGGTACAGGATCCAGAATCTCAGTCACCAGCTACTGAATAGCATGTTACAAAAGATAGGTGGATGGATGGACGGATGGATGTGTGCATTGCGGTTCTTGATGTGACAGATTTACAGTCATTGAAAATAGGTCCTTCACACATACACGGATGACTTCCTCAACCATAAACAATAGTTCGAAGATGCAGGTCGTCCGTAAATGTGATTAAGACACCCAGGGAACACACATTGACATACCATAGAGAAACATTGGTATTGTCATTAGTATTAGTAATGATAATTAACATCAATGATCCTATGCAACCCATGACCTTATAAGGATTTCCAAATTGTTCATGATCACTTAAACATCTGGAGGATCTGTGCCTGTGCATGGACCTGGTGGAGGTCTGCTGAGATGTCATTACCACCAAATACCCGCTACCCAAAGTGGAGCTTCCTATAGCTTCAAAGCTCACACGAAAAATCAGAGCTAGTTACGGGATCCGTCTGATCCTGCCCAGCGGGATCTCACATCCTCAGCATCCGCAGGAGAGTTTGGTGTCAGTTCAAGACACAATCTCAAAACGGAAGGCTTCAAAGTATCCAGCGAATCTCAGCATCCCTCACGGTGAGCTTCACACCTTCCAGTCCCTTACAGCTCATCACAGTTATGCATCCGAACCGGCCAAGCAGCTGCACATTCTCAACAGCGGCAAACTGAAGATTGTTCTGCATTACAGGGCAAGCAAAATCTATTAAGACTAATTACCCAGTGGCAACATTGGGCAAGGCACCAAAAGCCAGGCCATAATTGTTTTACCATCCTGGGTTGGCTGAATGGTAAATGGACACAGATTGATAGAAAAAGATTCAAGAGGAGGAGGGACTGAGACATCTGATTGGTTGGTTTCACCTCCTCTAGTGGCTTGGAGCCTTGGATCCATCTCCTCAATAATCTTATTGGTTATCTCTCTGAACCAATCATTTATCGTTTTGCCCTCATGACATTTTTGTATAAGTAAAACCCCGACAAGCCACTTTTTCACACTACTTAATTGAGGCTCCTACTCACCCGAGGAACAGTCTGTCCCTGGCCTATGGGCTTCCATAGTTATATACACGGATTGACATAACTGGTACGCAAGTATGCATTCACATTTCAAAACGATACATGCGACAATCGATTGTGGTAACAGTATAAATGTGTACTTATTTTATGTGCATTTGCGCTAATATGAAAACAAAATATAATGCATTTTTATCGTTATATGCTAACTGTACTTCATTTGCGGTATACAGGTTAAAATGCATGCAAGGTATTTTCTTGTCATAGCAGCGCTTTTGCAAACAATCGGTTGTCGCGCGTATCGTTTTTAAAGGTGAATGCGTACTTGCGCGCCAGTTATGTCCATCCCTGGTTATATATGCGTGTCCCAATCTGCCGCGCCCAGGTTTCAGTGACCTGAGATCATTTACAAACAAGAGCTTTAACACTAATGATAAGGGAACTCTGTTCTGGTTGCGTACTGAGGACTGGCTCTCAGTTCTGGTTGCGTACTGAGGACTGGCTCTCAGGTTATTGTAATTCATTTGGAAAAGAACTCAGAAAAAAGAGTCATGAAGGGTACTTTCTAAACATTATGATTTGCAGTCAGGCAGTGAATCAGCCTTACAAACCACTAGCTTGCTGTAACACACTTTTATGAAACGCTTCACTGTGTATAAATAACGCAAAACATTTATATAGCCTCAAATTTTGTGAGTAATACAAGTTCTTTTCTCAGTAGTAAAACAGCAAATATTTCCAGAGATATAAACAAGGCACTTCTTGGTATCTGGTGTGACTATATTATTACTGGCGGGACACAAAGGGAGACTATTTGTGAGGCTCATGACTAGATTATTCATACGCCGGTACACATGCCACCACAAACAGCCACCCAGGACATTTCGTCACTGTACCAGTCTCCGCTTCTCCAAATATTAATACATTATGGGCAGTTATACACTTTCAGAAAAAGGATACAGCCCAGTACAGTTTTATTCCCCAAGGTACAAACATCATTAATGTACCTTCAATGGTACAAATATATTCCCCAGAGTCCATTTCTGTACTTTAAAAGGTACATTTACCTACAGCTAAGGTACAATTGGCAGACCCTTGAGGGTACAGCCTCAGTGACAAGTAATTGTACCCTCAAAGGTACAAACTGGTACTTTTTTTCTGACAGTGTACCGTAAGATGATTCTGTTCAAAATAAAATTATTGGGTAAAGAAGACAGACGACAAAGAAGAAATTATACCTGTATAATATAAGCTAGTTATTAATCCTATTCAAATCAGTTTTTTAGCTACCAAGTAACGATTATGCTTTTGATGGCTTTATGCAGCCAATCTGGAAGTAGAGGCACTTCTTACCCTGATTAATAGCTACGAGGTGCTTCTAAAATTTCTTATTATTTTCTTAATTATTTAAAGGTAACACTAGACCTAGATCACAGGCATGCCCTGTCACATTTAGCCTCCGTGTCCTTGTCCCCAGCTGTGATGCCAATAGAAAATGCTCTTTCAACATTTATATTATATAGCGTGTGGATCGTACAGAGACCGAAAAGACTGCATGATCTGGTATCTGTTTAAAAAAAGGAAACGTAGCTTTATTTGCCCATCAAGTCATCAATAAAAAGTTTGCCTTTGGACTGCGCTCGCCGTCTAGGGTGTCTGCGTCTCGCAGTGACTTCAGAACCCCGGCCTTGAGAGTTCGACAAAAGCACAGGCCATTAAATATGAATAGCTGCCATCACTGTCCTGAAATAAAAAACCTCTCCATGGATTAGCAAACAGCAGGGATGTGACAGCCATGGAAGTCAGCATCTATCTCACTTTCATGCTCCATTAATTACTTAATTCATAAACGGTGCAAAATAGTACTTTTATATATGAGTATTTGTGGGCTGACACAACTGTGAAGTCAATCCCTTACAGTGATTTGACACTGCTGTATAACCCAGCTGTGTTACACTGCGTTGCAGTGCTGCAGTGAGAAAGACAGATGGCCCCCAGCCTGATACCTGGAACCTACCATGCATGCCCGTCTTCCTCTTAATTAAATTGGCTTGATTGAGAAATCAATTGAGCGTGTCAAACAATTCATATAATACGTTACTGGTCTTCCTGTATACTAAATTAGCATTAATTAAGCGAAAAACTGCTAATCAAATGAAATCCATCATTTAGTTAAATGACCAAGTGTAGCAAACAAGTAATTAAACATCCGTTAGCTGATTATTAATAATGAATGATGCATGATTTATTTCACTCCCCAAACAGTTGTTTGCCATTTCACCATTATAATTACTCCAACAAACAATTTAAAATGTTTACACAATTAAAGAAATTAAGTACTCCTGTAATGGGTTCATGTCAATATGATTTAATTAAAATGTTTAATTTGGCATGAAACGCCATTTAGTGGCTTGAGGGTGCAGTAGGGGGGTACTACTACTTCAGGTTTGGGGGGTTAAATTCCACCCCAACTATAGGTGTAGAGTAATGTTTTCTAACCCAGTCCACAATTCCCCCCAAGGTCCTCGAGGGACCCCCTGACAGTCCAAGGATTTTGCTCTGCTGGGAGCTGGAAGGGAGGAAAAATGTGGACCGTCTGGCAGGGAGCTGGAAGGGAACAACATTGTGGATTGTGGTGTCCCCGAGGACCAGGCTGGGACACACTGGTGTAGAGTATGCATGGTCTCCCTGTATTGAATGGGTTTCTGTTTACAATCCAAAAACATGCAATTAGTTGAACAGGCTTCTCTAAATTGCCCGTGATGTGACTATGAGTGTGACCTGTAACGGACCAGCATCCGGTCCAGCGTGTCCCCCCCAGCCTGCTCTCTGACATGGAAGATGGAAGGACAAAAACAAATCATACTTTGTAGTAAATCATGGTGGTCGGAAAGCAAACAAAAGCAGCCGTTAACCAGTCTGTATGGATGTCGCCACACACCCACTCTGAGAGACTTATCTACAGTGTTTTCCATACCTGCTGGTTCTATGCAGGGGTCTGGAGCCTCTCCATGAAGCTTCTGTACAGGTGCAAGTCTAGGGACGACCCATCACAGGGCAAACGCACCATTAGTGCCTACAGATAATTTGGCAACATCAATTCATTTTAGCATGTTTTTGAACTGCAGGGAGAAACCCCGTGATGCATGGGGAGAACAGAAACTCAAACCCTGGTCCCAAAGGTGTGAGACAACTATGCTAACCACTGGCAGCCCAAGTTAATGCGATCTCCAGCACATGGGAATGGACACCCTGTCAATGTTAGGTCACTGTGCTGCGGACAGTGAGAGCCATTCCTCCTTCCGCGGTTTCAGACCCACAGTGCATTCAGTCTCCACCAGCTTTGAACTTCAAACTTAACTCTCTGCCTCTGTTGTTAATCCTGTTACTGGCACAACTTGTCCTTAATGGATGAGTTGATGAATATCTAGAGTAAATACTTCAGATTGTTTATTTTTGCGTTTGGCTTAAGTGTTGCCATTGTCTTCCTTGATGTTGCACTTTTCAAATGTGAAACTGTCAACCCCCAATTGCCCCCGGGATCGGCTGCCCTGATTTCTCAGTTGTACGTCTCCAAAATAAAAGTGTCTCCAAAATAAATTAATGTAAACACAAACTGTTACAGTTTGCTCTTTTCATCCATGTACCCAATGTATTGTCAATACACTATGTTAGATTAGGTTCTGCAAAAAATGTGAAATATGAAACCAATGACAAATACTGTGGTTACTTTGTATATTTTATTCAAATATAGATACACACACACACACAAACACACACACACACCTATATGGAATATAGGATTTCTTGCTTCTACACTCATTTGTTCAATCCACAGGGCTGGGTTGGGCCCTGAACCAGCCCAATACACAGACATGCCCTCGATATATTTTGAAAAATCAGGGGGGCTCCCCACAATAAATTTTGCTGATTGGTTACCCATAATGAATTCTGCCAGCCCACTAACCCATTGGCCCTCCGAGAAAATGCCTGGTATTCCAGTTGGCCGGTCCGGTCCAGATCATAAATGTCTTAAAATAATGTCTTAAAATAATAAAGATTAACAACACCGACAAGGCATCAACTACTAACTTCTTTTCAATCGTCTTCATTTGTGTCATAAAAATACAATTGATTTGATCCTATAAGTAAAACACTTTAGCTTTATTCCTATAAATAAAAACATGGTTTCCTTCATTCCCAGGTGCTAAAAAGATGATCTAATGAGAATGGAAGGCTGAGCAGTGGAAAGACCAGTCCGACTGGCAAGGTGTCAGGCCTGAAACTCAGCGATTCCCTGTGTCATTTCCAGTCAGTTGTTGTAAATGTCAATCAGTATATTCAAGTCATTAAGATCTGGAAAGATAAAAGCTTTAAATGGAAAGTTACCAACCCTGATTTTCTGATTTTTTTATCGTCTCCTAGAACACAGTCAGAAAAAAAGTACCAATTTGTACCTTTGAGGTACAATTACTTGTCACTGGAGCTGTACCCTTAAGGGTCTGCCAATTGTACCATAGCTGTAGGTAAATGTACCTTTTAGTCAAATTTAAAATTTGAAAAATAGATTCTGAGGAACACTTCTGTACTATTGGGGGTACATTAATGTTGTTTGCACCTTGGGAGGTCTGTACCCTTTTTCTGACAGTGTAATGTTAAAAATGTATATGATACCTATTCCCCTCAGTTCTTTATTTCCACATGATCAGGTACGGTGTTGGGGGGGAGAGGGCGGCGTGACACTATGCGCTACTTTTCAGGTTTTTCAAACAACTTTAAAACTGAAAGGTTCCTGTGTTTGGCTGAATAGTTCGTCTCGTGCTTATGCTGGTTTGTTTCCTTGATTGAAAGACTCACCCAGGTGTTTCACATTTATATTGGTGACACATGCATGACTACAGGAGACTGACCAATCAGCACACAGCAACAACTCAGTGCTTGAGTGAAATCCAGGTCTTTTTAATTGAAATGGTCATTTACAAACTCTGTCATAGCTCATAGTCTCCCCCCTGACCTGGATTATCTGGTCACCCTGGGAAGTCATCAGTCTGCTATTAGAAATGTTTCAACTTTCCTTAGCCTGTTATAATATTGCCAGTTCATAGCTGTGCAGTGATTTGCTGATTTCCCTAAAGTATGTATATCTAATCTTCTTGAATGTTATTATATAGCACCAAAAATGTAGATGCCTGTAAGATTAACTGAAGGCTCCTTCTTATCATAGAAATGTTTGTAATTCATATTCTGTCATGCTTATGCCTTTAATTATTCAACACCTGCAGAAAAACCTGAATTTGAAATGTACTATATTGCATCCATCCACCTATCTCCAGGAAGCACGCGGTTTAAAATAACATTTCAGCTGCACTGGGCAAGATTGGCTTGTAGCTTGAACAAACCCTGAACATACAAATCTTAACGATAATACGATGCCAGTCTGACTTACATTTCAGAAGAAAGCATTAATGGAGACATTTTAAAACATTTAAAGAGTGACATTTTAAGTCCATTAATAGAATTTTTACGTCGAGGCCTGAAGACTTTCTGCATAAAAGCTGAGCAAGTCAGTCTTGCCCCGCATTCAAGATTGTATAGTTCGGGGGACTGGTGCGGTGCCCAGATATTAGGCTTACTGGGAGGGTGTGGGCTGCCCGAAAATAGGCCTATCTAACCCAGGAGTGTCTAAATGTTGAATTTGAACAAGCAGTTCTTTTTTCGCAGTTTGCCGAGCAAATGTACTGGCAGCCGGCTGGTATTTTACATTTATTTCATTGCATAGATATAAGTTGCAAACATGTCAGCAGGTGAGAGCAGCCGGCTTTTCTGATTCTCCTGTTTTTCTCGACTAACCGAACCTAGCGGAGATGTGATGTCACTATCAGGACAAGTGTAACTGGACCGGTGACATTGCTTCCCTATTTAAAGTCGGCGGTGCTGCTGCTGACCGGGCTGACAGACGCGCACCGATTTCCGGCAGCGAGGTAAAAGACCGGCTCACCTCACAGGGATAATGGGATTCATTCCACGTTAACAGCAGATATAGCATTTATATCTCCCATATGCAGGGTATATTCACTTCTTGTTATGCCGGATGTTTTGTTGTTGTATAATCCGCGTGGATTAAATGAATGACAGAAATATTTAGGTTTATAAGAATAACTAGCAAATACAGAGACTTCACGATGTTGTGAAGAGGAAAAGCAATATTTTATAGGCCTAAGCGCGGTTTGGCGTGTTATTACGGTTGAAAATTAGGTTAAACTTTTTATAAACAACAACTTTGACAAGCCGCTTCGCAAGTTTGCATTTAATTATTGACAATAATCTTTCAGGTCAGAGCATAAAAAATTCTTCTAATCTGTCTGTCTTTCTGCATCGGAAAACCTTTGCCTGCACTCTGCACAGACCTATGGAAATCTTATAGCTAGTAGTTTACCTAGACTGAGCTGATAACACATGAGAAACTCTCAGTTACGAGCGACCTGACATTGTCTGCTTCGCCATGGCTGACTTCGGATAGGGGATCTTAAAGCACTGAGCGGGATCAGTTACCGGAAAGGTAATCCAAGACTGAGACTACAAGTTAACTGCGATCCGTGAAAGCTGTGGTCAGTTATCAAGGGGGCAGGAGCGACTGCGGAGAAGCCGCAGCAAACACCACTCAGTAGCCTCTAGTTATGTATTATAATAGGATGCACAAATCGGTGGATTATTCTGAGCCGCTGTTGGCACTCTCCCCTCTTTCTCTAGCCTATTGAATAAACACACAGGATGGCAGAGACGCCGGGGGTGTTTTCCTACGAGAGCTCGGAGGTGGACTGGTGTGAGGGTAATTACCAGCACTCCGAAAACGTGGTGGAGTTCTTCAACACGGTAAGAGTGCGACCCTGGCTACGTCACAGTGTCGGCGTGTTGGTCTGTAATGACCTTATATCTGTTTATACAAGCTGTGTGATTTTTTTTTGGTAAAAAGCAATGGCTTCAGTGACTGAGAAGCTTTGGATAACTTGGAGAATTCATTTCATGATAATGTTAGATACAATGTTTTTCAGTGTTTCTGATGGTCTCTAGTCTTTCTCTGTGTAATATATTGATGGGGAATCCACTGTCTGTCATGGAAAAATATGGAGAATACTCAGCTTTTCACTCCTATCCATTCTCCGTATGTATTTGGTTAAATGTTTGTTTTTGTTCTATTCCAGGTGAGCAGCTTCATCTTCTTCGTGGTCTCCCCTCTGATGCTGTATCTCCTGCATCCTTATGCCAGGGAGAGGAATCTGGCTGTTCACCTGGTCTGGTTCATGATGATCTTTGTGGGTAAGTCCATCCCCTTGGGTCGGTTTTGAATAATAATAATAATAATGATGATGATTATTATTATTATTATTATTATTATCATCATCATCAAGTCATTCCAAATCCCTAAAACTTCCAACATGTAAAAATAAAAGGAGTCACTGCAGGCTTAACAGTCAGAGTCACTGCAGCATTACACAGAATAATATGTTAATGTTTGTCAGCTTTCTTCATTAATGAAATTGCAGTTGGAAACCCATCCATCTGCAGAGGGCCGGTATGGTGTCCGCAAAGGTGTAGCCAAACCCGTTTGCACTCATGTAGTACTGGGCAGAGCTGAGGTCAGGTAACTGAACCGGGATCAGTCAGGACCCTGATGAAAGGTCTGTCATTGTGAGCAGTGGAACTAGGTTACAGGGAATGTGAGCAAGCAAGAGAATTAAAGCCCACAGCTGGGGGGGGGGGGCACGGTCTGGTTTCCTCGCTCTGAAGCTGAATGCTCGATGCTTATTGTAGAGTCCTAGTTATTTTCTTTTAAGTGGCCGTTTTATCGATTATAATTTCTATTGTAACGTGTTAATTGAAAAGGATTTTGTTTTTTTGGAAACCATTTCATATTGGCACGTCGGAATGGGGTGCAGCTGCGAGAACGCGAACCTCCTCCTCTGCGGCCTCCTGCCCGCCGGCTACACTGCAGCGCCTCACCACCTTGTGTCTTTCACGCGCAGTGACGGGACCCTCTGTCCTCTGCCCGTCTCTCTTCTCCGTAGGTCTCTTCTCCATGTACTTCCACATGACGCTGAGCTTCATCGGCCAGATGCTGGACGAGCTCTCCATCCTCTGGGTGGTGGCCATTGGCTACTCCCTCTGGTTCCCCCGGACACACTTCCCCTCGTTCATTAAGGACAGGTAATGATGCAGCACCTGGAGGGCTTCAGCTTGCTAGTGGAGGAGGTGTGATAGATCATGCCAGGACCTAATTGCAGTTCAGGGCACAGTGAACAGCATTAAATCACATCAAAGTTTTGTCACATACAGTCATGCAGTGTGTACAGTGTGCAGTGAAATGCTGGTCTGCCTGGCACTAAGACTGACAGCACGACTATAAACACATTAAACACAATAAACATCAGCGCAAAACAAAAACGTAAAACGAGAATGTAAAACAATGTAAAACAAACGTATAAAACAACAAACATACAAACAAACAAATAAATAAAATGGATACAATTCAAAAGCTTGGTATTCTCTGTATTCCATGACAGAAGCCTACTGCTATTAACCTCATGGAGCTCTTTGTCACAAATACAGTTACATTTAAACTCATTAAATTTCATTTGCTCTTTTCATTCTTAGAATGTATGTATTGTTATGGAGATACATTCTCAAATCCAAAGTATAGGTTTTTTTTTTATTTATTCACAATATGCATTTCATTTTAAGGATTATTATTCTGTCATGCACCCTCAATTGAATGCAGAAGCTGAATGAAAACAATGAACTTAAATCATTGGGTAGGATCCCCATGATTGCCGATGGATTCAGGCCGGAAATAAAAGCTCAGTCAAACAGTGTTTAGTAAAACTGCCTGTATAGTGAAGGATGCCTTGTACACATCACTGATGAAGTAGACTGTTCCTCTCAGTATTATGACGTCAGAAAAGTTGAGATGTAAAACGGAAGAAAATCCCAGCGAATGTCAAAATTAGCATATATTACATAACCCCCCCCCCCCTCAACTTCAGCACATAAGTCTGCTACTGAATGATGACATAAAAGCCTATTTTATTACCAAATTTCTAAATAAACAGTACTGTACTGTGTACTTTCTACATGGTAAATTTCCATTTCCCATCAAGACCTTTTTATATAATATAAAAACCATCTAAATTATGCTGCCGTATGTACAAAGTTACTACTATACGTACTGGGAGCACTACATTTAATTGTGAACCGCTAACTTGTGAATAGCCCAAACCACGAATGTCAGATGCATTTTAAAACGGGTACTGACTCCTCTTCCCTGACCTAACATTCCGCTCTTCATCGCTCTCCTGCCTCTAGGACCACTTTCTCCAGGATCGTCCTTTTGATGACTGTCGTCACAACCCTGTCGTCCTTCATCAAGCCTACGGCTAACGCCTACGCGCTGAACTTCTTCGCTATTCACATCCTGTACTATGTGACTATCGAGCTGCGGAGGTCTGTACCCGGACGGGGCATCTGCGTCACCTGGCAGAAACGCACTCGCCAGCCACATTTGCTCAGATAAGATCTGAACTAGACTTGGGAAGTTCTGAACGCTTGTCTCTCCATGGCCTTCCTCGCAGCTGCACTGACCAGCAGGTGCTGCGTTTGGCCCGCACCTCCATCGGCCTCTGGGTCCTCGCCATATCCTGCTGGACCAGCGACCGTTTCGGCTGCAGCTTCTGGCAGCGGCTGAACTTCTGCTACTTGCACGGGATCTGGTGAGAGTAGAACTTTTAGAATGAGTTCCTCCTTTAATTAGTGATGTCTGTCAGCGTAAGTGAACATCTCCAGTGAACCGGTGTACATCCTGCCCCTGTAGGCATATCCTGATTGTGGTGGCCACAGCCTATGGCAGCACCCTCATCGCCTACTTGGATGCCTACCGTGAGATCCCTTACTCACTGCCAGACCTGCAGTACTGGCCGAGTAACAGTTGGGCCTTAGGTCTCCCTTACATCACCCTAAAGGAGCCCACCAAGACCCAGAAGAGCTGCTGAGGGACAGTGTTACAAAGACACAAGTCTCTCACCGATATGACAATACCTTATGCAACTTAAGGTCTTTCTACCCTACAGCTCCTCCTCAGCTGGGAATAACACTTACGTGCATTAAACGTTGTTTACAATACAAGGAATTTCATGCACGCGTGTGCGTGTGCGTGTGCGAGACAAGGTGTTTGGAGACTCACAATTTGAGAGCATCAACATCCCTGTGATCCATGCAATTGAAATGTATATAATGTTTTGTATTTTTTTTAAATAAAATAGTAAATAGCCTGTAAACTGTGTTATGCTATGATTTTTAGCATATTATTTTTTTAGTTTTTCAAAAAAAATGGATCCTTGACTTCACAAACTCTTTTGGAACAAAAGGGCAGATCCGCCACTGTTATCAAAGTTCACTTCTTAATTCATTCCTGGTGGCTCCAGTGAACTTCTTGTTATTTTAGCCCTAAAATGATGTGTGTTGCCTCTGGAAC
The DNA here is from genome assembly GCA_026770805.1 of Boulengeromyrus knoepffleri. NCBI lineage: Eukaryota > Metazoa > Chordata > Actinopteri > Osteoglossiformes > Mormyridae > Boulengeromyrus > Boulengeromyrus knoepffleri. Next base: position 3,866,474 of record JABJVO010000034.1, read on the forward strand.
CTTCCAGGCACACCACTGGGCACTTCAGATCTGTTTTGTCTGTCGTATAGCAGTAAATAAACTTCAAGTGGATCCAAATCCCAAATAAACTACGCAGACTGAATTATTGTGTTGCCTCTTCTCTGAGCAGTAATTCTCACAGTTACACTGCATGGTCAGGCCCCTGCATATTGGACAGGTTTCCTTCATTCCCACTCATGGGCATGCTCCCTCAGGTCCAACAATCAGAACCTTCTCTCTGTCCCGCACACTGGTCTAAAGACTTGCGGTGATCGAGCGCTTGAGGCTGTTGCCCCTAAATTGCCCCTAAATTGCCCTTAAATTGCGGAATTCCTTGGCCTGCCCACCTCCGCTTTGCCGACTGCGTGGAGTCTTTTAAAAGGCAGCTGAAGACCTACTTGTTTAGACAACCATTTGGGTAGACTGATTTTATTCCTTTTATTTATCTTTATTTTTCTTACTGATTTATTATGTATCATTATTTTATTTATTCTTTTTATTTGTATCTCATTGCTTTCTTGTTTGCTCTTGCTATTATAATGCACTTTGTGACCAGTGTCTGTGACAATATGCTATATACATAAACTTACTTTATATCAAACTCCACACACTCAGGACAACAGCAATAACGCATTACAATCCTTTTGAGGCCAGGAATCAGATTCTGCTGTAAATAAGACACAGATCACTATTATGCCACGGGGGGATACATTCCTCACAGGTTTGGTGTTTATTTCAGCTTTATTTAATTCCTGTGACGCACCAGTGATGAAAGGTGATGTCACATTATGTGTTTCATTATCAGTTTATAAGCGTAGTTTTGCAAAAAAAAAATATATATATATGAGTAAATAATTTAAATGTGACTTTTCTCTCTGGCAGGGTGAACAGTTATTGAAGAATTTCCTTTGAACTGTAGAATATGCCTCCATACAAGTCTAGAAGAGTTATATACATTTTAATGAATGAGAAATTTCCAGGTAATAATACGGCCTTGTCAAATATCTGTCTTATCTGAATATACAATACGCTATTGAATTACTTTGATTTGATGGCAGCACTGGATTCGATCTAACAATTAGACATTATCCCTTATGAGCTGCAGCAAAAGCGGCTTTTTTCTGGACCTTCTCAGTACAGAAGTGTTGCTATGGTATTTGAGTATGTCTGTTTTAGTCTGTGACATTTCTGATCCGATTAAACATACAATATGATTCAACCAACAGTTCCCAATAACTTCCTAATAACTCTCTGGTCACGGATTCCTGCTAGTTATTAGCAATCATTTTCCTTCATAGATTCATCCACCAGTCCTACCCAGTACAGGGATGGTTCGAACCTCAAACCTGTCCTAGACAATACAGCGCATAAGGCAGGGGAGCATCGTGAAGGGGATGTCTAACTTTTGTAGAAGACACAGATGAACACTATGGGCAATTTAGAGATACCAATTTGCTTCACTACATGCAGGAAAAGGCTTTCAAACTTTTCATCAGAACAGTAATTCACTCATAGGAACATAAGAACTATACAAACGAGAGGAGGCCATTCGGCCCATCGAGCTCGCTTGGGGAGTTTCAGATCTCCTCCATGGACTGACAGCAAATGTGCTAGCATATGCACACGAGCGGACCTAGTGTTGAGCGCATTATTCTGTAGATGGATCTGGAATTCTGCACAAGTCCTTCCCATGAAACCCACTGATCTGACAGAACTGGACCAGTGCAGGCTGTTCGCAGGTCTGGTGACACACGGAGCCTTACAACATTTGTTTGCACAATAAGAAGTATGCTTGACAGCACAGCACGTAGGGAGGTACTAAAAACAAGCATGTTGTACGCACATAAGTCATCGACGGTGTTAGCAAATATCGTAAAACAACAAGTGTTTGAGCTGAGCTGGCACCCGAAGAAGCGAGCGCATTACTGTTAAGTAACATGAGCCATGATTACAGGGTGAAAGATTTGGATGGGGTTTTAGAGAGAAAAACTGCAAGTACGTAGCCTGTCACATTGACGCTCATTGAGACGCATTCCTGGGCAAATACGTTCTACAAGTCACATGAGTACGATGAAAGGACAGGGCTGGAGAGAACGAAGCAGGTCCATTATTAGCTCAGAGCCCCTTACATTAACATGACAATATTAACATCTAGGGCTCTCCGCAGGAATGACTGTGATGCAAAGACCAGGAGCAGCCGATTATGTTTGGATCTCAAGGAGTAGAAGCTTCGTGAAAAGATGAAATGAACGTTAAAAATGGAGAATGGGTGACATTTATAGCTCCTCGGATAACTAAAACACTGGGCTCATTTTCTAGCGCCAGTGAGTTATCTCACTCTGTCTGTCTCTTTTTTAAACAAGAACCCAGATGCAGAGACTCTCCAAAAGCTCTAATGTGGAAAATCTCTGTGCTTTTATTCCATGACCTGGCACACGACACAGAATTAGAGTGTCACTATGAAGCACACGGATATGAACTTTGGAGTCACACTTCCTTTATGGCTTCCCTCCCTGTCTCACTCCCTCATTCTCACTATATATGCACATTATGTATGTGTGTATATGTTACATCACACATACATATTACACAACCAACCCTTTTGCAATGCAACAATAAAAGGAATCATGAGAAATTTGATCAAGATGACATTGTTATTCACAGATTGACATGATATATATATCGTTATAAAAAACTACACACAATTGTAAGAAACTGATTTTCCTTCATTTAAATCCAGCTTCACTTAAACCTTTTGGCTCCTTCTGGTGTGATGGCTACATTTAAACTGACCCTGGATGGTCCAATGTAGGCACACACACACACACACACACACACACAGGTTTGTAATTATATCTTTGTGGGGACTCTCCATTCATTTCTATGGGGGAAAACTCTAACCTCAACATGACGACCTTAACCCCTACCCAGCCCTAACCCTAACCATTAGTAACCAAACAAAATACGAGACATTTTTAGCTTTTGATTGCATTCACAGATCTTTGTGGGGACCTGAAAAATGGTCCCCACAACATAAAAATAACAGGTTTTTATTACATTGTGGGGGACTTTGGGTCCCCAAAGTGTAATATAAGCCTAATCCACACACACACACACACACACACAAGCACAATCGAATGGCACTGATTCACCTGAAAACATGTCTTTGGACTCAGGGAGGAAAATGGAGAACAGAAGAGGAAATTCTCGCTAAAACAGGAAAACAGAACCTGGCGGAACATGACCACTGGCATTCTGAACATAATGGCTAGCATGTCACACATGCAAGAGCTTTGAAACATGCTTGCGATGAACTGGATTACACTTCTAAGTGTTTTGTACTGATTAATTTGTTTTACTCATTCCATTTGAACCGGTTTTAGGTTTAGATAAACTGTGATTTAACCATATCTAACAAAACACTTTACCCATCAATTTAATCTAAATTTTGTCAACGTGATCAAACACATATATTTCAAAGTCAAACATTTAAACAGACAAACGTAATGTATTTCAGTTCTATGAAAGAACATAGAACGGGGTATTTCCATTCTGGGTTTAAAGGCTAAAGCGATGTATGTTTTTAATCTCTCAGGTTAAACAGGCTCACTCAATTTTACTACTACGTAAATAAAATAACTATAGTGAAAATAACTGCAGTTTGCCCAGAATAATCGGTCAGCCGTGATTTGTTACGGCCTTGTTATTGCATGTCCGCAGCGTTTCCGATACCTGTCTTCATGATGTACTGCCATCTTTGGCTTGTGAACAGTGTTTCCATTCTGTTCGGAGAGCGTCTCACTGTCGCCCTCTGCTGGTGGAAGCCGCTTTAACTTTTCAGCAAAAACTTCAGTTTAAAAACCCAATATGAAATACAAAACCCTACATAAAGTAATATATGCAATATAAATATATAAACTATAAAAACAAAAGTATAAAGTAAAAAGAGTTTGACTTTCCGGTTCTGTGTTACCACAGTTTTTTCTTTCCATTCTACGTTAACTATTAATTTTATTTAACGAATGCTTTTGTCCAAAGTGACGTACAAGTGAAGATCGGAGAACAAGGTCAGCCAGTGCCCCTGGGGTGTCGGGAATGAGGGCCTTGCTCAAAGGTCCAGTAGTGACGTGCTCACTGCAGGCCACGCACCGATTACAGAAGCCACGCGCAGAGGTCTTCGACTTTTATCTCACGTATGCATTTTGCCAGCATCTACCAGGTCCTCCTATCTAAGCTAGCAGAAAGCCCCCATCGTACGCCTGTCCGGCGTAGTCACCAGTAGCATTTCCCAATACTGTAGCTCCGCTCTCTCCACAACCCCCACCCCTCGGGAGCTCATTATGCAGGACTTGTGAACACAGACCTGCCAGATTTTATCGCTCTTGGAACCAGCTTAGGTATAATGTTGAAACGCAGAATCAACAGCAATAACACATAAGAAAAAATATTTGTCAGTTTGCACATCTGTCATTACGCTTTTAAATAAGCATGTCATCGCATTGCCTCACAGTATCAGCTGTTGTGGGACTGATGGTCGAACCGTCAGCAAAGCAAAAGTTTTCTCTGTATTCTCCAGTTTCCCGTCCACAGTGGTAATGCACGATGATTTAGTGTAAAATGCATTTAGCGTTTGTGTGAATGTCCTGTCATATTCAATCATTGAGTGCTACTGTTATGTAATACATCATTGCGTAATTCGCATGATGGATTTCCCTTCTTAAGATATATTTTATACATATACATTATAGTACTGTGAAACTGACAAAAGAAATGATAAAAATATCAGATTTTCTTCAATGATTTGCATTAAGTAATGAAGTAGGTATTGGTAAAGAACCTAGGCCAGATGGCTGCTGACACAAGCGTTACATGCTGCTACAGAGACTAACGTTACTCAGACTGAAATATTGGGTAGTTTAATACAATTATTACAAGCACCAAAGGACCAAGTTTATTGTTAGAAGACAAAATAGAAAAATGCACCTGAAGATCACGGGGAATTAGAAGAAACACATATACAGGCAAAACGCCAAAAAAAAAGAAAGGGAAAAAAAGAATCTTTCAAGCACATAAGTTTAAACTAGGAACATGAAATACGTGAGCAGGCAGACTCAATATTTCCAAGTTTAATTGCGCCCCATTCGGTCTTTCAATAAGCATCCAAGCCCCACCTCACCGCAGCGAGAACCAATCAGAAGACAGAGATCGCCGTGAGTGAGCCAATGAAAAGCCGCGTGCCTATACGGTTCTGAGGTCCCTAACGCAGGTCTCCGGCGGAGCGCTTTTATTTTCCAGGATGACATGGCTCCCAACAATCAAAGATTGGCCAGCGTCGCTTTCTGTCACAGGAGGGAAGTCTCGCCCGAACAATAATAGAATCTGCTCGGTCGTTCGCCGGTGGCTAGACCTTTGCACTTCTTCCCTCGGAGCAAAAAGCTTTCTCTTTTGGGTGGGTTGCCCGAAGTGTGGGACGGGAGGGGTGCCGTGCGGCTTCCGGTTTCTGGGTGAAATTGACACACAATGAGGAGTCGGGAACATCCTTGCCCGTCGCCGCTGTAAATAAACAGAACAATCGCCGAAGACAGGATCATGGAGAATCAGGTAATACGGCATTCCAGCGGATCGGTGCATGCCTAACTGGGAAGCTAGACGTGGTCACGGGGCCGCGACAGAACCGTGCCAACTACCTAGCCACTTTATAATAGCAGACATGCTAGAATAATACGAAATTGGAGGAAGGGAAAAACGTCGCCTGGTAAGTACTTGGCTAAAGGCACGCATGTCATCGGACACTGAGCCGCGGTCGGGCGCGATCACAAAAGCGCCGTGCGAGAGCCGGGGCCGACGCTGGCATCCAGGCTGCCATCGCGATCCACCTCGGCCCCCATTGATTCGGATGCGATGGGCGACTGGAAGGCGCCCGCAGGAGGACTGGCTGGCTGGCTGCATTCTCGGCCAGGTCTTTGGGGAAGAAGAGGAAGAGAAGAATGCGGGGGGAGGGATGTGGAAGGAGACTGGTGCTGCTGGTCCAGCTGTTCGCAAAGGGAAGCGGGAATAGTTCTCTGCTTCACCGGGGCATTTTGTGCGCGTTATTAGGTGGGATGGATAAATAGTTAACGCTCCGATGGATGAGCTGTGGTTAGGGTTGCGTGGGGAGCTGGAGTGGCATAGTCGAGGTGGGTCTAAGCGAGCTTAGTAATCCCTTTACTTGGCTGTAGCTGGCAGTGTGGCTAGGATCGTGGAGGTAAACCCGACCCCGTACGGATATGAACCACTGGGATATTTCACCTCCATTCATTATAGCTCATCTGCTCTCGTTATTCGCCGCCACGTTTGATCGCCAAGAGCCGCCTGATCGCATCCCGTCCAGAAAGCTCCCTGCAAGAAGTTTCACGTCAGGTTCAATCCGGAAGGGGATAGCTAGCGTGCAAGGGGCGAAATATCGGCTGCGGGGCCATTGCGATGGCTGTGCATGCAGGCAGCTTTAGGTAGCTTAGCAGCCTGAGCTCCGGAACCTCGCCGCCGCTCCGGGCTCCGCCAGCAACCCGTCCGCTGCTGCAGGACGGAGCCACGGCTCGCCTGATCCTTTTTGAAACTTAACTTTTTTTTTGGAGGTTGGATCGAAAGTTATTGTGAGGCGATAGGCTTAAGTCCCGGAGCCACGTTTCCGGAGAGCAGCGGGAGGGGAACCGAGGAATGCGGCGTCCGGGAGCAAGGCCACACTGGCCGCGGCGTAGCAAAGCGGCCTCCGCCGGCTCGATCCGCGCTCCTTCCAGGTGTGATCCGCTGCCTCGTTTTCCGTCGAACCTTAATACTATTTTTAGCATTGAGTATTATTATTATTATTATTATTATTATTATTTTTACAAATGTTACACTGTGCATGGGACAACACGAATCGGATCTGTTGTTGAAGTGCCTATTTGCACTGGTCTGGAGTCTGAAATTGGGTTCATATGAGGGGGACAGAAACTTTGTTTATTTATTTTTTTAAGTCTCATCACCTTAAATGATTGAAATGTGAAACGCGCAGTAATGTACACCTCGGGTGTCTCCCCGGCTCCTTCCCTTCCTCCTGCCTGCCAGCTTCTGCTTTGAGCTGGGTGGCATATAAATAATTCATGTTTGTCAAAACATCTCCAGATTTGCACAGATTTCGCGTGTTTGTAAAGGAGGAATAAGTCAGCTGCAACCTTGGCCCGTGCTAATGAGGCGCCCTTATGTGAGCCGCGGCTTTGCGCGGTGGTTGTTTATCCCCGGCACCTTTCGGCGTGGGACAGTGTGATCTTGCCTGGAGTGGCCATAGTTTTGAGGATCAGTGCCCCCCGAGCCCTGGTGCAGATGGCTGCGACTCTCGCCCGCCTCTCTGTATTTGCAGAGACACTGGTGATGGTGTTTTTGCTGATCTCTGCTTCTACTGAGGTTACCGACGTGGCTTCACGGGCGCCGTGTCACCACAGCTAGCCGGCGGAGATTTCCGGTCTAAAGCTGCCCCCCTCCTCCAAAAAAAAGGAGCTGGGGTAGTGCAGGTTTGTGTTTGCCTTGCCGGAAGTGAAAGAGTGACACTTGCTGTCACGTTTTGTGACAGGCAGGGGTATGGTAAGAGATTTTGGACCTCCAACCGAGACTAGTCATATTATGTTCCAAATTTTTTAGGGCCCCTGTCACATAGCGGCCCTTGGAATCGTTCTAACTGCCCCCTTCTTTACAGGGCTCCTGGTGATGGGTATTTGTAAACAGTTTCATGCAACGCATTATTATACGCACACATACTCTATCTGTGATGTATCTGATCAGACATCTTTCGGTTTTAGGTCGCTGAATGTCGGATAACTGTATTTCTCTGTGAATTTGATTCGCTTCTAAGTTCTTCGGTGCCGCAGCATCCCGTTCTCTGCGCTGGCTGCTCTCTGGCTTTATTTGCTGACCTGTCCATCTTGCCTCCTCCCCAGTGCACCGTACAGGTGAAACTGGAGCTGGGTCACCGGGCACAACTCCGTAAGAAGGTGACGACGGAGGGCTTCACCCACGACTGGATGGTGTTTGTGCGCGGCCCTGAGTCAGGGGACATTCAGCACTTTGTGGAGAAGGTGGTCTTCCGGCTTCACGAGAGCTTCCCCAAGCCAAAGCGAGGTGGGTAGAGCGGGGGGTGGGTAGAGCGGGGGGTGTCTGTCACGCGGGGGGCCGCACTCTCGCCGCCTTCCCTCGAAATGGAAACGCCGGCAGCCTGTTTTACAGCCGTCTGACGTGTTTAATATGAGCCATCGGCTGTTGAATTTTATTTAATGAATATTGGGAACATCGTGATAAATATTTGAGACCCAGCCTGTGGATCATGACCTAACTAACAAAGATCCCCAAGACCAGTGAAATTTTTTAATGAAATATCTGCATACTTAGTTTGATACAAAACCATTTTTTTTCTCCAATTAGGCATTCGATTACTTTGTCAGCAATGTCTGCAAGGAATGGGATTTAGGAATAATACTTAAGTGTTTTTTTTTTTTATGTTGGATTATGAAAGCAAGCCTTATAATTCTTGTTCAGTGACCCGTATCGGAACACAGTGTTTTATTCAGTCAGTTCTGTTTTGAAGGATCTGGTATTTTTAGGATTTGTACGTTACAAGTTTGTGTGACACGATGGTTTGAGTCTGTCTGTCTGCCACCCAGTCTAGTGTGTAGCCAGAATTAGCCGGTGTGGTTTTACTTTTGCATTCTGTCTGGTCATGATGATAATTGGTTGCAGCAGAAAACGCTTGGAGATGGGCAAGACAGTGGAAAGGATGCGAGGCACACAACCTTTATGCAAAGTATTGTGGCCTTGGCACGTACAGCGGCAACACATGGAATATAGAAATCTCTTCCCAGAATGCATCTGGTTGTGTTGATATTAGCGGACTGTGTCCAGAGTCTGCTGCTGAGAGCAAGCATGACTAGGGAGACGTAGACTTCATTTTCTACCCGCGTCCTCTTTGTACTGGAGGAGTTATGGTGTGCTGGTTACTCTATTCCCTAGTTGACCTTTTTCTGAATCTGCACCGATTCTGGTATGTGTGATATACAAAACGATGTGGTATGATGTAATATTTTGGGAGCTTGCAGTGTGATTTGTAGACTCTGTTCGGTGTACATATTCATCTTTATTAGTCCTGGATTTCTGCTGTTTAAAAACCTTCATTACCGGCACGTCAAATTCAGTTCAGCGCGTCCTGTGACGCAAGGCCTGCCAAGTTGGCACGTAATTGTCTGCAGCCGTGGTGATGAGCAACCTATTTAATTTGTTTGATTTTCCTTATTGGGCACTTAATGTAGCTAAAGTCGCATATCTACAATTTATGTGTTGATGCCGATGGTGTATCTAGCTGAAACATTTGTGCGTTTTTGCATTTAGTGCTTTTGGATTTGGGCTTAATCTCATCTTTACGTGATATTTTTCAATGAGAGATTTCAGGATTGGCTCAGATAGATAGATAGATGGAAAGATAGAAAGAAAGAAAACTTTATTAATCCCTCGGGAATGTTCCTCCGGGAAATCCAGTTTAGTTGCAACATAGCACCATACAGTTACACATACATTAGTTACAGAAGAAAGTATAGGGAGGAGTAATAAATATTAGTGGGATGATGGTACTAATAAAATAATTATTGCATGGTTTAATTGGTCTATTGTACAGTCAATTATACACCATTATGGTACTTTTCAGAATTCTAAATCTGTTGGAATTTCTTCTTGCTGATTTGCTCTGCTTGTAATCAGCATTAGGTTGGTCATGCTAGTGCCACCTTGAATTTGCTGTGGTGGTGAGGTTCGCGACAAAGGCGGGATTGTGCTCTCGTTACCCGACACGACGCGCAACGGCCCAGACAAATGTGGTGTTTATGTAAGGAGCTGCAATACAAGACTCTTTAAACCTGCACTCTGTTTGTGTGCAGGTTTAATAGCTTTGTGCTGACACAGTAAAACGGAAAATGTCAATACCCAGATACTCATTTCTTGGGCTGAAGTGGGTAATTCACCAGGACACAATCCCCCTTTTTATGTTAATTGTGAAACTTTTTATTTTTGCAAATATTAGATCTGTTTATTGTAGGGGTGGGTTTTTGGGGTCATGAATCGCATTAGTCTGAGATTTTCTCACACACTAGCATTTACGTGTGTGTGATTCCCATATTTGTATATATTGTTTTAAATGGTGATTCCTTATCTTTTCCTGACATCCACAGTGTGCAAGGAGCCGCCATACAAAGTAGAGGAATCTGGCTACGCAGGGTTTCTTATGCCCATTGAGGTTTACTTCAAGAACAAGGTAAGTCGTGAGTGTCTCTGCCTTTGGGAGAGCTGCTGTTTACTCGCATGTTAAGGGTCGGTGACAGGTTTTTACAGCCCAGACCGCATTGCAGCAGGTGAGGTTTTCGGCCAATGGGGCGCGAGGACTTGGGTTTGTGCTGGATGCAGGGATTGGAGGCGTTATTCGGGCTTTATCGGGCAGCTGAGAGGGGCAGTAAATCTAGCGGGTCATAAGTGTCGCTCGAAGTGCGAGTGCTGCCTCTGTGTCTGAGGTGGAGGTCGGCATCTGCTGCCGGCGCCCGGAGGAGGCGTGGGCGCTCGGCGGTAAGCGGGCGCAGGGACTGCCGCTTCACCGCGCCGCGGGCAGCCAGCCGTGGATTTTCGGGGCCTTTTCTGACCGCGGAAGGGACAGGCCGCTGCCAAGCTGGTCCACGATGAGGGCGAAAGGGGAAGATCGGGGAGCTTCGCGGTGCTCCGCTGCCCTGGGCGCTTCGCCGGAGCGGGCGGCTCTTCCGCCAGACAGTTGCCGCCTCCCGACGCTAAGAAGAGCTTCTGGATGCAGCATGTCGACTGTCCCGCTCGTCTCTCCAAAAGCACATGCAAATGTTTATTCTCGACTTCAATCACAGCTTCCTGGGCGGCCGCCTTCGTCTTACACTTGGGTCTCCTGAGGTTTGCCCGTGGTGCATGAAACTAATGGGCCATGTAATGTGCCTCCAGACGCTCCCGTCGCCGGCTAAGGTCTCCCACGCGCTAATGGCTGACATGCCGTCTGTCCAGCCTTACCTGTAGATTAGCATACCCCGCATGCCTGCACTAAACCTCGGCGTGACCCCTACTCGTCCTGCTCTCCCTCCCTCCAGAACCAGTCTTGTTAGTGACGCCTCACCCGCTCCATTCATTCTCTCGGTAACCCTTGTGGGTCGCACTTCATAGCGCCATCAGGCAAACCCTCGGATGCCTCTGGAGTCTGATGCCGTCATGACCATTCTTGCCAGAAGGACATTTTGGCGTGGTGAAGTTCATCTGGAAGGTTTGCGGCGAAGCCATCTTCTCATTCGTAGAACTTTGATTGGATGTGGGGGGGGGGGCGTGTCCATCACCCTTTCCTTGACCTGTGGCCGTCTTTGAGCTGAAGGATGGGGTGGAGATGGCTGGCCTGCGTGGGCCCCTCCCACCGGGGGTCTACCACCCTCCGCTTGAAAGGGCTCTGTGACCGTCCATCTCGTCGGGGGCTTAGCAGCCTGTCAGCGCTCGAAGGCTGAATGAGCAAGCTCCGGGGGGCGGGGTTTGTTTTTTAAAATGAAGAGGAGCACTTGATGAAGAGTTGTCAAGCTAGACGAGGTCAGCCAGGCAGGGATGATCCAGCTCATGTAGCTGGGAAAGACGTATTTGAGTGCTTGGCTGGGAGTTTAATGCGGGATTACCAGCGCTGAGCGTGTGGGAGTGTGACAGCACAAGACCCAGCAGGACGGCAAGTCACACAAAACAAACAGGATCTGTCTGCTCTTAGTCTTATTGCTATATCTTGCTTTACTGTTGCCATTTCAGCTCTTTATACATAGTATTACTTTCCTGTTTTATTTTTGTTTATTTCAGTTTACATTATATTGTTTTTTTTTTCCTGTCCCTGTGACCAGGAAGAGCCGAAGAAGGTGTGCTTTAACTACGACCTGTTCCTCAACCTGGAGGGCAACCCCCCCGTCAACCACCTGCGCTGCGAGAAACTCACCTTCAACAACCCCACCCGCGAATTCCGCCACAAGCTGGTCAAGGCCGGCGGTGTGAGTATGCTGGCCGTTCCAGGGCGGGGGGGGGGCGACTGTTCTACCAGGCCTTGTGGAGCTGTTGTTTTGTGTAGTTCGATTTATTAAAAAAAAATAAATAAATTCCTCTCTCTATGTTGCTTATTTAACCCGCAATGGAAGTGGTTGCTTTTTGCTTCAGTCACAGTGTGGCTCCTTGCCCCTCCCCCGCAGGTTATCGTGGTGCCGGAGGGGGCAGAGGCTGTATCTAGGCCCAGCCCTGACTACCCCATGCTTCCCACTATCCCGCTCTCTGCCTTTTCGGATCCCAAGAAGACTAAACCGTCCCATGGCTCAAAGGTCAGTGCTGCAAGGGAGCAGTGTTTACTTTTGTCGTCTTCCTGAGACTTTTAATCACGTCCCGGTTTACAATAAGCAACTAGGATGATTACCCTGCTCCACTTGTGCAAAAAATATCGAAGTAGGGATACAGAAAGTATTAGCATCAGTATTATTTTTAATGCATAACAGAACATAATAATTTTAGGCTCTTGGCGTGCCTAAAGTCTCTGTGACCTTAATTGCTTAGATGAGATTCAGTCTTATTCCATTATCGTCCTTAATGTGAAATTACTAGTCTGATTTGATTCATGTTCATTAATAAACAAGACCTACATTTTTGGGTGGGTGTCTACACATGTAAATACACGTTTTCCATAAAATCGTGCATCTGGAAAGAAACGTATCTGCTGCTGGGAGAAGCGGCCATCGTACCGTTTAAACCCCAGCCCAGGTTATGATGCACCGACTGGCTGCCGAAGTCCAAATAAAAATGTCTGCCTTGAGCCCAGCTTCTGTGAGAGTTTTGGTTGTGACTACGGCGCATCACCGGTGTTTTCTGAGAGTCAGCAGAGCGTATCCATGGTGATGGCCCTTCCGTAAGTCGCACGTCGGGCCTGTGATGTCTTCGGGGTTCTCTGGGAAGGCCTGCATGGCACTGGGATTATCCGCAGGAAACGCAAGGCCCTTTTAAGAGTTCTAGATGCTTCCACACTGTACTCGTGCTGTCCTGACTGCTGGCGGCAGCCGCCGATGCTACCAAGCAGTATTTATTTGCTATTCTCGTCTCTGCTTTTGAAATTGAAACCAGTAAGGCAGCATGTCTCGTGCTTCTTGTCCCTAACGAGACCTTAACTGCATAATTGGATCCATTCTTAGACGCCGCTAAACCTGCCGCCTTTGCACTCGGGTGGTTTCTGGCACCGACGACATATCGACATGTGGGAAAATATGCTCTCTTAACGTGGTGCGCCGCTCTGATACCGGCGCCCCTGATGTAGCCCACAGAAACGTCCTTTTCTTATTTAACTGGGAATCCAGCATAACGACGGCTTGAATGTCGGGTTTCTAGCAGAGCGCAGTTTGCTTGTTTGCCCGCGCTCAGTCCGCCGGACCGTTGTGTGTTTATATATAAAGACGCGATGCGCTTGCATTTCTGCAGCTAGAAACTTAGTCGCAGTTCTTAATGAACCAATTTAGTGTTTGATTTCCACTGTTAATCAAGCCTTGTGAAAACAAGAAATTTGAAGATTGACAAGTAACTGTCTCTGCACTATTTTTTTTTTTTTCTCCAATATATTTCCAAGTACATTATTCATAGAATGGAATGTAAGCGTATAGATGCTACTTGTTTTATGAAGGTTCGACTTTGGATATTTGGATTTTACGACTGTGCGATACCAGTATACATTCAGTACTCATCAGACTTTGAATTTTGATCTCTTCCCAGCCTAGCGATATGCTGTACGATATTTGCTACTGATTCTAGGTGATGATAGCATCCACACGTCTGAGCGCTATAGCGATCACGAGAGTGAATTTCTCAGTGTTTAACAACATATCGTATGCTGTCGCGTTAATGTTTTGTACAGTAATGTACATTTAATGATAGGATGAACTTCTGTCATTAAATAGATAAATATCTACGGTCACAATAATTATTTACTTATTCATATTCGACTTACGATATTTTTGACTTACGATGCGTTCATTGCGATGTAACCCAATCGTAAGTTGAGGAGCTGATGCTGTGCAGATGTGTTGATGATCTGATGATGGTGGGTTTGTAGGAGTCCAGTAAAGAGGCCAGCAGTGTGAGTAACAAGGCTGCTAAGCCTCACAAACCCACGAAGGAGCACCGGGAGCACCCCAGGAAGGAGTCGGAGAGTAAGGGCCTGTCCAAGGCCGAGGGCGACCGTGATGGAGGTGGCGGCGGCAGCAGCAAATCCACTCGGGAGTCCTCTTCCTCCTCCTCCAAGAAGCCTGTGGAGATCAAGGTGAAGGAGGAGACCAAGACACTGCCTAAGGCGGCCTTCAAAGAGCCCAAGCTCACGCTGAAGGAGCCCAAGATGGAAGGCATGTCCCCCAAAGGCGGGGGGTCAGGTGGGGGGGGTGGTGGAGGAGGTGGGGGCCTGCCGGAGACCAAGGGGCCCAGCAAGCGCTCCTCCACGGTGGAGTCTCCAAAGCCCAGCGTCAAGAAGCCCAAGAAGGGAGGCTCAGAGGGCCCCAAAGCTGCTCCTGCTGGGGGCTTCACCAGCTCCTCCCCCCGCGTCTCCTCCTCCTCCTCCTCCACGGCGCCTCATTCCTATCCGGAGAAGAAGCCCCCCAAGGAGAAAGGCCGCTGGGCAAAGGTCAAGGTGGAAGCGCCCGAGGTCAAGGAGTCAAAGAAGCCCCCGGAGTCGGAGGAGTCCAACTCGGAGGACGAGGCCTCCTCCAAGTCCGAGGTGAGGGAGGCCTCCTGGCCGTGCCCCGCCCCTGTGCTACGGTGCTCCTGGTTTTTACACCTCTCTGTTTTCACAGCAGTCGGCACCCTCCAGCCCGTCCAACACCAGTTCCAGTTCGGACTCCAGCTCTGAGTCTGACTTCGAGCCGTCGCAGAAACAAGGCCAAGGTAGCGGGCGAGGCGCCGAACCGAAGCGTGGAATGTTTTGTTTTTTGATATCGACAGTCCCTGCATCTCAGAGCACATGTCTGCCCCACAAAGGCAAAACACCGTTACTGCATATTTTATCAGAATCGAGTTATGACCGAAATCAGATCTCTTAGGCTGTTTTATCTTATGACACAATATCTTAGTTCAGCTGTGCTTTGTTTCGATGTCATTTACCGACACATATGGGGGTCAAAAAACTCTTTTCTCAGTTTCAATGTCAGCATAGTTACTGCTTTTTTTTCCCCCTTTGTAGGGCAGATGTGTATAGATGTACTTTATTTATACTCTGTACACCTCAAAACGAAGTACTTCTTTTTTAGTGCGTTATGTGGAGTGTATCAGTGATATGACGCTGCGAGCGGTACATGTGAGAACCTTCTGGAATGTTCTCGGTGTGATACGCCTGCTGCCGGCAGCAGTGGCAGTTAGGAGCGTTCCGCCGGAACCATCCATCCGTAACGTGAGCCCATTGTGACTCCACCCTCCCGGCTGTGTCCTCAGGGCCCCTGCGCTCCATGGTGGAGGGCCTGCAGTCGGAGGAGTCCGATGACGACGACAGCAGCTCGGAGGACGGCACTCCCGTCAAGACCAACCCACCGAACCGCGATTCCCGGTCAGTGAGCCTGCCTCGTCACTGGCCTTCCCGGGAGTCTGTCCCTCATTCTGACACTTGAACATCAGTCACAGGCTTGGTGGCCACTAGCCAGCATGCAGAACCATTTGTGATTTGTATGTGTGCTGAATGTAGTTTTTCATCCTGTTCAGTGAGGCTGGACCATTAACAGGGATACAGACTTAAACCCCTTAATCATATTGCTTTTTAAAAAAAACTCTTAACTTCCTGCATCACAATACTCCTTTTCGTCTTGGGATCCATGTTGAGATTCGGCTAATACTACCGATGACTTAACGTTTTTAAAGCACAGGTGTAATTCAGGCTTTTATTGATATGAAGTGTTTCGTCTGTTTGTATTAAATTGTCGCTAATTTCTGTGATTGTTCATCACTGCGTTTTTAATGATGATCCAAAAATCGCAGGGGTCCGGTTGCCCCCCCTGGTTTTATGGACCGTTTGTCCGTGGCAAAGTTTCTCAGACGTAAATAAAATTGCGTGCTGGCGAGAGCGTCGGCATGGCAACGCACGGTAATGGCGGTGGTGGGTGTTCCTGTTCGGCTCGCTCGCTAATGTCGGGACGCCTCTCTGTCTCGCAGCCTGAGTCTGGACAGCGAGAGCGACAGCAGCGATGGCTCACATCGGCCCAGTCGGGACCCGCCGCCCCCCCTACAGAAGCACGTCTCCTCCAACAATAAAGTGAGGCCACCTAGTGTCCTGGGGGAGTCATTGCGAATGTGGGCAGGGGAATCGGGCTTTGTGATCGCACAGATGGGCCTTGCTTTTGCTGTGAGGATTTGTGCTTGGTGACATGGTTCCCCTTCACCTCTCCATCCCTGTTCTTTGTGCTGCCTTCCCTCTCCGCAGGCGTCAGAAAGGAAGAGTCCAGATCCCTGTAGCCGACCCGAGAAGGCGATGAAGAAGGGGTACAACAAGGTACGAAGGGTAAATCAATATTTTTTTTATTTATGCATTTCCATTTTGGTCTTTGAATCGCTGGCCACTTTTGGGCCAGATTGACAACACTGGCTCGATTTTTGTAGTGCTTCACTGTGGAGCCATTTGGACCTTGTGTTCTTTCCCAGGCCTACACGGAGGAACTGGTGGATCTTCACCGCCGACTCATGGCCCTGAGGGAGAGGAATGTCCTACAACAGGTCAGAGTCCATTTGTGCGTCTGTCAGTACATAAGTCCTGGCTTTCTCTATCCCCTGGATATCCTCATGTCCTCCTCTCATCCTCTGTCACTAACCTCCACCAGATCGTCAACCTCATCGAGGAGACTGGCCACTTCAACGTCACCAACACCACCTTCGACTTCGACCTCTTCTCGCTGGATGAGTCGACGGTCCGTAAGCTACAGAGTTACTTGGAAGCCACCGCCACGTGACAGGAAGTCAGGGACAGTGGGCGGGGCCTCTCTCCTCAGCTTCCCCTCCCTGGAACACTGGGCGGGGCTTGGAGAAGGAGAAACATGAGAACGGAGTGGACTGTTGGAGGCAAATGGGGGGGGGGGGGGGACTCGTGCCTGTTGGGGGGGGCGGGGGAAGCGCAGGCGGTGGGGGGGGGGGGGGGCGGGGCACTCCGCAGGAAAAGGTGTAGGGGGAGGGGGG
>JABJVO010000034.1:3898182-3933499 GCA_026770805.1 Boulengeromyrus knoepffleri
GGGCGGCGTGGGGGGGGCACGACGGGGCGCTGAGGTAGGGGGGGGGGGGGGTGGGGGGGGGGGGCACTGGGGGGGTGGGTGGGGGGGGGGCGCGGGGCGGGGCGGGGGGGGGGGGGGGGGGGTGGATTTGGCAGGCCCCATTTATCTATGGAGCCTCATTCTCGCCAGCTGCTGGTGTCAGATGCACCTACCACCCCCCCCCGAAAAAGCACACGTCCCCCCAGGCGCCCTGCCCTCAATGTCACCCTCGTGTGGTGGGAGGTCAGAACAATCGGGGAGAAGACATGAAACCATCCTGCCCCCCCAAAGCTAGCTCACACACGGAAAGCAAAAGGGGGGGGGGGGGCTTCCCCATCCAGCTGTCTTCTATTTCCAGGTTTGAAAACCCCTTTATTCTCAATTTAAAAAGGCACAAGCCGAAAGCCTCGCATTCCATGTGCATCGCTTTTATTTTGTTTTCATGCTCATTCACAAGAAATTGCCATCAACTGAAATAAGATTTCATGCAGGATGTCACAGGCATGTTTAAATCTAGGTGACAAATGACTTTGGTTAAAAAAAAAAGTGAACAGAAAAGGCAGCAGGAATAGTGACCCATCTCGTCCGGACACTGAGACGCCAGGACAGCGCGTCACCAGCCTGGCATTCAGCTCACGTCTCCTGCCTGCCGACTCGACCGCAGCTCCTATTTACTGTCAATAGAACAAAGTTCATCTGCACGGTGGAAATTTCACAGCGGTCACATCGCGCTCGGTCTGACAAGCCGGCAGATACGCGCTAACTGGTCCCCGCGTGCACCTTCCAGGGTCAGCGGAGCACGCTGCTCTTAAAAGACCATCGCGGGTGACAGAACATCAGATGCGTTACATTTACATAACCATCTCCTCAGTTATTCCCTGTCCGCTTCCTGTCTGTTCATTTCCTGTTAGTTAAACAAATGGCTGAAATTTCCAGTGCCAAGACTCTGAGTAGCGAAAACCCAGATAAAATATTGTGGGGCATGATGATGGAATAATAATAATAATGATAATAATAATAATATGGAATAAGCCAAGGACGTATCTCCAGCTGGAGTTTGTCATCTAGCAGTAAAACAAACAAACTCGCTTCTCTCATCGTTATAAGCCTATGTTATCGATGTAGTGCAGAATCTACCAAAATCACTTTCACTTCATTATTTTCTCTTTCTCCTTCTTTGATGTACCCAGAAGGGGTGAGTCTCACTCCAGCAGGCTGTACTTTTTAAAGCTCTCCAGCCTGTCTGTCGTCCTTCTAACCAAATAAAGCTTACTTTACAATCTCAAAGCCACGGATGGACCTACAGAAAAGCTCCACGTCTCCCAGATATAAAAATACGTGTCCGTCAGCGTGGGGGAGGGAAAATGGGTTTCTGCTGACTCGTGCTTGGGAAGTGAAGGGCGTTTGAACATAGTGGCGGGGGGGGGGGGGGATCAGGAAGCCTGTCCAAGCTGCTGTAACTGGCGGCCCCCCTCCTGGCTACATTTCCTGTGAAATGTGGAAAATCTGGGTGCTTTTGGGCCACATTTTGCGTCAACTGTTTCTGTAGCCCCTGTAAACTTCAATGGGAAACCCCTAAAAAAAACATTTTTTTTTTATGTTTAACACAAAGAATGTTGAGACATCGACTTTTGAAATGTGCCATACAACAGTAATTATAATCATAACAAAAGCTCACCTTGCTGTGTCTGTACTTCTAGCCTGGTCATGGGGGGTGAGGGGTTGATACTGGCCAGAGCCCCCGTTTTCTCTTCCATCTCACAGAGCACCTCCTCCTCTGATGACTCACTGTAGGAATAACAGACAATGACAGTGATGACCCCGTCAGCCACATCTGTCATCTGCCATCTGTTCAGGATCCACTGCCTGTGTCGTACACATTGTTCTGACCCTTCAGTACCACACAACAAAGCCTGGGTCATTACCCCCCCCCCCCTCACGAACATCCACTGCATTCCAGTTAGAAACTGGCCAACAATCGGTTACAGCTGTGAGAGCAGCTGTGAGAGGCATTAACTCAGATTAGCAAAGATCCAGGGTTACTCCCAAACAACTACTGCTTTTTACTTTATTTTTCTACCTTCCTGATTATTAGGTAGCTAAATTCATTGTGATTCAGTGAATAGTTTCATGGGGGGGGGGGGGGGACAGTAAGCACTTACTTAGCCTCCACGGTGATGTCATCTAGAGACACGATGTTGTCATCAGTGCTGCGGGCTTCCAGCTCCACAGAGGAGGGCATCACTGCAGCGGCTGACATGTCGGGGGTCTCAAGCTCGGTCACTGCGGAGATGTGGGTGGGGTACGGGGGGGAGTACAAACATTAAATACGTCAGCAGTGCTGCCAGGCACGCGAGCGGCGGCGGAGGGGGGGGCTCGGACAGCCCCGGGGGCGACCGGGACACAAAGACGCTTACAGAGCAAAGGGCGGCCAAGTCGGCCGCAGGCTGGCCTCTGCGGAGGAGCACACAGGCCCAGTCACTGGCCACGCAGCCACCTGCCACGGCGACCAGCCTAGCACACCACACACACAATGGGCCTACACAGCTTCCAGAGGTGCTCCGGGGCTCCGTCACACTTATGCTACACGCTTAGTGCCGCGTATTCGCCTCATTCATTCAGAATGGGGGGGAAAAAAATCCATTGAAGCTTGAATCACACAGCGAGAACTCCGCAGGGGGCTCTGGGCTACATGGAAGCTGCCTGGGTTTAAACGGAGCACAGGCATCACTAGGGAAAACATATCAGAGGCTGCAAGACTGCAAAATAACACGCTCTGCTTGTTTATCCCAGTTTGATAAGAGAGCTTAACAGTACATCGCCCCGAGATAAGAATCTCACAGATAGGAGAGACAGGCTTGTGTCAGGATCTGAGTGGCTGAGCACCGAGAGGTTATTAAGATCCGACGGCCCTGGCTGTGCAGGCGGGGGGGGGACCTTCCTACACTGAGGGGCACTGCTGCCAGATTACACACGTCGTCCCGCTGGCTTTTAACACCGGTGTCAAGTGACCTGCAGATATTTGGCATGTGGACAGACGGGACAAAGGTCCTCACTGGCTATCATGGAAACAGCGGGAGGCATGGCATGTCCGCGAGGGGGGGGGCACGGAACATCCTCACCGCTCAGCGTGACCCCCTCGCCGTCATCAGTCCTCATCTTCTGACGACAGCATGTACTGCCCAGCGTGACACCCCCAAACTCAGCAGGCAGGATCACTTCAGAGGTACGTGCGGCCTTCTTTGACGCAAAAACCTGTTTATCTCCCAGAAAGCACTCTGTTCCAGCCCTTGTGTGACACGTCCCTTCATGCCCTGCCCCCACCCTCCGAAAACAACAGCATTCCCCAGATGGCCGTTCAGATATTGATTCAGCCACCCCCCCCCCCCACTTTTGCAAACTGTGCGGAATGTGAAAATGTGGGAATATCCCAGGATGCGGGCCAGAAGCTGTGGAGGGGGGGGGGTTGCTTGCTGGGTCTGTGGGTGGGTGACCTTAGCGTGCGGCCCAGACTGCATATGCATGGAGTGCGCAGATTGCAGCTGCGTCAGGCGTGGAAATATAGAAAAACTCATGCGACCCAGCATTATGGCTATTCCCGAAACAGTGAAATGCCCCCCCCCCCCAGCAGCTCAAACTGCCCTCCCAGAGCTGCTGTACCCCACCCCTGCACTGATTCAGGAGGCCAAGGGTGTTTCTAGTGCTGTAAACTGACAGGCTTACGGGAAGCAGTCTCGGCTCAGAATGGTACTTTCGATTTCAACGATGCTGGGTGGAGACCAGGCAACACACTACAACGAAACAACTTTAAAAGAATCATAAAAAACAAAGACCTCCAGCTATAAGAGACACAGGTGGTGTCTGAATTTCAGTCTGGGTTACCAGTTGTAAAGGAAAACGCATTATATGTAAATCATTGAGGAGGATGGGCAGGCAGAACAAATCAAATAAATAACCCCAGTGATCTGGCGATAGTGCAGCTCCCTCTAAACATAAATAATGTAGTCAGTTAATATCCCTGTCATACATTAAGAGAACACGTTATTCTAGCTTCCCTCCACCCATTCCTTGGGCTAGGCATTCAACTTTATTGCCATTGTAACACTGGAGCCCCCGATCCAGATAGCAGCATCCCTGAGCGGCTGATCGCTGTGATCTCCCCCCGTGTTGAGGAGAGGAGTGCCTCATTACGTGCATGGATACCGATTCCCACTTAACGATGTTGATCTGCCAGGCACAAACCCGGAAAAATATGCTGACATACTCAACGATGCGGCAGCGTGGTTAATAAAAACCGTGCATTAAAGCTAAAGGCCACGCCCCGTGCATTTCGCGGCTCGCATGTGGCGATGCTCTACAGCTTCTAAATACCGCATTTGTGAAAGTGAATCTAAACGATGAGACACGTTTGATCCCCCCGATGCTCCGATTCTGCAATGAGACGGCCATCCCGAGCACATGCCCGCTCTGGGGACACGTCTGCAGCCGGTGACCGCCGCTTCCTGGCGCCACGCCCCGGCATTTTAAACACTCGCCGCGCATCCCGTCCGGAGCGATCGCCTCGATCCGCCGCGGATTCAACCCGCCCCCGGTGATACTACGACCAAAGTATGATATCAAATATATTTCCCGTGGTTTCACGCTCCTTATTTCACACGAATAACTGGGAATACGCGGCATTAATACACGCAGGGGGTATGTGAGCATCCTCTTCCGGAGGCACAATGCTGCAAGGCGCCGGGTCTAAAAGCAACCAGAAAACCAGGCGCGATAAACAGATTTACGTTTGATACGGTGATTCATTCTCAGTCTGTCTATGATTCGGCGACATTATTCCAGTTTTTGCTTAACAAAGTAACAGACTTACGGTGCATCCTCAAATCCGGGTCTGCTGACGGTCTCTAGAATCTCGATGGCTTCCTCGTCGAGCCCTTTCCTGAAGTCCCCCGCCTTCTAGAGTATTCTCTCCGTTTTCACTAACAGCGGGCCACTCGGATGTTAAATCCGTACCTGACACTTCGGATTTCAAATACCGGCTTGTCCCCCCCCGCTCCGCTTTATGGCCACGCCCTCCCCCGGTCCTCCTGTGGCCACGCCCCCCCCTTCCCCCAGACAGATTCCTGCAACGTTACATACGAAAACGGGGGGTCCTCATTGGCTAGCAAGCGTCAGACCACAAGGCAGCCCTCCCATATTTGGTCATGCTCCGCAGCCAATAGAGAACAGGTGGCGAGGAAGACGCTCCACTTGACTGAACAGCCCCTCGTCTCCCATGAGGATGTCGCGCAGCCCTCACATCAGCATATCCTGACCAATGCGGATGCTGCGAGGTTACTACAGGACAAAACCGAAGTGCTCATCCCTGTGTCGGCTCATCGACTACAATGCTGTCTTAATTGAATAAAACAAAGACTAGCAGTTATCTACCCATCGCATGACCTTATACATAACCCTCATATGGCATGTTATCATTTTTTATAATCAGTTCCAGCCAGATGGACATCTCATAATAAATCACAGTACTTTTGCATGAAATATATTATTTTAGGCAGAGTAGTCTGGATAAGTAACTGGGAATGGGATTGCGTTGTAGCACGGTATAAGGCATACTAGTTGAGTCCTTATGTTGAATGTTTCAACAAGGGATTGAACCTGAATTTCAGGTGAATAACCAGCTATACGAGCAGGTGAATACTAGTTGCTTGCAATACTAGTGTCTGCTAAATAGCAATTTTTAAATTGTAGACGTCTGCAGTAATCAGTAGCACTGATGCCTCACATCTCCAGGGTTGGGGGTTGAAGGCTCTAGCCACTGTATGAGTTTGCATATTCTCTCCCTGTTGAGTGGGTCTCCACTGGGCTAAGGCTTCCTCCCAGAGTCCAGACTCCAGAGACATGCAGTCAGATTGGCTGGTTTGCCTAAACTGTCTGCAATGTGTACGGCCCGGAATGCCAAGTCGATTTTTTGCTGCCCGGCTGTCGGTGTGTCTGCCTGTTGGGCCGGTGTGTGCAGCACGGTTGGATAGAGTTAGTCCCCGTTGACGCCGTTTTGCCTGACTGAGTATGTTGAATCGAGGTCGAATCTAGTTTGTGAAGCTTTTCTCTCTGAGGGATGTACGTCGTCCGTTACCTCTAGTCATGCTGGTGTGTTCCAGCGCAAGTTTCCACAATCCATGGGCGCCAATCATTTGCTGGCCTTGGTCAACGATCGCCTTGGTGTGTACCCAGCTAATGTGTGTATGGGCTCTGTTCCTTGTGCCCTTTGCTGCCTGGGATGTGATCCAGGCCCCCGGCAGGTAAAATGATGTATGCGTGGATAGATAAAGCTTAGTTGATGTTTTTAGTCCTTTTAGATTTACACCTGTTACTCCTTAAACATCTCCATGCACAATTGTCTAGTCAAATCAAGTCTTTACTCTGTGTTCTTCTGCTTTATACATTTTTAGAGCAACAGTCACAGATGTGAATGAATGAAAGTTACATTTATATAGTTCTTTTTCTAACACCCAAAGTGTTTTACAGAACCAATGGGGAACCACTTCTGCCATCATGAAGGTCACAACCACCACCACTGTGTAGCCCCCACCTGGATGATGCGACAGCAGCCATTCTGCACCAGTGCGCTCACCACACAGTAGCTGAGGTGGTGACGGGGAAGGAGAAAATTGACCAGTTAGATACAGGGGATGATTAGGAGGCCAGATTTGATAGGGACACAGTGGACAATTTTAGCCAGGACATCGGGGTACCACCCAGGGATCATTTATGACCTCAGAGTGTCAGGACCTCAGTTTTACATCTTTTCTGAAGGACATTTTTACACCAAAGTGTCCCCGTTACTGCACTGGTTTTTGTTTATGGAAAAATGTTCACATCATAAGTCTGTAGTGATCCAAAGTCAGTCTCCACAGAGGTTTGAAATAACAGAAACATTTTCAATGAAATAGTAATAATATACATTTTTACCGGTTCTTCTGAAATTTGATTACTGAACTACAATCAAATCAAAGCAATGGACTGAAAAATCATGCATGCAAAGTGACAGCAAGAATGAAGTTAAAAAAGCACCATTACATATAAATATTTATAAATGCCTGATGTTTTTGTGATATTCATTGTGTTTGGCCAATGTAATCAGTGTTCTCAAGCACAGCATAATCTACAGTGATATTTTTATATTTCATGACGAACAAGGCTATTTCAAAATATACGCAGGCGATTTGCAAAAAAGGATTACGACAGGACACGCCCAAATGAATGTACTACTGTGACTCGTCTGAAAAATAATTTAAAAACAAACAAAACGAAAAACCCTCTTAAATCATCTGTCATCAGTTAGCCCTATGTGAAGGTGCATGTAATATGACTAAAATTATTATTCATAACACCCATAGGGATTACTAGAAACAGAGCATTGCGTAAATGACACGTTGTTTTCTCACAACACAACCCTCCTGCAGGATAGCGACACGTCAGTTCCCAGGGAATCGCGGTCCGCACCATCGCGTGATCCGGGAGAGCATCTCCCCACCGCGGCCACACTCCGCCGTACGAGGAGGGGCGCTTCTGCCTGACTGCGTGGTCTAACTTCGGCATGATCTGTGTGTGTGACAGCGCGTTTGGAAAGCGGATGGATGGTTGCCTAGCGTGAAACAGTACGAGGTACTTTTCAAAGGGGGGAAACACCAGCTCATGATACTTCTGAAGACATTACAGCCATAAGTTTACCGGCTCGTTTTGAACTACTAGTAGTAACTATAGTGATGGCGCCTTATGAATTTGGCGTAAACGATTTTAATAACTCCATTAAAAGTGTCTCTTTTCTGTCTGTTTCATTTTATGTTTGCTATACGGTCGGGCAATTTTGTGATCCAGCTAAGTCTGTATCAAGGCAGCACCTGTCATCTTAAGAGTCAGAACTCTATCTACCGACTCTTGTTTTTTCATTGAGCAAATAATAACCATCAGTATGTAAAGGGACTTAATTGTCCCGACTTTTCTAGTCTATTAACATAACTGTAAATGCCGAATGTAACTGCATGTATTATGCGGAGTAATGCTCGTCATATTTCTTTCTTCACTTTCACACATTGACAAATAATGACAGAAAATACAACCCCAGAAGAACTAAAATGTGTCAGATTCCTATAATTACTGATGAGACAATGGTTTCATTTGATGTTACATCTTTATAAATAGCCAGATAACCAGTAAGCAGACAAAACAGTGAGTTTCTGCTTGACGCTACAAATTAAACCAATTAACCAGCATTCTGTGCATGAACGGTTGCGGACTGTTTAAGCAAAATGGATGAAAGTGTCCTACCTGAAACACAAAAAACACTGTCGGTTTAGGAGGGAGAATTTCCAAAGCTTTACCACAGATGATCCACGCCAGTCAGTGTGTTTCGGTAATTATCGTGGTCCCTGACTTAATCTTGGTTGTCTCGTTTCTAGCTTGGGACAGAAAAGTCGCCTTGTCATTCATCTTAAATACACAAGCAGGAGCGATAGGGGTAGGTCACCATGACACCGACCTGAAAGGTCATTTCCACTCATTTTCATATCACTGATTAAATGTATTTAGGCCTGTTTATTGAAGGTGGATGCAGGCCCACTTCTGACAGAAAGCAGGCCTAAACATCTATACTAAAGCCAAGAGAGCAAACAGGCATTTATATTAAATCCATTTCAACATTACGTGGGTCTACACAACAACACAACAGGCGTGTTCCCACCGAAGTAAAATGTTTCCTTGTTCTTGCTGGGGAGGAAATGCTCGTACGTAAACTCGATGTTCGTGTGAACAATAAAAGTCAGATTTATAAAACCTTGCACAAACTGTGATACGGCTTGTACAGATTATGAATCCCACAAGTCTTAGGCCTGTGTGTCCACGCTTAAGAGAATGTCCCATTCCCAGCCACCAATTACCCTAAATCAGCAATGCAAATTAGCCACGTGTATATATAAATGCACATATTCTATGTTTGTTACAATGGAGCCACAAACAAAATGAAAAAAGGAATTTCTCAGAATATGAATAGTTTATAGTATAGTGCAGTCAGCGCAACTAACCGGACAATGACATAAAAAACAATTTGAGGGATAATGGGCTGGGAAATCCCTGATCTCTCAACTAGTTCCTGTTGGTTTGTTCCTGTTGCCAAAAATCCAAGTGTTGTCGGTATTTCAATATGGATGGGAGCAGCGTGATTTTGTAATGTAGGTCGGTCATAAGCCGGGCTGATTCATCACACACTTCCATCAGAATCACTCTTGGCAGTCTGAAACGGCTAAGCCACAAATTATCATAGGAAAAACAATCGCTGTGATCTCATAAATGCTGGCTTCCTTAGTATGTGCTAACCTTCTCTAAGAAAGCGAAATGTGCCACGATGATGCTGCTTCTTACATACTTACACACGGGTGTTTTTGTACCAGTTCTCTACGCTGTTGTGTGCTGGGCAGGGAGCAGCTCGGACAGAGATAGAAAAAGACTTAACAAGCTTGTTAAGAAAGCTGGCTCTGTCCTGGGCTGCACACTGGACACCATCGAGGAGGTGGCGGACAGAAGGATGATATTAAAACTGTCATCCATTATGGATAACCCCTCCCACCCCCTGCACCACACTGTGGGGGCTCTGAGCAGCTCCTTCAGCACAAGACTGTTACACCCACAGTGCAAGAAGGAGCGCTTCCGTCGATCATTCCTCCCCACAGCTATTAGACTTTACAACACATCACTGCAGTGACATACTCATTCCCCTCCCTGTTCATCCATATAACTAGCATTGTGTATATGTTTTTTCTTTATATTTTTACTTATATATTTATACAGTTTAGAAATTGTTTTTCTATTGTTTTTATTGTCTGTATTGTTCTTGTATTGTTATTTTTGCTGATCCTATGGATCCTGTTATACTCTCTTTTTTTATTGTTGCTGCTGTTTCTAAGGAATTTCCCCATTGTGGGATTAATCAGAATCAGAATCAGAATCAGAATCAGCTTTTATTCGCCAAGTGTGCTGCTTGAGACTCTCTCATACACAGACAATAAACGACACTATACAAACAGTAAATTACACTGTACAAGAAATACAAATGTGAATAATTATAAATATTATAAATATACACAAGTAGGTAACACGAACTTTTTCAGGATATGTTTTATTTATGTTATTTCTTTAGAAATCCCAGAATCTTCGTATAAATGTTTTTACGAATGCCTTTATAAATGAGCCCCCTAGTTTCTGAGTCCGAGTTCCTCGGCCTTCTCTACCGGTAACTATTGTAGTTCCTGGTTATTCTTGTGTGTCACTTTCCCACCACATAACAGGAACCGTGACCTTTATGGCAAATAAACATGGGAAATGGAAAAAGCTCATAAATTAATCTTAACATGTCATTTCATACGAAACAACAGCATCACCCCAAACCAATGCAGGATGAACAAGTCTTCTTGTTAGTTATTTCATAGTTAGGCCTATTGGGGGGATCTATCACGATCAAAACGGGACACATCCTTTTATTTGTATTTTATTTATATGACCTGCAACATGTTTATAATTTATTATTAAATCTGGCCAGCAAATTGATCTTAATTTTTCCAGAGAATTAAAAAACAACATAGCGTTAATAACGCTAATAACCGATGGCAAGTATGAAGTCAGTTATCGATGGAACTTTCCAAGCAGAAATATGGAGATGCAAGCATAAAAGGCATACATTCTGTTACTTTAATTTCACATTAAATATACAATACATGTAGAATCATTGGCCAGTTTACTGAGTACGCCTATGTAGCACCAGGTGGGATTCCATTTTGCCTTCAGAACCAATGCTAGGAGATGTGAGTTCCAAGATGAGAAGCCTTTCTGCACACCACCATCGTACTGAGCTGTTATTTTTGCACTTGCGACCTTCCTGTCAGCTTTAACTAGTCTGGCCATTCTCCTTCGACCTCGTTCATGTTTTTGTTTACTGCTCTGTAAACTCTTGTCATTATAGTATATGGAAATTCCAGTCACAACACATTTATAACCACTTAGATTATGTGTCTTAGCCATTTTCAGCACATTTTCATGTTTAGCCACGCAGTAACTATACGGAAGGACAGATTGATACCTCAAACACTGCTCATAAAGACATGATTACCATCTACAAGAATCAGTTACATACAGTTGTTTTTCATAAAGGCAGTCACAATGTTCTTTAGACCATCCCTAACACAATACCAGAAGTCTATGACATTTATAAATATATCAGTCATCATCAATTAAAATATCTTTTTTTACTTCTATCAAATCTTTCTGAAAATATAAAAGTACATTTTTTGTTTTGTATTTTATTTCATTTTTAGACTTATTTGGTAACAAATTTAGTATTGTTCTGTGTGTGTTATGATGAAATAATTAGGCTAGTATTGTTACCATACTTAAGACTTTTATTGTCATTAAAATGTTTAATTGGTGGATGTAATCTATAATACCATTTCATAAAATATTTATTATTCGGTATTACATTTACAACATTTGTAAAAGCAACCTCTTGACCCAGCCTGCATCGTATGTATATTCAGTTGCAGGTACATGATTGGCTCCTGCACGTTAACGAGCAGATATACGTAATAAAATGGCCACTCTGTAAAAGGAACCCTGTTTTATGTATTTGGCATGTGACAAATTTAGGCGACAAAAGATTAAACATTGTCTTCAACCTCAATCTTAAATATGAATTAGTATAGCAGCGGATTTCTGTTATTGTCCGTCCACGGTATGCTAAGCTTACTATTAATCGGTCCAGATATTCACCACTCCCAGATTAGCACAGATGTTGGGTTTACTCGGTGACTTGGCCGGATTTAACGTTTCTAAGTATATTACTACTTCTTGTACACGTGGACAATAATGATGCAATCGTGAATTTTGCTTTTATGGTCTTACCATATAGATGTACTGCCACCCAGTGGTACATTTTTCAAGTACAAGTATCATCAGGAAATTCATTTAAGCTCAAAATTCGTTTCCATTATATTGATATTCAGCACTTTTTTTATTACTTAAGTGATTTCAGTGATTTGCACAGTTCAAAATGTGTCATAATATATTGATTTATCACTCTCAGAATATGATATCAAAACATTTTAACATGTTTTAATACATTTTAAACTAGGCCTGTGTTCATAGACACAAAAAATTGACGTGTTTTTCAAAGATACAGTCCATCATGCTGTGTTTGTCCCAGTCTATGTGTTTACCATTGTCACGGAATATTCCTGGTTCATTTCAGTATTCTGCTCCATTGAAATTGCCGATGCACTGGAGTAGAAGCAGCTTTTAAATTTATTTTTTGCAGCAAATCAAGAATACCAGGGTTGCCCAACACAGTTATTCCGCTCCTGGACCGGAATTGGGTAACCCTGATGCAGTGGTGTTAAATTGGGGCTATTTCAACCCCTCATTCCTGTATTTAGACGTCATCGTCATCACTGATATACAGATTTATTTAAATGGTCACTGTTAAAATACCACCATCTTGGGACTGTAACTTTCAGGTGCAAGTTAATTAACAAAGTAATACCATGAGCCCACCTTTATGTGGTATGTCTGGCCAGTTTCCCATTCTCCACGGTTACTGGTGTTCGCTGTGAACTTTTTCAATGACAGATATTTTAAACGTTCTGTTTCACATAGTACATATTCAGCGTCTATGCGATCATTCAGAGCTGGATTTTCTAAAATCTGTAGCTGGTTGTTTTTGACGTGACATGAACTAACACTAGTCCTCCGCCAGATCATGTAATTGGCCACTCCGCCGCGTGACAAATCGGCAGTGATGACACTTCCGCATAGCAACGCCTGTAAATATAGTAACAAACGTCGCTAACATTCGCTGTTGCTCGCTAGCATGTACGGTGAACTTATCTCCCGTTCAGTTTATTGCATACTTTGCTGCATAGCCCATTAATTTAAGCGACCGGGTTATTTAAAAAGGATGTTTATACAATGTTCCGTATACATTGCAACGTATTTTAGCGACAGCCTTATTTAGCTAACATGGTATTTCAAGTGTCTATAGAAGCCAAAATCAGAATCCGTATATCGTTGTTTAGAAGTGATCCTCTAACAAAGATAGTTTAGCTTGCTGCCTGTTTTTTTTAGTGGAAAATAAACTTATTTAATGTGGATAATGAAATTCGGTATTATGCACATACAGTATACTGTTTCACTGCTCTTCAGCAAAGCGAAACTGACAAACGTTGCAGGATAAACATGTCTGATATAAAGCAGTATTTGTTATATCTTTCACACGTGAAAAGAATTTTCGTTTCTTTTTTTTTTTTTGCTTAAATCTGGTTAGATCTTTCGGGGGATTTCAGGGGAACTTTTCTACCGCTTTTTCCCTTTGGTGTCCAAGGAAATAAAACATGTAATCTTCAGGTGTGAAACAGTAATTGCGTGCCCCAGTTAATTCAACCCATATAAATGATTAATTAGGATGATCTTTTTTAGTAGACTAAAAACAGTCATACCTGATTTGAGCCTGCCCTGCTCAGGTTGTCTATGAACACAAGTCAGTATATGGGAGACAGAGGCAAATCATCACACACTGAATAAAAAGTTCCAGTAGGTTTGCTGAAATAAATTATTGATTGCTATCAATCTGGGAAGGCTTAAAGTGTCATTTGTAAGGTTTTTGGCTCCACTGAATCACAGTAAGAGCTGTATTGTCTGTATCTGGAGAAAGACTGGGACAATAGGAAAACTGTTTGGCAATCACACTCCTGCCAAAATCTCTCCAAAAACAAGGCATACAATCATCCAGATAGTCACAAAGAGCATCTGTAGGTCCTTCTTGTTTTGGCTGAGGCTGTTATCCATGAATCCAGCATTATTAAGATGCATGGTGATGATAGTGTCATGATTTGGAGAAACTTTTCCTGCATCAGGAGCTTAATGAATCGCCATTATTAAAGGAGCTGTGAATACATACAACGAACTCCTACAAGAGAATATCAGGCCATCTGTGACCTGAATCTGAAACACAGTTGGATCCTCCAGCGAAAACATCTGACTCCTTAGCAAGAGTACATGGGAATATCTGGTTTTCGGCTGGCTTAGTAAAAGTCCAAATCTAAACTACACAGATATCTTCAGGCTGAAATACACTAATGTCACTGACAGTTTTGAACCAAGGAGTGTAGAATTCTACCCCAGCACTGTGAGAAAATGATCAACAATTGCAGGAGTATTGGGTGTTGCATATCTTGCCATTTGATTCTTTACCAAATAAAATCATGTTCTTTTTTTGGGATTCCCTTTCTGGTAATATCTATAAATATATACTGTTGATGTTTTTGATTGATTTATATAGCAAGGGGCTTATCAGTATAGATGACTTTATCTTAGTGTAAACTGAAGATTGTAGTGTGGCTAATTATGACGGAGCATTACAACTCATGAGCAAGCATACAGAAATTCAAGTGTTTTTTTCACAGTGTTATTATTGTTAAGATAATTACCTTTATCCGAAGTTATGTACTTAACGTACAATCTTTGTAGTAATCATGCAGTTGAATGTTTTCAGAAACTATGTGTATTGAAGATGTTAACGGTCCAATCGATGTCATAGTAGCACTTTTCGTTACAAATTTCTTAACTTCACATAAGTATCTGCAAAAACTGATAATTATGGAAGACATTACAATCAGACTTGGCACTAGTATACCTTTAGGCAGGCCTATTATTTATTAGATTAGCAACTTTTGATATCTGCACTGTAAATAAATGTATTAATAAATTGAGTTTTATTGAGTTTTTGGGGAGAACTTCCCACTCGCTACTGAAAATCAAATGGTTACCACGCCAGAATTCTAGTCGTTTGTGGAAGTTTGGAGACAGAGAAGAGGTAGGGCGGAGTCTAACTTAGCCTCCCTCCTCCTATGCGCGTGTGTGTATGTGTGTGTGTTTTTGATGACGTATGCAGAAGAGGATAGCAACAGTTGCTTCGAGACCCCCGCGCGCCATAGTGACTGTAGTCGTGGAGACAGTTACTTACCAACGGGAGCAACACGCAGCAACAGCAGCAGCAGCAGCAGCAACGGGAAACGAGAAAGCGTGTGAGAGAGAAAGGGAGAAAGAGAGAGCTCAGCCAGATCAGAACTATACACAAGTCAAAGGTGAATATACATATATATGTATTTACTGGTTATATAACTAAAACGAATTTGTTCTCACTTATCAATGATAGCGAGAGGACGGACGTGTGTTTTTTCTTTCTTCTATATTCCCCAGTTCCCTCCTCATACACTCAGTAAACGTAGCTAGCTAGTTGGGTGGCCAGTGAGCGTACTAGTCAACACACGGAGAAACAAGCCAGGAGTCTGTTTATTAATTTAGCTTCCTACCTGGTAACCCGAACACTATCTTTGTCTAAACGGTCAGCAAGTTAATAGCCGAGTAACTTTAAAAAAGAGCCGCCCGGCTGAGGGTGTGAGGAGGGGAGGGCGGCCGCCTGTTAGTGCCGCGGCCAGCCAGGCAGTCGGGCGCCGCCAGCGCGGCCACATTTCGGGTTTGGTCCATCTCCGGGCTGTCGGTGAGCTCCATGAACGGCGTGTTTCTCTACCAGTTGTCTCGGGGCACAATTTGTGTTGATTATTTTGTACTTTGTTCGTGGCGACACATAAGTGGAAACGCGTATCTCCGACTAAAAGGGGGGGCTCCGCTTAGCGAACACTTGTTGAATGTAGTCAGGCGGAAAATGGGCTGAACTAAAACTTTTTATAAACTTGTCATGTCTGACAGTCCATGCTTAGCTCGCCGATTTTTTCGGCGGCACTTATTAATGTTGGTTTTTAGGGTCAAAAGTTAGCTAGAACCTTTTTAATCCTGTTCAGGGGATCGGCGTGACTCGAGGTGGCATCTCGTCGTAAGTTTCTCCCCGTTGGCTCCGTCGATATGTCACGTAGCTTTCCCTGCTTTCCGGACGCGTAGCCGATAATGTTACCCCCAAAATTTTAAATGTTAAAGTTTTAAGACGGATTTCTGGTCGGCGGGGTGGCTGCCAGTGACGCATTTTGTTGACTAGCGCCAACCGTGTCCGCCTGTCCGGTCTTTACCAAGGTATTGCATAGCTGCTTCAGATAGCTGGCAAAAACTACAACGAAAACCACATCAACGTGTTTTAAAAGCACGGTGCAATGGCAAAGGATTTTTTCCGTAAATGCGTTCTACACACGAGGCGTGTATCTGCCGTATTTGCGCTTCGCGATTTAAAGCAATGATGGCAGTAGTGACTAGACACTTGTTGCTGATTTGAGCCCCAACTGAAACTTACCATCGTTAGATTGACCTTGCTCATTTCTTAGCGAATATGTTACTCTTATTTTACTGTAGCTTGCTTTCACGATTGCTCATTTTTGAGTATTCAAATCGCCATGTATTGTATGTTCAAAGATAGTATACACAGGACTAGGAGATGTAATGAATTCAGAATTCCATTGTTAAGATGTATGTTTCTCCTCGCCATCCCTTCCTCTTTGCCTTTGTAGCACGAAATGAATATTTACCGCTCCCCAATTAAGATGTCATTCAGCACGCGGACATTGTTCAATGAAAGCTTTTTTTGTCGTTGAAGATGCGTGTTTGATCTTTTAATCA
The DNA here is from genome assembly GCA_026770805.1 of Boulengeromyrus knoepffleri. Classification (NCBI taxonomy): domain Eukaryota; kingdom Metazoa; phylum Chordata; class Actinopteri; order Osteoglossiformes; family Mormyridae; genus Boulengeromyrus; species Boulengeromyrus knoepffleri. The sequence goes on from JABJVO010000034.1 coordinate 3,914,860, forward strand.
AAGCTCGGTTTTAATAGAAGACGGACCAAGAAAGACTGTAAGGACCATCCCTTGCTGCAGTAATTGAGACAAATATGACCATGAACACCTCTTGCTTTGTAATGTTTTCTTTTTTTCTTGTTCTTTAATTAAAATATATGCCTGACTAGTGAGAGGAGAAAGTTTGTGGCCTTTGGGTGGTTTTTGCGTGTTATATTTATTTATGTCCTTTATCTTTTATTTTAAACTTAATTCTTATAAAATATCTTTAATAGTACTATGTTGCCTATTATCCTGCGTATATATGGCATAGTGTACAACTAATTTCATCAGTTATTTTCTGCATAAAAACTGACGCATGGTGTATGGTATTTAAGAAGAAAAGGAAGTTTTTTGGTTTAGTTCTTTGCATGGTGGAGAGAGTAACTGATTGCCCTTGGGGGATGAGTACTCCGCTGGGTCTGATATGGAGTTGAATGGAAGACTACCTAGCCTCCTGGTGCTTGCCTGAATTGCAGGTGCCTGTTGGGCTTGTCCTTTGAGGTTGGCGTCTGTGCTTTGGCGATAAGGTAATACTCACAAGCAGAGCCAAAGACAGAATGAGCTTCAGAATATCAACATGGATCTACTCGGTGTTTGAAACTATGCTATAGGTGGGTTTTCATTTTTCTCGTATGCTTTTTCCTTCCCCAGACTTTGATTGAGCTCAGAATCTGTTGAAGATATTATAGCTAGCTGGTTTGGTGCCATTATTTTTTTTTTCGCTCGATTTCCCCCCCCCCCCCCCTCTTTTTTGATTGTTTTATATAGCAAGGGGCTTATCAGTATAGATGACTTTATCTTAGTGTAAACTGAAGATTGTAGTGTGGCTAATTATGACGGAGCATTACAACTGCTTGCAAGATCTGTGATGCTGTATATTTGTCTAATTACTCAGTGTGGTTCCATGTGAGAATGGCTTGATTAGGGCTGGTCGTTGTGCGAGGGTGCACAGGACAGGCTAGTCGCGGCTTCCTGTGTCATGCCGTGCGACTCGCCTTCGCATTCTGGTTCCAGCACTTCGGAGGAGGCGCTGTGGTGCGCGTCTGTTAATGAGCTCTACGCACAGTGACGCCGCATATTGTGGCAGTCGACTGTAATCTTGCGTGCGGCTGTGGCCGATTTTCTCTTTTTGGCTGCTTTTCCAGGTTTCTGAAAGCTGTGGCATTAACAGGGATAATTGGCATGATCATGGCGTGGGTGATGTACCAATGGCTCTTTCCCTTTTTGTTTCATAATACAGGGCTTTCGTTCTGTTTTTCTGGATGGGTATATTAGAACCAATGGTAGATGTCATGCAGAGGCTTTAGTACATGTGTACCAGTGCTTGTGGGAGACTGTGCCTGTATTTAATTGACTGCTGAGATAGAGTTTTGTTCCTGATACACGCCCCCATGCCTTTTGCTTCACCTAATGAGCACACAACTGAAGATGCTGTCAGATGGTTCGTGGTGGAGCTAGAAACCCTCAACTTTACCTGAGTTTTACTCTTCTATTATTGACTTTTTTTTCCTGCTACTTTAACTAGATTATTTTATCTTCTTTTGGAAATTTAACACCGGTAAATAATCCATGAACCAAAGTACCAGTTTTACCTTCTACTTATCCTGGGTCTTTATTCTGAACTGACCTTCTGGATTTAAGAGGTTTTTAAGTCTTTTTTTCATAAAATGTTTGTCCATCTACTTCAGCTCAGTGACATACTCTACCTTTGTGTTTGTCTTTTTATTCAGAGCGGCTGCCGCAAGTGTCACGGGGTCATTTTTCTGTTATAACTGTAACTCTTATACATACTTTACTGAATGACAGGCTGAAGTGCATTTTAATTGTACGACCCAGGTGTTTATAGCTATATTTCTATCTGAATTGCAAGTCCTAGCTGTGCTCCATGGCAGAATTTATTGTAACCGGCTCTTCAGTATTAATGGAGTCACTGCTTGCTTAGAAATGTACATTTGCTGACTGTGAACAGCTCCATTAAGTCATCCCTTGGTGGAGATGGCACCGGACAGCTGGTCAGGCGGCATGGCCGTTTCGCTGGTGATGAACTCTCAGTTGCTACATGCCTGAAATGAGTGCATCAGTACTTTGGTGACATTGTTTTGCTAGTCCTGTGTACGACAAATGTAGTTTAAACAAAGTTTAATTTCTTTTATCATATAAAGTCCCCATAAAGTGTTACCATATAACTCTTTCCCATGCATTTTTTATTTGACAGAGCATCTAGTTACATGCATGTGTGCAATTTCAGCTTCTAATTTGGTTGCACATGAACAACAAAGAAAATAAAGGAATGGTAATGAATCTCTAAGCACCAATCAGAGCACACAGCTGTTTTGTGTACATGGCAACCCGGTACACAAATACACCCAAAGTAATGAAAAAAAGGGGGAGAGTCTTTTTCTTTTAAAGTCGGTGTTTTTAATCAGGTCTCTTGCGGAATTGTGGTAGGTGCATATTTCTGAACTTGCATAGACAGGTCACAGGAATAGGTGCTTCAGTGAGGGGGAACTGGTATAGGCCGGTTTGACTCCTTATACTTGCTCGCATGTTCCCACCTTTTGTGTATGTCATATGGCACTTGGCGCTTGTTGGGTGGGAGCCAATGGCAGTATCCTCTTGTATGGTATACCTGAGTACAGGTAGAGGCCCCAGCTCTTAGACGCTCATGATTTTTTTGCAGACGGGAGAAGAGGACACACACATGCAAAACATTGAGTTTTCCTTGTGATTTCTTTGATTATCATCCCAAGAAGGAATGAATACCTGCTGTTAGTTAAGCCGCCTCCCCCCAACCATACTTGCAGTCCACATTGAGAAGCAGTGATACGACGACACTGCACTCTGCCGTGGCTCGCCTCTTCCCATTGGTTCCCTGGTAAACGTCAGCATGTCGTCGCACCCTGTGACAGAGACCTCTTACTATCAGGGTGGTTCCCTTTACTTAGCAACTTGTAGGGCAGTGTTTCCCAACCTGATCCTCCGGGACCCCCAGCCGGTCCACACTTTTGCTCCCTCCCAGCTGTCGGTAGGGAGAGAGCAAAAATGTGGACTGTCTCGGAGTCCCCGAGGACCGGGTTGGGAACCACTGCTTTACACATTTTTTGGGACTTCTGCAAAAGTACGTCGACTACGGGGGGGACATATGCAGGCATTATAGTGTCTGATGCAGAGGGCACAGGATTACAGTGGGTTAAAAAAAGATCCATGCCCTGCAGTCACTACTGCCCGTGGGGAGTGGGTGGGAAAAACCCAGCGTGCTTTGGTGTGTTCCCCGACCCCTCCCCCTTCCCATACATGCTTGGTTCTGATATACAGAGTAGTGCGAGGCTGGCATCCAGTCTGTACTGCAGAGATACTTTTTACACTTTTTAAAAATGTATTTACTAATTCATAGGTCGGTGAATCCATTTTTAAAAATGAATCATTTGGCCCATTTTATTCGATTTTAATCGTGATTCATCACACCAAACATTAAAACTTATGATCATAAATATTTGCACATCCGGTCCCCAAATGATGTACAGATTATTCATTTCCAATAAAATACTACCTGCAAGCAAGCACAGGCTGAATTTCAATACTTTCAAAAAAGTGAACAGATGGCACTAAGACGACGGAGGGCATTGTATTATAAGGGCTGTGAAATTAAATTATTATTTTTTAAATTGTACACCTTGCAGATTAATTTCATGTTGTGATTTTATAGTCTTTATTTTCAATATAGAAATGCATTTATTCTAAACAGAACTTTCAATATAAAGGCAAAAATAAATTATGCCTTCTTGCTTTATGATGTTGCTCTCAAGACAGAAGGTGAATGTTTAGGAACACAGAAACCTAACTGTAAATTTAAAACCGAATGAACTAAGTGACCACGTTTCCTCCTCTTTCCCCTTCATCATATTCCAGTGAGAGGTTACCTGCATGTTTTGAGTTTTAGCTGCGAATTCTGGGATTCCATGCAAAGTCGCTACCAAAACCCTGGTGGTGTTTACAGCTGGGAAGGAATACTATAGGTCTCTTAAAAATCCTTGATCATACTATTTTCCCGTTTGCGTATCAAAATACTGCATGTGTAAACACAATCTAAGAAATAAAACATTAACATTTTAACTTGACAACCTTATTTATTTATTGCCTTCAAATATGCCTGTACATCCCTGGCTATCAGTGATTAATCGTCACACTGCAAGGTACAGGAGTGAAGCATTTGTCAGTTTAAGCGTCTCCTTACCAGTTAGAAGAAACATCATCCCTCTCCCTACCTTTACAGTAGCAGAAAATGGAAACTGTGTTGTGCTTTTTTAAATACACATAAACTGCTCTGAATGGATGTGTGTTTGTAATCAGTGACCTTGTTAGATTATTTACCTTCGGGCCCAGATCCTATCTTAGAGCGGCTAACATATGCAACGCTGATAAGCCCTAGGCTGCTGGGATGGAGTGTGCTTGATACTGCAAGTGTACCTTGTGGCTGCTGCCTCAGTGAAAGGGTCTTCATGGACACCTGCTTTCACTGGAGATACACATGTATAGAGGACAGTTGGTCCTGAGTGGAAAATGCGCAGCTGTGTTTCACCAACTAACCTCCAGTTCTACAAACATTGCGTTTCCGTACAGAACAAAAGAACGGATGATGTCTTAGTAACGCTGGCAGTCACTGCCTTGGGATTAAGGTTGTAGTAGTGGCTCAGGCAATTACTATTATTGCCCTAAGATGAAAGGATGCGTCTTGCTGCTCTGAAGTAGGAGCGATTTATCCATTTATTTGTTTTTTTTTTTCTCTCCAAAATTCTTATTTTACACCAATAATAACCCTGCAACAGAGCATTTAGTCAGCTGCCCTTCATTAATTAATCAGGCCTTTTGTTACTCTAAATGAACAGCGCAGAGCCCTGGCATATATTTCAGGCCCAGCAGACTATCAACGTCTGTAAAGAGCTGGGGGGGCCTGGATTTATTTTTATTTGTTCTAGGGTTCTCTGTGCCATTTTGCAACCTTTTAAAATGAGAAAGGTATGTATTGTTTTTTTGTTTACTTGTATATGGAGTGTGTTGATAAGGGTCCTTCAGGATCCATGTGGGCCTTCAGAGAGTGATAAGTAAAATTGGTGTTGTGGGTCTGCACATTTGTCCATGACAAGCCATCTCAGCTCTGGGGAAAAAAACATTAACGGCAAATGGCTGTGCCGTTCTACAGCAGCAAGCTGGAACTTGCGTTAATATGACATGTTCTCCTCGTAGTCGAGCACACTTTTCCTTCTGCTCCTGGCTGTCCTCATTGCCATGGGCATTCCTTACATTCCACCTGGTTTGTATTGTAGCTACAGAACTGCTAATTAAATTTCCTGCCGCAAACAGCCAACAGGGCATTTCCATTTACATTACAATGGCTGTTTTCCCCCTCCCTCTCCTTTGGCCATTCTTCTGGGGACAGTAAAAACAGAAAGAGCCCCCCCCCCCCCAAGCCCTCTGAACACTAACACATAAAACATACTCGTATGTGTTTCCCCCCCACATTGAACGAAAAGCACACTTTTTAAAAAAAATCTCACAAGGGTTTTTCAGACTGGTTGTAATTTGTTGATATCTCCCATAACAAAATGAGCTGCTGACATCTTAAGCTCTCTTCATGGAAATGTTACCGGGTTAACAGAGGTAGCTTATGGTCTTGTTGTACCAGCCTAATGGCTTGGTGTTTTTCTCTATGGCCGCCTCGATTAGGTGATTTAGGTTTTAACTCATTGAGGCATCACTCTTTGTGTTTCTGTCCTTACTACGGTTCTGTTGGTGGAGCTCAGTGTCGAATGTGGAGTTTTTATCTGAAATCAGATGTCTGCTGTATGTTTGAGATGAGCAGCCATGTAAGATAAAAGCAGAATGATAAACTGTTTATATAAAAATGACTTGCTGGGTTCATATATTTCTAAACATTTATAAAATATTCATTTTACAGAAGGTATTATGTAAGACAGCAGTATATAATGAATGACAATGGCATGTACCGGTAACTTCCAAAACTCTGATTAGATCCTATCTGTAATTCTAGGGGCCTGAAACTTTGTAAACACGGTTACAGCCTCCTCTACATACTGCTTTGAATGAGTTGCTGACTGCTGTTTTGATTCGCTCAGCGCATGCTTTGTCGCATGAATATTCCCTCTCGGAGTCTCTCGCCGCACGGTGTCATATGAGCGTCTTCCGGTCCAGGTGGACGGTACTGGTGGCCTGGACCACTCCCAAGTGTCACATGCACACTGGTGTTCCTTTTCAAGTTGACTCGACTGCAAGTAATTTTCAGCTGTCCCTTCCACTCGTATAGCCGTTTTGGTGCGGGCCTTTTCACCCAGTTTATTTCCAGCTTGGTGCTTCTGTGGGCTGGGTACCTTGCCAGGCTGTGGGTTTTTCTTAGCAAACTCTGGGCGTTCCGTGCTTTGCAGGTAAGCTAGAGACACTTGGGGCTGCGTCTCAGTGCCGGGTGAGGGAATGAAGGTCTTGGCGTTCACACTTAACCGTGCAGTATATGTGCAGTGACGGAGAGCGGCACGGGCCTTCCTGTGTTTGTTATGGTTGTCAGCTTCCCACCTGATGTTTCGCAGTGCGGTTAGGACAAGGTCCTCCTGGAAGCTGAGGTGCAGTGGTGCACACTTCTGTCTCTTTAATAGCTGGGTGTGGTGGTTTCATGCCTGCGTGCTCGTCACACATTTCCAAGGTTCATCATCGTATTCACCAAAGCAGAGCTCCACCTCTCTCTTGCCGTGGCTGGCTGCTGTTTGGCATGTGGCAAACAAAAACATGTTTTTTTTTTTTTTTTGAGTGAGATTAGTACAAGGCAGCAGGCGTGATGTCTGGTGGTTGGGGCTCAAGAAAACGGCGTCCGCAGCACATGCCAGGTTCCTGAAGGTCCAGAACAAATTCTGGAGCCAGCGATCTGGTGCTTGAATGTCTGCTCAAGGCCGACTACGGTTTGATGACATCGTCGGTCGGCTGCCTATTGTCCTCTTGCTGATGGTGTGTACTCTCTTGACACTTGCTAATGTTTTATGCAATCTGTGGGTCTTTTCATGCCTAGCCACACTATAAAATTTACAGCATGATCAGTTTCCCAGATGAGAAGCCCTCAGGATGTGGCCAAACTCCATTAAAAACTATTGCCCTGCTTTTCGTAGCTCCCTTCAGGTTTAAGTTCCTGACATTCCTAATGATTATTTCCATCCTGTTACGTCTGTTCTTATTGTGGCTTGAGTGTTTGGTCATTCTTCAGGATGGGCTGACATCGCCCTGAGCTGACTGGTTCTTTTTCTTCAGTATATTAAGGTGTGTGTTTCTTTGTCATCTTTGCCCATAAAGTTTTCCTTAACAATTGTGACACTCACCTCCTCACTCACTGGTCCCAGTTACTCCCATGTTTGCTTTTTCTGCTTTGTCACCTGACCCAAGCCCTCTAGCCTGACACTGATGCCTGTGACACGAAGGCCCACTCGCTCTGCTCAACCTCGGCATGTGAAATTCCAGGATCTGTAGCTTTCCTGCTGAGGCTTTATTTGGGGGGGGCGGCAGGTGGGCACACTGCAGTGGGAACCAGTCACACCTGTTTGGGGCACGACGGTTAATCTGCATTTCACTCGCTTGTCTGAAATAATACTAGGGGAAGAGCATGAAAGATGACAGGGTCGCGTCTTTGTTTTGCCGACTCGCTGCCAAGCAGAATAAGCCTTTCTGAGAGGAAGCTGGATGGATTGTGGTGTTTATATGATCCCCCACTGATTTGGACTGCCTGTGAGATTCAGAGGTAGGATGCTGCACGAGTGACGCTTCCCAGTCCTCAGATGTGGTTTGAAAGGGATAAGATACCATTTGTTCCTTAGCGGCTTGACAGTTTGAAGAAGCTCCCCAGCCGTCTGATATCCAGAAGACTGTATTTCTATATTACACAGGCCTGTCGAGTCCACTATGAAAGATGCCAGCCGTATCACTACAAGGCAGGTGATCCTCAATGTATATAAGTACTCGGAAGCAAATGCCGTAATACATACCTGCTGACACCGAAGACTTATCTTTGCTTACATTCGCAGCCTCTTACAGGCAGGTTCTGCGAGACCTTTGCTTCCCTGGTGTGGTGTGCGTCGCTTCTCTGAGTCGGATTTTCACTTATAAGCTGCACTGATTTGTTACGAGTAGCACTGTCCTGTTCTCTTATCTTTACACTCTTTACACTGAAAGAACAAAGGCAGCAAGGTGTCATGTGGAAGATGGCCGCGCCGCGTCTTCATTTTAGAGCGTTTGTACTCCGTCATTGTTTGCTGTGCATTGTGAGTCACGCCTGAATGACCATCAGGCATCGTCACTTCTTGACATTGATCTGGAATGAATCCAGATTTAATTAATTAATTAATTAATTAAGAAATTCTCAAGCAACTACCTTCAGTTTCACTGCAGATTATACTATCCTCTGGCCTTAAAATAGAGTTATGGTGACGTTTTATTTTTTTCTTATTCTTTAATAATTTTGAGCATGTTTGGTGTGAGAATTCGAGAGGATCAGATAGACCTGAAATCCAGCCCCCCCCCCCCCACCCCGTGTACTGATAGTGACAGTGCTGTAGGTGATTTAAACACTTGATTTTCTTTCAGGCATTTCTGTCTTTAAATGACCCTTTCCCTTAATACCAGATGTTGTCATTTTGGATGCCTCATAAGTTCAGAATCACTCAAAGATTCTTTCTTGTCTGCTGTAATACTGTCCCACGTAGAGCTTTTGTGAAGTATTCATTTCAATTATGTTTATTTAACACTTGTAGGGCTAATAATAATCATTAGTTAGGCAGCGTCCCTGAGCTGTAGTGCTTAATGTGGTCCCACAGGTGCTCGCAGTAATCGCCCTGGGTTGTTTCAGGGAACTTTCTTTGCATTGAGATGTCTCAGTTATGATTTATTACTCCGAGATCCTATTTGATAATTCAAAATCGTTGTTTTATTCTGTGTTTGCCCTGTTACACAATTGCTTTTGTCGTTATCCAATTCAATCATGTATATATTCATTCCGTTTCCATTATGTTTGTCCAATTAAGTATCGTGGTAGCACTTCACCAAAAACGTGGAAATTAAATATGTACGGTACTATAATAGTTGGTATCTATTCTGTAATTATTTTGAATCCGTTCTGTGTTCTAATAGCCACAGCATGTCACTGAGTCACTGCTGGCTTTTCTCCTCCTCGCTTGAAAGGATTAAATTATGTGCAGCCACCTGATATGATGGGTGATCTCTCATTCTGTACAATAGCCCATTCAGGGTTTGTCCGACTGCTACCAATTAGAAAATACTTTTAGCCATTGTTTGTTTGTGGTGGTCTGCCTGACCTGTAAATGCAGTGTGTATTAATAAACATATTGCGTGTGTACTATTTTGCAGCATGCTCAGTTTTCAAAACAAACTCTCAGTTGCAGAGTTTATACTTTTATATTTATAGTGTATGAAGGTGTTTTCCATAAACAGATGGATGAAATGTTTCCCTGTTTGAATTCTGTAGAGAAGTTCTATCAGCAGTTCGGGTTTTGCAGTTTTCACGAAGACCACTGTATATTTTAACACCTTTCACTTTTACTTTCCAAAAGCAAACTGTGTATTTAAACTTGTTTCAGTTTTATTTTGCAAAGGCAAGAAGTAGTTTGGGGTTCAGTGAATTGACTTCAAACAAGACATTTCCTGTTGTATACTAATACAGAGCATTTAACTCTGTTTATTTATAAACAGGTTTTTCTATGAATTTGCCTTTTGTGGCCTTGTAGAGAAATAATAGCATCCAGGAATCTGATTGGAATTCCCTTGCAGTCAGTTATGTGAGGCTAATTACAAGACAGGCTATGGTGTGGTTTTTATTATGGAGCCTTCATGCAGAATTTTGTGCCAAATGCAGACAATTTATCTAGTGAGAGCATTGCTGTAAACTGTCTTAACCCTAATGAAGACACTGCTTTTCTTTCATGTGAATAGTTCATCCTCTCTACCTTTTAGTAAGTCAACAAGAAATACCATAATCGTGCCCAGAAGCTGTCAGTTGCATAGTGAGCAGTGTTTTGTGGGAATCAGTATTCAAAACAATTATGATTTTGGTAATAAGTCACACCAGAGTGGTGTACTTGGACACTGGTTGTGAATCGGTATGTTGGTTACATGAGAATGGGATGCAAGTCTGTCGTAAGTGACCTCCTCACCTGATGGGTGGAGATCTATGAGGAGATGCAGTGAGTCATTAGCTCTGAGGACTTACCTGTTTTCGTGCGTCATCTTCAGGCCTGGGGAACTGATCATGACCAAAATGTGGCCTAACGTGCCATAGGCCGACTCAGCTGTCATTTATCAAATGTTGTTCCTCCCTCTCAATGTTATTGGGCATTATACCCCACCCTGCCTTCTTGTCTTGAGAAGCGATACAATCAATGTGAACCTCACCCTCTTGTCTGTAGAGATGAACCGACTGTGAAAAGCAGTGAAGGGTCAGGGAACCTCCTGGTCTGCGATGGAGATGCCCCAGTTCAGCAGTGTTGCTCCAGCTTGTTGTCATTTTCAGCGTTCGACTTTTCAGGATGTGCCGTGGGTGAAGGTCTGCTTGTAGGGGATGGGTGGTGGGGGGGGGGGGGCTGTCTCCATGGGAACAGTGTCCTCATTCGCTCTTAGTTTATGTGCTCCTACTGGGGGCCACTGGTCGTGGGCTACAGCCAGAAGGATAGAGGGGGGATGAATCTGGGGTCTCATGCAAAGGAGCCGTGCATCCTCCCCCTACCAACCCCTCCAGCTCGTGTTCCATTGACACCCTTAGGAGTAACTTTGTTTCGGTAGCAAATGACATGCATATGTAAGACCTGAAGAGCAGGTTTCACGTGGATTTTTCATGTGCCGCCTTTGTTTACTTTGAGACTGATTCTGAAGTTACATACGTGCACATTTCAGTTTGTTGATAGACGGGGGATCAAAGCAAAGCCCAGCAAACCTCTGGCAGACGGTCAGTCACACATGCTTGTCTGCTCTCGGAGCTCCTGTGTGTCCTTCTGCAGCTGTAAGGAGGCTGTAAGTGAATATTCATAACAATGATCCTGGTGGAAGAAGGCAGAGGAGGAAAGTGGGCCGTGGGTGTCTGCGGTACAGAACAAAGCAGGACTCTTCTCCTTCTCCATGCTAGCTTTCGGTTCTCTGTCTGGAGTGTTGGGAGGCTGGCCTGTTAGCAACCGTGGCTAACAAGCGTAAATATGAGCCACGCATAGGGTGACCCCACACGAGTCTCACCCTCACATGGCCCTGTAAATATACCTTTCCGGTGGAATTGTTAGCTTATTGTTAGCTTAGCGATGGAATTGTCGTTATTGTGACAACTTGTTTTGGATAAGTGAAATGATCTGATTTATGTTTTTTTTTTTTTCCTGTGATAATTATAAAATGGGTTCAGTAATTGTAACAGGGTAATTTAAGTAATTTAAGTAATTTGGGAGGTTTTTGCCTCTGCTTACAAATATTTTTTTTATGTTATTTGTTCCTTGGAAGTGACTATAATTTCTTTTGCCTTTTTCTTTAATTAGTTGATTAAAATGTTTTTAAAGGACAAAACTATTTAATCTGCCATGGCTTGTCAGAACTAGTCTCTGTGGCAGAGAAACTAAATCCTCTCCCTCTGTCCTGTTCATGGTGCCTGAAAGTAATGGCTCACATATTTATTGTAAGTTTCTGGCTAATTTGAGATAGAGGGATCAGTTGGGGGATGGCATTGTTTGGTTTGGGAAGTATTCTGTTGGTCGCCTGGCAACAGGCTCCTGGAAACGGGAGTGGACGGTGTTGCCCCTGGAAACCGCTGTTGCTCTGCAAACAATGTGGGCCAGTGCAAACAAGAGCCAAGACTGTGGGCTCCTGCTTTTAATTGAACATCTGTATGTGTTTTTCTCTGATTGAATGCTCCGCAAATCAGATAAGCCAGTGACTGATGTATTGCACCGTGCCCCAACTTTCCTGCAAAATAACAGGTATGGTTTTGTATTAAATTAATAGAGGCTTAAAGGTTTCTTTTGCTCTCGCTCAGAGATTTTCAGCTGGAAGTGACAGTTAAATTGCAGTAAATGGATCTACAGCTGTAGTGATATTCACTGCTTCAGCCGTCATTCCACATTCTCGTGTTCTGCATAAGTGTCCCCCTTTGTTCGAGCGTCTCTGTTGTCATTCTGTGAAACTTGGAGACGGAGAAAGTTCGCTGAGGAAGCCAGAAAACTGAAGTTTTGCAGCGCAGCCCCGTTCGGCTTCGGCCGGGGTACTGCAGGACCCCCGCGGCCTGTGGCCTTTGTGTGCCTCACAGCGGCTGGTGGGGAATTTTGTGTGGCTTTTAACCTTCACCGGGGCCTCTGGCTGGCAGGGCAGAATGCCTGCCCATGGTCCCTGCGCTCAGTGCTACCCCTTGTACCCCAAGTCCAGCGCTGTCTGTCAGCTTCACTCCATTGATGGCATTTTGGGCCTGATATGTTTTATTGAAATTCTCTTTGTGTATCTGAGAGTTCCCAGGTCTAAGTAAAGCGGCTGATTTCTAACGGGCCGTGTTTAGCTCCAGGACGTAAGAGTCTGGCTCATTCCTCTCCCCTGTGAGTAAATGTTGCCACTGGGGAAACCAGTCCAAAGATAACTGGAGAGATTGTCAAGCACATATTTATAACTGAGTGGACGCTGTGGTCAAATTCCTTTCTTTTAAAAGAGCAGGAAACTTGAACCCTGACTTTTTCTTTTTCGTTCTATCAAAGTAAGGTATGAAAGTCATCAGGCTGTAGTGTTGAAAGAGCTTTGATTTTAATATGCTGCATCTGGACTTGACCAGCTGTTTTGCTGATGTTGTGGGCAGACTGATGGGTGTTGTGTCTCTTATGGACCCCCCTCCAGCAGCGTGATGTGAGATGCATTCGAGCGACGGGTGTTTTGACTGAGACAGGGGTGCTACAGTGGTTACCGTGGAGCATAGGGTCGTTTGTGCTGTCATTCCTTCTGGACGCCATCTGATAGGGCGGATGACAGCTGAGATGCTTCTGGAATGAGGCGTGCACACGTGCCCATCAACATTTTTTTGTTGTTATGGCTGTATGAACATTTTTCTAGAAATGCAAAATGTTGAATTTGCACGTACAGACGTACAAAGTCATGTGTATGTCCGTGCATGTACAGACTGGTTTGGTAACCGTGTCCTGGAGAGGTAACCACCTCAGTCACCTTGGTGTTTTTGAGTTCCTGCACCATCCTTAACACCGATTACTCACCTTGTGTTCCTTTGCCAATCCAGTCTGTTGTCCCGGCAACCAGAGAGGCGGCACACCCATTGCCAGGGTGGTTGTAGATCTGATGGCGTGAAAATGAGATTTCAAAATCTTTATGCTTCCCTGTAAAATGAGGAAGCATTATTTTTGCTCGACAAACAGGAGCCAGAGTTTTTTTCTTTAAAGGAAATAGTCTTACAATGCTTTATAGAATGTCATTAAATTTGAACACAATCATAAAAAAACATTCTCATGATTTCATGAACCAGTAAGTTTCTTTTCCTGGGAGTTAAAATGAATTATCTCAAGATTTAAAGCCTGGTATGGTATGTAATATCATTGCATGCATTATGATGTTATATTGGGGTATTATGACTAATAAACTTCCCATCACTTAAACTGTGGTCTTGCACAGATCTTGCATGTGACAGATGGCGTAATGAAGTCTCTCGTCTGTGTTTGCTGACTGATTAGGGGTCGCACGTTCCATTCGTAGATGTGCTCCCTCTAAGTTTTCCTCCTTTCTCTCCCTCCTCCTTGTCGTTTTCCCTTCTCTCCTTCTCTCTTTCTCTCCGTCTCTCCCCCTCTTTCTCTCCCTCTATTCTCAAGTTACTTTGCATGAGCTTCAAAAGAAAATAGAAAGGGGGTGCAGGGGGTATTTGGGAGGGCAGGGTCGGGGGTGGTTGCCATGGATTCCTCACCATAGCAACCGACCAACATTTACAAAGCATTCAGGAATTTCCTCATATCAGCTGGATTATTGAAACCCCCAAAGGACATCTCTCATTTGAAACAAATGCTGGAAACCTTCCGGAGCAAGGCGGGGGCCGAGTCCCCGCTGCCTGTAGAGATTTTTGTTTTGAGGGAGAAGAAGTGGTTTCTTGGGTTCTCCTCTGCTTCGCCCTGCTTCGACGCTCATTTCCCACAGCGCTTCTCTCTTTGTGCTCAGCTATTGTTCACTTTCTTGCCCGTCACATGGTTTGTGTCCTTTACATTTTGGGGAACCACTTAAGGTTTCTGAGCCGTACTGTTTCTTGCTTAGCCACAGAGTCACTCGGTGAGGCTCTCCTTCCCGTTTATCGGTAGCATTCGGCCCGTTGCCGTGGAGGTCTCTTTGCTATCGTGATTTGGAGTGGGGCTCATGGATCAGAGCCATGTGGGAACTCTTTCTGGGTCTGCTGGCTTCCTGTTCCTTGGGTGGATGGCCACCCTGTCCGGTTAGGTGGATGTAATGCTGTAGCTTAATAAGTAGAGTATCGCACACGGGTCGTAGGTTCAAATCCCAGGCAACACACACAAATTGTAACCCTTCCCTCTACTGTTAATTGCCTTGGATAAAAGCATCAGATAATCGAATAGTGTGATGTAGTGGTTGCTCTGCCTATGGTGGTTGCCGGGACTTGTGGGATTTTGTGTTTCGTGGGGCCTCCTACCTCCTCAACAGGCTCACTGTGCCCTCTGCCCACAGGCTTCAGTATGCAGAGCTCGGAGGGAGGGTCCGACTCGGCGTCCAGCGGGCCCCTGCGCACGTCCACCTCGGCCCCGGCCCCCGTGGTGCAGGCCGTGCCCGCTTCCCAGCAGGTACCTCTGGGTGAAATCGGTCGTCTGGGCTTCAGGACGTTCATAACCCTGCTCTCGAGTCCCTCCGCCGATATAATGAAGGGGTCGATCCAAAGCTCAGAATGTAGCATAATCACACAGGGAACCCGCCTGCCTCGATTCCAAGGAGATTTACGGAGGTTTACCGTCTGCCAGCAGAAGCTCCCTCTACAGGTCACTCGGGTGCCTGCAGGCCACTGTTAACCATCAGCGAGTTAGCGCAAACCCTCCAGTGTGACCCCCTGCAACCTGTGTGCACAGACAGTGATGAGTTTCCAGTGAGAGAAGTGCAGCGATTTCTATGGCGCTTGCTTGCCCATAGCTGTGTTGTCATAGCAGGGGCCATGTGTAGCTACCGCCTACCCCCCCCCCACAGAAATCTTAGAAATTGTACAGCTTTTACAGATGGTGGTTTTGGAATCAGGATTTTGTGAGGGAGCCAAGAGCCAGCTTTTGTGTTTTACTGTTAATGTTTCTGCTAGTGCATCATATTTAGCCTTGACAGCTGAGCCCCCCTGAGCAAAGCCAGCCCTGCCCTACTTAGTGTAGCTGTGTGATCTATGTGGCTGTACCTTCGCAGATCCCGAGCTTCTGACATAAACCAGGCACTAAATAGCCTGCGTTGTGGCTGCTTAGGGGGCACTCGTGAAAATGTCCGACACCCCCCCCCAACACACTTTCGGGCTTGCAAAGCTTTTAAACACCCATGTAATAAGGGAGGTAAGGGGAAATTGAAGGGGTAATGTTGGGGGGGGGGATGTGTGCTGATGTGAAGGGGCTTCCCGTCTCCCCTCAGAGGGTGCTGGTGCAGGCCACGGGCTCGGCCCAGAAGAGCACCTCCGCCCAGCCGCTGCCGGTGCCCAGGGTGCAGCAGGTCCCTCAGCCGGTAGGCACGCCACGCCCGGCCGCTGGAGAACGCGGGCAGGAAGCCGGCCATGCCCGCGCTTGTCTTTACGCAAGTTTCCTCTGAATCCGTGCAAACGAAGCCGCTCAGGGGAGAGTAAAGCTAGTTGTCACACGTAGCTGCTCCTGTACAGTACAGGTGAAGCTTTTGGAGAAATGTAGGGGGTGGGTGGAGGTCATGTGACTGAGACTGTATGCTTTACAGAAGATAGACTGTAAGGATCTCCTAAGCAAATGAATGAATATGGTTTGACTGTAAGTGTTCAGTGGCAAAGCAGATATCGTACAACTGGGACAGGACTGGCCAAGCAAATCTCTATTTGATTTTAGAGAAAGATGTTCATTCGCATCGTAACCCCCTGGGAAATGAGTAGCAAACTGTCTCTGTGCAGTGCCTTACGGGATATTTATGACTGGTTGGCTTTGATTTGACTTCCCCATCCCACAAATTGCTGAATCTGCTCCCCCCCCCCCCCTCCCCCCCCCGAAGGTGCAGCAGCAGGTCCAGCATGTGTACCAATCCCAGATCCAGTACGTGGATGGCAGCGAGGCAGTGTACACCAACGGAACCATGTAAGCCCCTGGCTGAGAGCTATTGTGTGGGGGGGTGGTTTTAGCACTTAGAGTGCCCCCCGAAAAAAAAAAAAAAAAAAATCACGTTAGCTTGAGTGTTTTCTTTTCCCAACCACAGGTGGCTCCCCTGCCACTAGCACGATATAAATAAATAACACCATGAAATGGTAATTGAAGTCGACAAGGCAGCATTCTTCTGTCAGTATTATTTCTTATCTGCCTTTCTGTCGCCTTTTCATTGCCGTGTCACTAATTGGCTTGTAATTAAAAGTTAATTAAACAGATGTGCACAAGGTTAGAGTGATATAACAGACTTAAAGCCCAGCCAGTAGGAATAATTGGGAAGTGCTTATCGGCTCTCTTTGGCTGAGGACTGCAAGGTAGGATTTTCCCTGTCAGTTATTCCATCAGACTGAAATGCTTCCTTTTTTGTACTTTCTTTGGCTACTTGCAGTGTGTGATACGCTGATGCCTGTTTATCAGTGTGCTGCTCTGGCTGCTATGGCCCCTTCTCACTTCGCATGTCACGGGGTGTGCGATGTTGGAGAAAACACTGCTCCTGATTCCTGAAATACCTGCCCTTTCCCCCCCCCCCCCCCACCCAGTCGCACGGCCTATTCCTACAACACCGACGGGCAGCTGTACGGCCAGTCCAGCGGAGGGGCCTACTTCGACACGCAGGCAGGGGCCGGTACGCCAGTCACGGCTGTTGTGTCGTCCGCCGCCGGCAGCGGGGGCGGGGGTGGCGGGCCCCCCCACGGCATGGTGGGCATCACGATGGATGTGGGCGGGAGTCACATAATCTCCAGCGGGGGCAGCGCCTACCTCATCCACGGGAGCGGCATGGAGGGCAGCCGGCACCACGTCTCCCACTCCGCCCGAGCCTCGTCCGCCATGGTACGCCCCAATGGGAGGCGCTGGGGCCTCCGGGACTCCGCAGCTGGCGCCGAGAGGCGGCCGTGACCGTCACACTGCCCCTGGCGGTGTGTTTGAGCATCTGCTTCATTGTGGGTCAGGATGTCCCTGAGGACGGGGCGAGTCACGTGAGCTAATGGTGGTGCGCTTGGCGAGCATGAAGACGCCCACAGGCTCCGGGCTGCACAGAGCTGTGTGATGTCAGGTCAAGTTATCAAGCCAGACATGCTGGAAATGAGCAGAGCGTCACTGCAGACTTTGATGTTATTGATCAAGTATCATATTATTCAGTGTTATTGTCATTAGCTCCTGTCTAGCTGAGTAATTAGCATCCAGCACATTAAGTTCCCAAAATCCTCTGCTTACGATCAGTTTGCTCCGCACAGCTCTGTGGGTGACAGGTAGAGGGCACTACGGTTACCATGCCCGGCGGCGTCCTCACCTGCCTCGCCACCGGCGAGCCTCTCCCACCTCGTGGCACCGCACCCTGGAGCCTTGGGAGCTGGGGGCCCTGTTTCTTCCGCTTGCATCTATCCCCTTAACCACACGGATACTTCCTCAGCACATGACACCCTCCCGATCACCTGGTTGGGGCTGTAGGATTCAAAGCATCCGCACGGGGCTGAAATATGGGCACATGCTGGACACGATGCATGCCAACGATAACCAGGAAGAACATTGGCATTGCAGCATGGTGCCGGATAGGGGGGGTTATATGCGATGTGCTTCCTTATTACTCTGGTGATTTTTCACTGTTTCCTACCCCCCCCACCCCCTTTGTCAGAGGTTGCTGGGAGGGGTGATAATTTTATTGGCGGGACTGGAAATTGACAGCTTACTCCCATTGACTGCTGTGTGGCCCCGTGCCCCGCTTGTAGTCCACATTTGCATACATTTCACTGTCAGACAAGGAGGGCCTTCAGTCTGCAGCTTAACCCTATGAGTCCTCTCATTTGCATGCTTTTTGTTAGCGGTAATGAATTCGGCTGCAACACTGACTCGAGTGTAATGGGAACGCAGAGATCTGGCTGCAGCTAAGTCTCATTTCCCTTCTGTTGTGTTTTGTTCTTCCTCTCCTCTTTTTCTTTCCCTCTTTTATATATCTGCATGCTTCTTCCTCTTCTTTTTTTTTTTTTTTCTTTAGCTTGAAATGGCGATTGAAAACCTCCAAAAGTCTGAGGGGATAGCAACTCACAAAAGCACCCTGCTCAACAGCCATGTAAGTCAACCAATCACCCAGGAGCGCGCTTGGAGACATGGGTCTCTTCCTCTGCCTGCCTGCCTGCCTGCCTGCTTGCCTGCCTGCTCCCCCCCCCCCCCCCCCCCCCACCACCCCCCCCACCCCACCC